>VWZE01023422.1:282642-349946 GCA_013396675.1 Eubucco bourcierii | reverse complement strand
CTGTGCTAGTGGGAGGTGTCCCTGCCTATGGCAGGGGTTTGGAACTAGATGAGCCTTGAGGTCCCTTCCAACCTTACAGGTCTATGATTCTATGATTACAAGCTGAGAGACTGCAGCAGATGCAGAAGTTGAGGGTTAAACTCAATCTCTCCTTCCTCCTGGTTTGTAGCAAAGTAACATCTCCCCTCTCCTTGGCAGCAAATTGCTGCTGCCTGCCCATGTAGCTGAAGGTTACCCAGTAAGGCTCATGAACAGCAATTGTTTCTCCCTCATCAGAGCAAAAGCAACTATGCCATAAGAGTAGCTTTGTCACTGCATAGCAGCTGGGCTAGTAGAACTTGGGCTTGAGCTCTCGTAGTGTTAGCGCATCTGGAAGATTCTCTTGGAGTTGGGAAAGTAAAACCACTTTGGACTAGGACTCTGATGGCTGCCTGTGGTGTGTGCATCCAAGCAGGGGAATGCAAACAGTGGGATACTGCTCTCCATCACAGCAGCATGGGAAACTCGTGCTACCCATGGATTTGCCACCAGGAGGCAAGGCAGCAGTTCCAAGAGAGCACCTGGTAAAAGAGGGAATGCCCAGAGACCTTACAACATGAATGCTGGAGAGAGCAACATGCTCTAAGAGCAGCAGAGCAAACCCATGGCATATTGTAGCTGGCTCCCTCTGACAGCTTTGGAACTAACAGTTAATTGCACTGGGATGGAGCCTTCCCAGATTTAACCTACATTTGTGCCAACTGCTTAATAGCAGGAACTGCAGGGACAGACTGAGGAAGGCCTGGTTTACACTTCACAAGTGAGGAGCAACATGTTTGTGTTGGATGGAAGAACATGAACCACAGAGAGCTTGTGTCCCCTTACTGACAGTGCAGGGCCAGTCCCTGGCTCTCAGCTGCACTGGGGACAGACCCATGAGTAACAGGACAAGAGGCAATGGGTTGAATCTTGAGGAGGGAAGATTTAGACCAGAGATTAGGAAGAAATTCTTTGCAGTGAGGGTGGGAAGACACTGGCAGTTGTCCAGGGAGGCTGTGGAGGTGTCCAAGGTTGGATGGGGCCTTGAGCTATTTCTTCTAGTGCCCATAGCAGGAGGGTTGGAACTAGATGATCTGTAAGGTCCCTTCCAAACCAAACCATTCTATGAATCTATGACACTGATTTGGTCAGTGGCTGAGTTGGGAAACTCATAAACTATCCAAAGCTAAGAAATGCTTCTTGACAGAGAGCTGCTGCTGCTGGTGTACAAGGCACCACCCAGCTGTTCCAGCAAAAATTTAGGGTAACCTTTGAGCAAAGCCTTTGCTCAAATGGCTTCTCTGCTACCTGAAGGGATGGGCTCCATCCCTTCACTGGGACAGATCCATGGATTGATGTTTATGGTGCTTATTCTAGTCAACAAAGAGTCAAACACCTGAGCCAGTTCTGGTCCAGTCAGTTTGCTTAAGGATTGCTGTGCCATTACTGCTGGAGCTCTTCTGATGCAGAGCTGGTTCCAGAAGCAATGACAAACCCAACATTTCAAAGGCCTCCAGACAAGATTCTGGAATGTGAAATGAACAGGTTGCCCAGGGATGCAGCTGAGGCCCCATCACAGGATGTTAGGGGTTGTAAGGGACCTCTGGAGATCTTCAAGTCCAACTCCCCTGTCAGAGCAGGAGCACAGAGTCTAGTGCAGGTCACACAGGAACAAATCCGGATAGGGCTTGAAAATCTCCAGAGAAGGAGACTCCACATCCCCTCTGGGGAGTCTGTTCCAGTGCTTTGGGACTCTTACAGTGAAGAAGTTCCTCCTCACATTGAGGTGGAACTTTCTGTGCTACAGTTTACATCCACTGCCTTTTGTCCCATCCCTGCAGACATTCAGACTCGATGTGACCCCAGGCAGCCTGATCTAGCTGGGGGTGTCCCTGCTGACTGCAGGGGGGGGTGGCCAAGAAGACCTTTGAGGGTCCCTTCCAACCCAATACCATCTGTGAATCTGTGAAGTACAAACCAATGTAAACAGGAGTCAGAAGTCTTTTCCTTGTAAGCCAGAGAAAAGAGTTGAGGATGGAAAAGAAAACATACAAGGACCTGGAGCACACTTGCCAAGTTACCCTGGGTCCCTCACGAAGTCACACTCTGTTGCAGCACTGAGATCCAGCACCTTCCTCCTCCTCAACTGCACAAGCTTTTGCAAGGACTTAAGTGAAGTGTGGCATGGCAGAAGCATGAAAGCAGGCTACAACAGTCTCTCCAGAGCCCAGAATACACCCTGGTATGACACCCCCCCAGTCACTTCCAGCAGGAGTGGTAGGGTGAGGAAGGATTTAAGAATCCTAAAGCTCTGGGGCCATAACTACAGGTTTGAAATGCCTGGGTCAATATTGTGTTCACACTGCTGACTGCATCTGAGTTTCATAGAATCATAGAATGGTTAAGGTTGGAAGGGACCTCAAGGATCATCCAGTCCCAACCCCCTGCCATAGGCAGGGACACCTCCCACTAGCACAGCTCACTCAAGGCCTCATCCAACCTGGCCTTGAACACCTCCAGGGAGGGAGCAGCCACAACCTCCCTGGGCAACCTGTGCCAGTGCCTCACCACCCTCACTGTAAAGAACTTCCTCCTAACATCCAGTCTAAATCTCCCCTCTGCCAGTTCAAACCCACTGCCCCTTGTCCTGGCATTGCCAGACCTTGTCAATAGTCCCCCCCCCAGCCTTTCTGTAGGCCCCCTTCACTCACAGCTTTGCTCTCAGTCCAAGAAGGAATTGGGTGAGCAATGAAACTTATTTTTTAATCAACTTGTAGTTCAGATCAGAAAACATTCTCCCTACCTAACTCCATTTTTTGCTTCTTATGCATAATCTAAAATGCATTTTCTATCTATAAATGTGTCTCATTCTACTCAAAGCTCAACCACAACCCAAGCTCTTCTGGCATCCTCTACTCCCTGCAGACCAGGACAGTTTCATCCTGCACCTCTTCAGACTAATTAACCACAGAACAGAGCTGGTCAAAGCGCTGGTAGAAAAAAGTCAATTAAAAGAGGTTTTAGCTTAAGCCTGGTCACAGCTCAATGTATTTTAGCACTTTTCATCAAGCTTCAGTGAGTCAAGAGGGGGAAAAAAAAGGAACTGAAGTTTTGACTGCACCAAAAAGCCCTCAGGTCCAAACTGAAAAATCAGTCTCGCCAGACCCATGGTTCACACTTGGGAGTTAGCAGAGCCTGCAGCTCCAAGTGGCTCCATTGTAGGGACCATTCAGGTGGGCAGAGTCCAAACCTTCAGGTCCCCAGACCAGAAAGGCTGGAAACAGAATCACAGAATGGTTTGGCTTGGAAGTGACCTCCAAAGCTCATCCAGTCCAACTCTCCTGCAGTCAGCAGGGGCATCCTCAACTAGATCAGGTTGCCCGGAGCCCTGCTGAGCCTCGCCTTGATTATCTCCAGGGTTGGGGCCTCAACTACCTCCCTCGGCAACTTGTTCCACTGCCCTCATACTAAAGACCTTGTTCCTAACATCCAACCTTCTCTAGTTTGAAACCATTGCCCCTCATCCTGCCACCACAAACAGCCTTTGCAAACAGCACGGATCTGACCAGGGGCTACAGGTAGTCTAAAGATTTTCACACTCCACAGCCCAAACTCCACAAGTTTGAGTCTGGAAGCCAAGCTGGGGCTCCACTTACCTTTCAGGGTAACTCCTACTGCTTCTCCTTCCCAGGGACTGGAGCAACAAGCCTGACCACAGTGCAGGATTCTGGGGTTTTCTGCCACACCTGCACGAAGTGACGCTTTGTAGGATCACATCTATCTATCTGGGGACTCTCAGACCCTATTTCAAAGCTTCCCACATCTTGGTTCAGTAGTCCAGGGCTCAGAAGTCCCTGCAGAGGGAGGGCCTTCAGGACCTCTGCTTTGGAGGTGATGAGTAAGACTCTTTAACAGCCTGATACAACTCCAGAGTTTGTTCAAGAGAAATGCAGGCTTTGCTATACTGGGAATTCACTGAGCCAAAGTTATTTCAGAGAAAACATTTTAGCAAATCAACATCTTCTGATAAAACAAAACTTTGGCAAAGGGAGAGGAGAATTCCCAGAAGATTTGGTAGAGGAAGCAGTATGAAGTCAAACTAAAGTCTGTCTCACGACCATGAGGCAATCACAGCGGAAAACTAAAGAGAAAAGTTGTACAGAAAGGGATTTTGCAAGCTAATTATTGACAGCAGTTTTGCAGGAGGATGAGGATATGGTGGCAGCGCACATTCAGACATCTCACCTCTGGGAGCAGTTACTTCCCTATGGTTATGATCAAGTGAAAAGAATGGAAAGAGCAATCCCTGACTTCAAAGAATCACAGAATGGTTTCTGTTGGAAGGGACCTTGAAGATCATCAAGTTCCAATACCCATGTCATGGGCAGGGAGGGACATCTATCAGACCACATTGCTCAAGGCCCCTTTCAACCTGGCATTGAACACTTCCAGGCTTGCAGCCTCCACAACTTCTCTGAGCAGCCTACTCCAGAACCTCACCACCCTCATGGTGAATAAAGGTGGAAAAAACCTCATCTATCTTTTCATAGAATCATAGAATCAAGCAGGTTGGAAGAGACCTCCAAGCTCACCCAGCCCAGCCTAGCACCCAGCCCTAGCCAATCACTAGACCATGGCACTAAGTGCCCCATCCAGGCTTTTCTTGAACACCTGCAAGGGTGGGGACTCCACCACCTCCCTGGGCAGCTCATTCCAATGCCAATCACTCTCTCTGGCAAGAACTTCTGCCTAACATCCAGCCTAGACCTACCCTGTCACAACTTGAGACTGTGTCCCCTTGTTCTATCCCTCGGTGCCTGGTAGCAGAGCCCAACCCCAGCTGGCCACAACCTCCCTTCAGGTAGCTGCAGAGAGCAATGAGCTCTACCCTGAGCCTCCTCTTGTGCAGGCTGCACACCCCCAGCTCCCTCAGCCTCTCCTCACAGGGCTGTGCTCCAGGCCCCTCACCAGCCTTGCTGCCCTTCTCTGGGCATGTTCCAGCACCTTAACACCTCCTCTTGAATTGAGGGCCCCAGAACTGGACACAGCACTTAAGGTGTGGCTTGACTAGTGCTGAGCACAGGGCTGAGAATAACCTCCCTGCTCCTGCTGGCCACACTGCTCCTGATCCAGGCCAGGATGCCATTGGCTCTCCTGCCCACCTGGGCACACTGCTGGCTCATCTTCAGCTACTCTCTACCAGCACCTTCAAGTCCCTTTCTGCCTGGCTGCTCTCCAGTCACTCTGTCCCCAGCCTGTGGCACTGCTTGGGGTTGTTGTGGCCCAAGTGTAGAACCTTGCACTTAGCTTTGTTAAATCTCATCCTATTGGCCTCTGCCCACCCATACAGCCTGTCCAAGTCCTTCTGCAGAGCCCTCCTGCCCTCCAACAGATTGACTCCTGCTCCTTTTCTCTTCCTCTGAATAGTTCAAGGTATTGTCTGCAACAGATTCCTTTGATATCATCACCTAGAAGAGGCAACCAGCTCTAGCTGAGGCTTAGGAGGGGCATTCATTGCTGTGTGACCAAGGCAGCGCAGGAGGCTGGAAGCCTGCCTCTGCCTGTGCTTGCACATCCATCTGTCTGGTTCAGCAGAGGTCTGAGGCAGACTCCTTTCATCCAAGCTTGCAGAATTAAAATCAGAGGGGAAAACCCAGGGCCAATTATTTTTACAGCTTGCCCAAATGCCTTCATTGCTCACACCAGCGTTAGACTGCCACGGGCACCGCGCGCACTTGACAGGTTTGTTCCTCTGACAGGTCCCCTATGTGCTCCTGACTCCTATTTAATTCCCTTCCTCAGGAACACCTCAAACAGTGCTCCTTGTGGGTGTGGTGGCAAGTAGAGGCGGAGAGTGATTCTTCTCTGAAGGAAAATCACCCAACTTCTTCCACTGCTCCAACAGATGACAGGCGATCAGGCTCCCAGCGCTCCCCACCAGCTCCGCTTGAAAACAAACCACTCTGCATTGCACATTCAGTAACAGATCCCTACTCCCAAACTCCCCACAGCAGAAGGGAGCCAGGGAAAGGAAAAAACCAAAACCAAAAAACAAAAAAACCCACCCAGCCCTTTTCTCTTCCCTGTGTTTTTCAGACAGTGAGGTGCTTTCTTCTCCCTTTGAACTCCGGAGCGAGACGCACACACGCGGCGCTGCGCTAACTGGGTTGCTTCTGGAATACAAACTAGGGTCACGGGGCAGGGTGGAGGGGGTGAGGCTGTGTTTGTGCAGTCCTGCTCTTTGATGAGTGCAAATCATCCCTGCAGCTTGCTGACCACCTACATGCAGTAAAACAGACAGACAGACAGACAGACAGACTGACCGACCAAGGTTCGCTTCCAGAGCTGTGTGCAGTCCTGTGTGCAGTTCTGGAGCCCTCAGCACAGGAAGGACATGGAAGTGTTGGAGCAGGTCCAGAGGAGGACACCAAGATGCTCAGAGGGCTGCAGCAGCTCTGCTCTGAGGACAGGCTGAGAGTTGGGGCTCTGCAGCCTGGAGAAGAGAAGGCTTCCAGGACACCTTAGAGTAGCCTTCCAGTATCTGAAGGGGGCTACAGGAAGGCTGGGGAGGGACTATTGACAAGGTCTTGCAATGACAGGACAAGGGGCAATGGGTTTGAACTGGCAGAGGGGAGACTGAAACTGGATGTTAGGAGGAAGCCCTTTGCAGTGAGGGTGGTGAGGCACTGGCACAGGTTGCCCAGGGAGGTTGTGGCTGCTCCCTCCCTGGAGGTGTTCAAGTCCAGGTTGGATGAGGCCTTGAGTGCCCTGTGCTAGTGGGAGGTGTCCCTGCCTATGGCAGGGGGTTGGAACTAGATGATCCTTGAGGTCCCTTCCAACCTTACCATTCTATGATTCTATGATTCTATAAACACGGCTGAGCGAGTGCTGATTCTACAGGTTCAGGATAAACACAGAGAGGGGCAGGGAGGCAGTTAGTAACAAGCAGACACAGACAGTGTCCATGTGTGAACCTACTCATTTGGACACTGCAACCTGCACACTCAACAGCAGGTAAAAATGCAAGTATCAGACAGTACCTGTATGTCTGGGAGGATTTAATTTCCTTTATCTTACTTTGGTTTTTTTTGCCAGGGATGCAAGGTCCTGTGGGTCAGTCTCTTCTTGTAAGAATATGTCAATCAATCAAAAAAAATAATAGAGGAAAGGCAGCAAGTGAGCACAAAGGCTGGAGGAGGTCCAAAGAAGGGCAATACAGCTGGTGAAGGGTCTGGAGAACAGGGCTGGTGAGGAGCAGCTGAGGGAACTGGGAGTGTTCAGCCTGGAGAAAAGGAGGTTGAGGGCAGACCTCACAGCTCTTTGTAACTCCTGAAAAGGAGGTTGGAGAGAAGTGGGGTTTGGTCTCTTCTCTCTGGAAACAAGCAATAGGATGAAAGGAAATGGCCTCAAGTTGTATCAGAGGAGGTTTAGGATGGACATCAGGAAAAAGTTCTTTCCCAAAAGTGTTGTCAAGTCCTGAAAGAGGCTGCCCAGGGAAGTGGGGAAGTCTCCATCCCCAAAGGGTTTTAGAAGCTGTGTAGATGTGGTGCTGGGGGATCTGACTTAGCAAGGGACTCAGTAGTGTTGGATTAATCCTAGAATTGTTTTGCTTGGAAGGGACTTTAAAGCTCATCAAGTCCAATCATCAGCCCAGCAGCAGCATGGCCACTAAACCATGTCCTCAAGCACCATGTCCACAGATTTTTTTGAACAACTCCAGGGGCAGTGAGTCCACCACCACCTTCCCAGACAGCCTGGTCCAATGCCTTTCCTGCAAGAAAGAAAATTTCCCTCATCTCCAACCTAAGCCTCCCCTGGCACAATTTCAGGTCATTTCCTCTCATTCTATTATTGCCTGATACTAAGGAGAGGAGATTGACACCCACCTGGCTCCAACCTCCTTGAAGGTAGCTGTAGAGAGCAGTGAGGTTTCCCTTCAGCCTCCTCTTCTCCAGGCTAAACAATCAGGTCTGCCACTATGAGAGGTTTGTGTTTGAACAAGAATTGTTCCAAAGAGAAGATGTTGCTCTTCAGTACTCCCTTCGTTAACTCTGCACAGGGGAGCTTCAACCCCAGCATCTGCAGACACCTTGCACAAAGTGAGCCTCTCTTTGTGCTCCAGACAGACAGAAATGACTTATCACAGATCTCAAATGTGTGATTAGAAACCACAGGCTCACAGGATGTCTGGGGTTGGAAGGGACCCAAAGAGATCATCCATTTCAAGCCCCCTGCCACAGCAGGACCAGACAATCTAGCTCAGGGCACACAGGAACACATCCAGACAGGCCTTGAAAGGCTCCAGAGAAGGAGACTCCACAACCTCTCTGGGCAGCCTGTGCCAGGGCTCTGGGACCCTTCCAGTAAAGAAGTGCCCCTTGTGCTGAGGTGGAACCTCCTGAGCTGCAGCTTCCATTCACTCCTCCTTGTCCTATCCCAGGGAGCAAGTGAGCAGAGCCTGTCCCCCCCACTCCTGACCCCCAGCCCTCAGACATTTATAAGCTTTTATTAAATCCCCTCTCTGTCTTCTCCTGTCCAGACTAAAGAGCCCCAGGTCTCTGAGCCTCTCCTCATCAGGCAGTGCTCCAGTCCCCATCATCATCCTCATAGGCCTCTGCTGGACTCTTTCCTCAGCACATCCCTGTCTCTTTTAAACTGGGATCCACAGCCTTGGGCATTTGAGGGCCAGAGGAGGCTGCTGCCTTCATCTGGGCAGAGCTAACAGATACCATGGGCCAGGAAACTCTCTTCAGCTGCTTCCTCCTGCAATCCAGCAGCTGCAGCTGAACAAGGTTTACAAAACCACATGGTAGATTAAGATGAAGTTTAAGCATCTTCCAGAGGAAAAACTGAGCAGAGCTTCAAAGGGCCTCTTGGAGGTGCTTGGGGCCCCATCCCTGGAGATATTGAAAGTGAAGCTCAATGGGGCTCTGGGCAACCTGATCTAGTTGAGGATGTCCCTGGTGACTACAGTGGGGGTTGGACTGGATGAGCTTTGGAGGTGTCTTCCAACCCAGACCATTCTGTGGTTCTGTCATTAGTAACTCCATCCAGTTACTAGCTCAAACAGACCCTAACATTCCTACATTTAATCTGCCTACCTACAGCTTACAACTATTAGTTTCCAACAGTTGCCCCTAAGGCTGTTATATCCTCTGCTATCAAATGCTTGACCTTCTTATCAGTACTTACAGGCCATGATTAACCTTCTCTTTAATAAACTAGGTAGATTTGAGCCCCTTGAGTCTTCCTTAAAGCAGGAGCCCTGGTTGCTTACTCACTCTCTGCTTACTGAACTGTGCACAACTTCTTAACTTGAGGAACAGGGACCTCAATCTGCTCTGCTGCAGTTCAGCAAGTTTTGCAACAAAATAAGGTCAGTTTTCACATGGGTCCCTGCTCATGGCAGGAGGTTGGAACTAAATGACCTTTAAGGTCCCTTCCAATCCAAACCACTCCGATTCTGTAGCAAAAAGAGGAAATACAGAGAAAAAAAAAGGAAAAAAAAAGGAAGAAATCACAGAATGGCAGAGAAAAGATGAATGAAAGGGGCCACAAAGAGGTAAAATAACAACAGAGAGGTAATGCAGAAGGAAGAAAAGGCTCAAAGCCAGGACAAGGTAGCAAAAAAGTAAGTTCCTATTGAAGCAAACTGAGGAAGAAGGAAGGGATGATGAAAAGCCCATGCTAAACAGTGCCTATTTACAAATGTCCTCTCCTGGCTGTTCTGAGAGGCTGACCCTGGGTCCTGCTACCTACTCTTTCATTTTGTTATCTCAGGCTATCAGTGATCTCTGACAGGGACTGTTGCATGAGCCTCCCTGCTTAAAGACACACAATATTTGCAGAATTTTTTGGAAGCAGAGCTCATTAGCAGCACAAGGCACTAAAACAACCAACCAACCTTCCTGAAACCCACCACCCATGTTTCCATCAGGCTCCACATAAGAAAATGTGGAGGGGGCTGTGCCTCTTGCCATCCCCCACACAGAGATGCCTGCCTCACTTCATGACCAGTGCTGGAGGATGTGGTCAGAAGAAACAAAAGGCCACATACAAAGCCCCCACACAGAGCTCTGGGCTCCAGCTATCAAGCCTGGCTCATCTGTGGCTTTCTCAGGATGCCTGTGTGGCAAGCAATTAGCACAAGGCCAGCTGCCCCTTTCTCATTCTTTAGCCTCTGTGCTCCCATTGCTTCTGCTCCCACTGTCTGTCCAGAGAGTATTTTGTCTGAGAGAGCACCAAAAGAGTAGCTCTGTTGGTGTTACTCTTTGGAAGGTAGGAGTGGAAGAGATCTGGTCAGGTAGTAAAGAGGAAAGCACTCTTCTGAGTCCACCTCAGGAGACAGCTCAATGTTCCCAAACAAGCTTTTGCCACACCAGAGGAAAGATTTGCTTTAACTTCTAAATGCTGAGGTTATAAACACCAAAGGCTTGTGGTGGCACTGAAAATGCAACTATCAACAGTGAACCTGCCAGGTCAGGGAAGCTTCCTGCTTCATGGACACATTCAGCTCCTGAATTGTGGGCCTCACTTCCCTCTCAACAATCCAGAAGGAATTAATGAAGGTTAGTGAAGCCTCTCTCAATCTCAAGATGCTCTCTGTAATGGACTCATTTCTGAAATCCTGATGCTGATTTGTGCTAGAGCATGCTGGAGGGAGGGTGGGAGGCAGGTCTCCATGTCAGTGGGTGAAGAGAGACAGGTGAAATTGTGTGAAGGCAGGAGTGAGAGAAGAACCAGCCCTGATGCCTCATCTGTATCATCAGTACCTGAAAGCGGCTACAAGAAAGATGGGAAGGGACTTTTCACAAGGGCTTGTAGTGATAGGATGAGGTGCAACAGATTGAAGCTTGAAGAGAAGAGATTAAGACTGGGGATGAAAAAGAAATTCTTGACAGTGAGGGTGGGGATACACTGGAACAGGTTGCCCAGGGAGGTGGTGGAAGTCTCATGCCCAGAAGGGGATACACTGAGGCTGGATGAGGCTCTGGACAGCCTGATCTAGTATGAGGTGTCCCTGCCCATGGCAGGGAGGTTGGAGCTGGATGATCCTTCCAGCCCTGACTGATTCTATGACTCAAAGGCCTTTTCCAACTGAAATTACTCTTTGATTCTAGTCTATGATTGCACTTGTGGCTTTGCCCTAAACCCAAGCTCCAAGCAGGCCGTGTTCAAGGGGTAAGGGCATAGAAAGGGCACGGCTGGTGCGGGCGGGGAGCAGCCCTGTCCTTCAGCAGGGTAGCGCCAGGGCTCGGTTGGCACACCCAGCGCAGGCTGCGAGTGCCCTGCCTGCCCCAGCAGCATCTCCATAGCAGCAGTTCTGCTAATTGGCACCAGCTGCTGCAGCTCCAAATTCTTCTCTCCAGAAATATCGATACTATGAGGCTGTGATTAGAAAGCACTTTAGCAAATGCTCAGCTGAAGAGCAGCTGCGAGAAGGAAGGGACACTTCCCTCAACACCCAGAATAAAGCACTGCAAAAGGAGACAAAAAAAAAAAAATAAAGACCCAACCAGAGGAGGAAGGAAGGCTGTAGGAAGCCAGTCAAAGCAGAATGATGATGGCAGAGGAAGCAGCCTGCTCTACATGCTTGTGCCTGTCATTTTAGATGTTGACAGGACCGCGAGCAGACTCCCTCCTTATGCTCCAGGATAAATGGCCCCAGCGCCGCGGCGTTACGGCTCGGTGCGGCAGGTGTGCGGATTTGTCAGGCCCAGGTCTCCTGTCCAAGGCTGGATTAAAGCAAAATCCATCAGTCTGGGCCTGCCTTAGGAGAGTAGCTGTGCTCTTGAATCATTTGGCTCCAGGGATTGCTGTGCACAGCCCACTGGCAGAGAGAGGCCCTGGAACGGCTAAGCCAGCGGGAAGATTTGCACAGCAGGAATGCCACCACACTGCCACGACTTGGCTTCACTCTTGGCTGTTTCCCTCTGGCTGCTGACTCCACTCAGCAAGCTGTCAGCTAGATGCTTTGCAGTGGTCACAGGGGGACTGCCAAAAGCTGCCAGGGCTTTTCCCCTTTGGCCAGGCTGGATTAAGCTGGCTCACAGTAGAGTCAATTCCAAACACACTCAGAAGTCTCCAGCCCTGTCTGTGACCACCAGGCTCAGGGCATTCCTGAAAAGACATCTGTCTACTGAGTTTATGTGAGAGCTGGGCAGACCACTTCAATCCCATCTGTTCTCCCAACCTTCTGAGCAGAATCCTAGCAAGGCTTCAAGGAGACCTTGGAGTGGTCTTCCAGTATCTGAAGGGGGCCTACAGGAGGGTTGGGGAGGGACTACTGACAAGGTCTTGCAATGACAGGATGAGGGGCAATGGGTTTGAACTGGCAGAGGAGAGATTCAAACTGGATGTTAAGTTCTTTCCAGTGAGGGTGGTGAGACACTGGCACAGGTTGCCCAGGGAGGTTGTGGAGCACAGAATCACCCAATGTGATCAAAGATTACATTGGATGATTCTGTGCTCCACAACCTCCCTGGAGGTGTTCAAGGCCAGGTTGGATGAGGCCTTGAGTGACCTGTACTAGTGGGAGGTGTCCCTGCCTATGGCAGGGGGTTTGGAACTGGCTGAGCTTTGAGGTCCCTTCCAACCTAAATAATTCTATGATTCTCTGATTCTAAGAGGAAATCTGGAACAGGTTGCCCAGGGAGGTTGTGGATGCTCCCTCCCTGGATGTGTTCAAGGCCAGATTGGATGAGGCCTTGAGTGAGCTGTACTAGTGGGAGGTGTCCCTGCCTATGGCAGGGGGTTGGAACTAGATGATCCTCGAGGTCCCTTCCAACCTTACCATTCTATGATTCTATGATTCTATGATCTCATCAAGAATGGTCTGCAAATGAGGATGCTGACACAATGTGGTGTTTCCTTTGCAGTCTTACAGAAGACGCAGCACACCTCAGCACCTGGCTCTGCAAACGAGGGCCTAACACACCCTGGCACTGCTTGGATTTCACCCTACAAGCAAGCTAATGTGGCACAGCTAAAGCAGAGAGATCACTTTGCTATGCTAAGTGATTTGCCTCCTGCTCTGGAAATCAATGAGGTAAATAAAATGTTGTATACAGATGCCAGAGACTGTCTCTCGGCAAAAGAAATGCTCATGTATTTTAAAAACATTCCTACTATGTGACTCTGGAAAATATTCAAAGTGTTTAGAGTCTCATTCAGATTCTACTTCTTACAAACTTGGGTTGCTTTTGTTGGATCCCACTCACCTGCTGAACTTCCCTGTAAAGTTGCATTTTCCCTCTCTCTTTCACTTTGTAATGCTTGGTCTGCATTGAATCACACAGAACCCCAGCATGGTGGGGGTTGGAAGTGACCTCTGGGGACCATCCAGTCCAACCCCACTGCTAAAGCAGGGGCACCCACAGCAGCTTCTCCAGGATCACATCTTGCAGGTGGGCTTGGAATCTCTCCAGAGAAGGAGACTCCACAACCTCTCTGGGCAGCCTGCTCCAGGGCTCTAGCATCCTCACACAGAGGATTATTTCCCCTTTAGTTCAGATGGAACCTCCTGGGCTCCGGTTTGTGCCCCTTGCCCTGTCACTAGGCACCACTTAGAAGAATCTGGCCCCATCCTCTCGGTCCTGCCCCTTAGATATCTGCCCTTTATTGTCATCTGCAGGTGACAGCTTTGATGGGATTCTGTTGACTGCAGTGCAGCTCTGCTCCCTCCCATCAAGCTGAATTTAGCCTTTCTCGTCACCACGTCACATGACTGAACTTTTACGCATATCTTTAGCTTATTTTTAGGTCTCCAAGATCAATCAATGACACTCATGTAGGAGATGGGTATCACAAGGCTAGCCAGCAACCAGCTAAGCCCTTCTGAACAACACCGGCACTGGGGCCACCAGCGCAGACCCTCCCACAGTGGCCCCCGGCACCTCTGTGGACTGTGAACAGAATCAAACCAGCTTTAAAGAGCCACAGACCTGGGCACAGCAGCTCACAGCAAAGCCCTGCAGCAGAGAAGTGGAAAGAGCGTTCACAGAGCAGGGCAGTCAGCCTCTCTGAAATCTCTTCCCCTCTGACCTGTGCACACCTCAGCCTGCAACGTCCTCCAACAACTACACACCGGAGCAGTGGTGGGCATCAGCTGCCCCACGCCAGCAGAGAAGCAAGAACCTCTGCAGCTGCCTCTTCATTCTGTTCACAAAGCAGAGGCATACTCCCATTTAATTTCAGCTGCCCTAACCTCCCCCATAACTAAATTATTGTTATTATGCTCCACACAATCCTGCTGCTGACAGGGATGTTTGTTACACGTAATTAAAGATATTAATTTTGCATGGAACAGACGACACAGAGCCAAGAACTTCATTTTTTTCCCCCCCTCTTCTCCTTCTCCCCTTAAATCTCCCATTAGAAAATTACCTTCATTAGCACCGACTCGCTGAGCTTCTCTCTGTTGACAATTTTTATGGCGACCTTCTGACACGTGACACAGTGAACCCCCAACTTCACCAGCCCTGCAGGAGGAACACAGCACAAGAGAGAGAGGAAGAATGGGTTAGAGGCAGTCTCTGGGGAGGATTTTGCTGTTAGCACAACACCTGGTAGCTGGCAACTTAGAGGCAAACACATTCCCACCAGTCACTCCTCCAGCCAGATGAGGTCCTATGAGGACCAAAGTGCAAGCAGCCTGCACCACGCCTGCTTGGTAGCGAAGCCACCAACATCCTTACTGCTGCTGCAGTCCCTGCCATGCCAGCTGCATTTCCATTGGAGTGCTGTACTCCACCTCTCATCACTCTGTGTGTGTTCTACCCTTTTAACCACACCAGGCTAAGGGTTTTTGCTGACACCCAATAGCAATGAAAGCACAGAAATCAACCAAGCTGGCTGGTGAAATGTCTACAGTCTGGATGCAGTCTCTCTTCTTTTCCAGCAGTTTCCACAGTTCTCATCATCCAGAGACCTGGATAAGCTGGAGAAGTTTGAGAGCTCTCCCTCAAACCTGATGATTCACAGGGAGGTGGTGGAGTCACTATGCCTGGAGGTGTTCAAGACAAGCCTGGATGGGGCACTTAGTGCCATGGTCTAGTTGATTGGATAGGGCTGGGTGTTAGGTTGGCCTGGATGAGCTTGGAGGTCTCTTCCAACCTGGTTGATTCTATGAACCTTATGAGGTTCAACAGGGCCCAGGGCAAGGTCCTGCATCTGAGCTGTGGAAGCCATCAAACAAGGCTTGGGGATGAAGGGCTGGAGAGCAGCCCTCTGGGGAAGGACTTGAGGTGCTGGTGGGTGCAAAGCTGGACATGAGCTGGCAGTGAGTGCTGCCAGCCCAGAGCCAGCCTGTCCTGGGCTAATCTCCAGCAGTGTGGGCAGCAGGGGCAGGGAAGGGATTCTGCCCCTCTGCTGTGCTCTGCTGAGATTCCCCCTGCAGTGCTGGGGCCAGCTCTGGAGTCTCAGCACAGCACAGACAGGGACCTGTTAGAGCAGGGCCAGAGGAGGCCACAGCAATGTTGGCAAGGCTGGAAGCTCTGCTGTGAGGCCAGGCTGGGAGAGTTGAGGTTGTTCAGCCTGGAGAAGAAAAGGCTCCAGGGAGACCTTCTGGTGGTCTTGCAAGACTTCAAGGGGCCAGTGGGGATGGACATTTCAGCAGGGCCTGTTGTGTCAGGACAAGGGATGATGGTTTGAACTAAAAGAGGCAGATTTAGATGACCGGTGAGGAGAAGGAAATGTTTTACTCTTAGGTTGGTAGTGAGCCTGGCCCAGGGTGCCCAGAAAGGTGGCAGATGTCCCATCCCTGGAATCACTGCAGGACAGGTTGTTTGGGGCTCTGAGCAACCTGCTCTAGTTGCAGATGTCCCTGCTGAGTGCAGGGGGGTAGAACTAGATGACCTTTAAAGTTCCCTTCCAACCAAATCAGTCTGTGATTCTATATCCTAATAAAAAGGTACTTCATTATCCTTTCCCTCAGTGTTTTAATTTACTCTGCTGTATAAAGTTAACACTGTGATTAATGCCATTGTGACATGGAGGAACATCAACATATGCTGATAGAATTCTAAGTTCTTATTTACTACATCTATGTCCTCAAATAACTTCAAGTGCTGCTAACTCCTTACATTGGCAAAAGGATATGGATAACCCTGACAGGGCCAGACTGGCTGAGTTATTGCCAAAATAAGGAACAAAACTCCAAGAACTGAAAGAAAAGGATAAGTACCATACATGACACACAAAGTTTTGATCTAAATCTGCTGACTTGCATGGCAGGACATTGAGATGTATGTGTCCTGTGTCTGTCCCCCTCCCAGGGTGAGGTTAATATGGTTCCCTGAGCTCTCAACTCTCTGGCCATTAAGAAAACCTACACACAAAAAAATTGTACTCTGTAGGTATGTTTAAGTGAGCCTTTGCTTGCTTCAGTTTTCTGCTCCTCTTCAACGTGCACAGGCAGCACAGTACCTGATGGGCTGGATCCCATCTCACTCCACATTGTCTGCCAAATTGTCACAGGATCACAGAACTTTAGAGGTTGGAAGGGACCTGCAGAGATCATTCAATCCAACCTCCGTGCCAAGCAGGATCATCCAGGGGAGTTTGCACAGGAATGCAGCCAGGTGGGGTTTGTAAGTCTCCAGAGAAGGAGACTCCACAACCTCTCTGGGCAGCCTGCTCCAGGGCTCTCTCACTCTCACTGGAAAGAAGTTTCTCCTCATATTGAGCTGCAACCTTCTCTGTTCCAGTTTGTAGCTGCTGCTCCTTGGCTTACTGCTGCTGATCAGGGCAGCTTGGCCCCAGCCACTGACACCCACCCCTCAGGTATTTGTACACATTGATCAGATCTCCTCTCAGCCTTCTCTTCTCCAGACTGAACAGCCCCTGGGCTCTCAGCCTCTCTCCACTGGGGAGATTAATTTTCCCGATCATCCTCGTGGCTCTCTGCTGGACTCTCTCCAGCAGGTCCCTGTCTCTCCTGAACTGGGGAGCCCAAACCTGGACACAGTATTCCAGGTATGGTCTCACCAGGGCAGAGCAGAGGGACAGAAGAACCTTCCTAGCCCTGCTGGTCACACTTTTCCTGATGCACTCCAGGATGCCATCAGCTCTGTTGGCCACAGGGGCACATTGTCACTTAGTTTCATTCAGCCAGAACTGAAGTAAGGAGCAATGGCATCTCCTTGGTGTCACCGAGACCTGCTGAGCTTCGCAGCGCAATGGCAGTGAGAAAAAGTCTACCTCAGCTCGTAGCTCCCAGGTTGGGCTGCAGGTTGCTGCTGAGACCATCCCCTGGCACAAAACACAAAGCCAGATGTGCTGCTTTTTGAACACAAGGGACCTGCAGTCCAGTGAAACAGCAAGCACAGGACTTCACACTTACTGAGGGATCAATATACAGACTATTGATTTACTATGCACTGCCCCCAGTGAAGTGAACTGGAGTTTCACCAAGGACTCCAGCAACCTCCTGCAGGTACTTGTCCATCATTTTGCCCCACAGTTAATGATGAATTTGGAACCATTAACCACTGGTTATGATGCTGAGCAGCAACCTCCCCACTCGCTTCCAGTCACATCTCTCACAGCATGCTCAAGTGTCCTGCCTATTTCCAGGCACATCATTTCTCAGTCTCATCTGGTTAAATGCTGACATCCTCACTTTCAGCCCTGACACAAACAAGTCACAAGAATTAGGACCGTGGTGCACTGACAAATCCATTTGAAATTGGGGACAGCAATGGTCTGACCTCTGCCTGAAGGCTGGGGGAAGGTGCTGTGGCGTCCAGCCGCTCCTCACCCCTGGGTCTCACTTGTGCCCACTTACTAAGTGTAGAATACTACCCACAGCACTTCTGGCTTCGTGTTCACACTTCACTGCAGCTGCAGCCTCATTTTATGCTCCTTCTCTCTGGTTTTGATGTGTGCTACTTGGCAGCACCTTGGTGAAAGCCTGCACAGCTTCCAACTGTGCCCATTGCTTCCTTCCCGCTTCCAGCATAAATCCCAGCTCGGCATCGCTCTTACGGCACGACCACATCACTCTGCATTGCTCTTAGCTACACTCCCTAATCTCAGCACAACTTCCATCCCCACATACAGACCCCCAGGATAGTGCTGTATGGTGACATACTGCAGGATGAGTATGTGCAGAGGTCAATGAAGGTGACAAACAACTGCTCCCTGTAACTGACCCTTCGACCTACAGAAAACATAAAGGTTTCTGATATCTCACACTGCAGGGTTTGATTTAAAATGTTCTTGCTCTCAAATCAAGACATCTGACCCACTGAAGCTGGCTGATCTGTGAACTCTTTGTCCTCCCTGCCATTGAGTCACAGAAGGGTTTTAACTATGAACTGGCAGGAGGGTTGGACTTGATGACCTGTGAAGGTCCCTTCCAACCCCTAACATCCTGTGAACTTCTGGGACACGGCCACGCTGCACAGTGTCCTCTGTCCTTTCAGCTACTAAGCTACCACAGAATCTCAGAAATTCAGATGAAACCACTCTGCTCACTCCAATAAAGAGTAATTAACCCTTCAGAAGACACTGCACACCTCAAAAAACCCCACTGATTTTATAATTAATTTCTCTCATTGACCTCGAGAAGTCATTCTTGATTTACACCACGGTACCAGAGGGCAGAAAGAGAAAACACACATTAAGATTTAATCCATTTTTCTTCTTCTGATTCATAATTTAAAAATCAAGGATAAAAAAGAAAATATTGCACTGTCACCACTGTCTGTTTTGTGCAGATAGAATTTTAAGAGAAGCTTCTGAACAGCCCAAGACAGCATTTTTCACTCTACTCAATTCACTGAAGCAAATTTTAGGATAAAAATAAACCATGTCACACTGCCTTGCCTCATCTTCCCCTTCCCTAGCCACCTCCTCTGGCCATCTGTATGCCATCCTAAACAAAACCAAGCCCTTCTAGTAAGTTATGGAATCATAGAATTGTCTGGGCTAGAAAAGACCTCTAAGGTCAGAGTCCAACCATTGACCTAACACCTCAATAGTCATGAAACCATGTCCCAGAGTGCCACATCCACACATTTCTTGAACTCCTCCAGGGATGGTGACTCCAACCCCTGCTGCAATCCCTGATCACTCTTTCCATAAATAAATTTTTCCCAGTATCCAATCTGAAGCTCCCCTGGTGCAGTTTCAGGCCATCTATAGGATAAGTTCCTCCTCCTACTATAAGGAAACCCTAACTGAGCTCAGGCAGTAAGGTTTTTACTCAGGACTTGTGTTTCTGCCCTTTAATTCCAGTCACTATAGTGTGTCACTGCTCAGAGATGACTTAGATGGGATTTGAACTCCTGTGGGCTTCTGAAGCTTGGCAAGCCCCTTTATTGACACACAGAAGAGAAACCATTCCAGGTGGGTTACACATACATATGTCATAGAATCAGTCAGGGTTGGAAAGGACCACAAGGATCATTCAGTTCCAATGTCCCTGCCATGGGCAGGGACACCCTACCCTAGGTCAGGTTGCCCAGAGCCTCATCCAGCCTGGCCTTAAACACCTCCAGAGATGGGGTCTCAACCTCCCTGGGCAACCCATCCCAGGGTCTCACCACTCTCATGCTGAAGAACTTCCTCCTCATGGTCAGTCTGAATGGCCCTGCCTCCAGCTTTGCTCCATTCCCCCCTGTCCTATCCCTACCTGACACCCTAAAAAGTCCCTCCCCAGCTTTCTTGTAGCCCACTTCAAATACTGTAAGGCCACAATGGCCTTCCTCTGTGGGGAATGGAGCAAAACTAGAAGTGGGTATATTCAGATTGGATGTTAGGAAGAAGTTCTTCACCATGAGAGTGGTGAGACACTGGCACAGGTTGCCCAGGGACATGGTGGAATCCTCATCCCTGGAGGTTTTTAAGGCCAGGCTGGATGTGGCTCTCAGCAACCTGTTCTAGTGTGAGGTGTCCTTGTCCATGGTAGGGGGGTTGGAACTGGCTGATCCTCAAGGCCCCTTCCAGCCCTGACAACTCTGTGATTCTCAGAGGGGCAAAGTGAAGGGGACAAGCCTGACAGCCCAACCCTGCACTGAGCTGCCTACACTGATATCTACACCACTGTGCTGCTGGCAAACTGCAGCTCTGCAGGCACTTAGAGCCACACAGATCACCTCTGAGGAGGACAGCAGCTGATGTGATAAGCAAGGGACAGACCTAAAACAGCTGGACAGGTGGACTCATCTTGAAGCAACACAGAGAGGAACCTTTTATTCTACCCAAGAAGAGCCTGCTGTGAGGATGGAGAAACAGGAGCTTCCCTCCAGCTGAGACAATATATTCACCCTGACTCCTTGATTGCAGCAAGTCATCACCATGGCCTGGACTGTAACTGGTAATCACCTCTGTGGCTTTTCAGCCAAGGACAGGACTTCAGGAAAGGCTGATTTCCTTTTGCTCTGCATTTTCTGTGGTGACTTTCTCTGTCACAGTGTGAATAAAACTCCAAGAGTTCAGGGCCGAGGCTGTTTCACATCTGCTTTACAGCTGTGTAGACAGCAGCACCTTGCTAATGTTCCTCATCACCAGACAAAGATACCTTCTGGGAACCAGAGAGAAGTGTTCTTTAATCCTAGCCAAACCTGGAGTCTGCCAAAGACACCAATCTGAAACAAATTACCATTCTGAGAGAGATTAATAAATAATGAAACGATGTTGTTGTTCAAATACAGCTCTGCTGCTACACTCACTGCTAATGTTCCCACAGCCCTTCAGAAATCTTACACACAACTAACTCATTATCCTGATTTTTAACTATAAAGCCAACACAACGACAGGCTGAGAGAGTTGGGGTTGTTCAGCCTAGAGAAAAGGTGGCTCTGGGCTGAACTTAGAGCAGCTTTGCCCTAGCTGATGGAGGCTGCAGGGCAGCTAGAGGTATGTAGCTGGATACTACAAAGGCATGTGGTGATAGATTGAGGGGTAGTGGCTTCAAACTGGGAGAAGCTGGATTTAGATTAGACATAAGGAAGACTCTTCCCCATGAAGGCAGTGAGGGACTAGAACAGTTGCAGAGGCTCCAAGCCTCAAAGTGTTCAGAGCCAGGCTGAATGAAGCCTTGAGCCACTTGGGCTAGTGGGAGGTGTCACTGCCCATGGCAGGGGGCCTTGAACTGGATGATCTTTAAGGTCCCTTTCAACCCAAACCATTCTGTGATTCTGTGATTCTAGAACTAGTTCAAGGATGTGGAGGTGCTGGAGAGAGTAGGACAAGGGAGAATGGCAATGAAGCTGGGGAAGGGCCTGGAAAACAAATCTTATGAGAAGCAACTGAAGGAGCTGGGGATGGTTAGTTTGAAAAAGAGGAGTCTGAGGGGCCTCACTGTCTGCAGCTACCTGAAAGGACCTTGTGGAGAGGTTGGTGCTGGTCTCTTGTCACAGGCAATTAGTGATAGAGCAAGAGAGAATGGCCTCAAGCTGGCACTGGGTAGGTTTAATTTGGGCATTAGGAATTTTTTTTTCCCAGAGTGGTCAGGGATTGGAATGTGCTGTCCAGGGAGGTGGTGGAGTCACCAACCCTGGATGTGTTTAGAAGTCATTTGAATGTGGTGCGTGGGGATGTGGTTTAGGGGGCACTCTGTAGAGCTGGGATAAGGCTTGGGCTTGGTGATCCCGAGGGGATTTTCCAACCAGAATGTTTCTGTGTGAAGTGGAATGCCCAATCAGGTGCATGGCAAATGAAGGTCTTTCATTCCCTTTTAAAACAAAAGCAGCTCAGTGCCCTCCTTGTAAGCACTGCTGGACTGCTGGGGAAGGGAGAGCAGCCACTGATTTGGGATGGTCTGCACGTTGCGTGTCCCTCGCTCTTCATTTCACTTCACAGCACACTGTCAAAAAAACTTCAGGGATGTGAGGGGAAAGCCCTGCTCTGGCCAGCAGGATCTGTTTTGGCTGGATGAGCAATTAAAGAAATGTCTAGAGAGAAATATCACTCCTCTTTTAACTTGAGTTAGCTAATTGCCAATTAATTCAAGTCAATGAATACTTTTGCAAATGTTAATCTAGGCACTGCAGGACACAAACATCCGTGGTTTACTTCAGGGCTCAAACCAGTCCTGGTAACAAGCTGTCTGGATTAAAAGAGGAACAAAAATCCTTGGCTGAACAAACTTGAGTGCTCTCATTTCCTGCAAAGCTTACTGTGTGTACACCATTACTGCACGTGGATCATAAGATCACAGAGTGGGTTGGCTGAAAGGGACTTTTGCAGGTCATCCAGGCCAACCCTCCTGCACTCAGCAAGGACATCTGCAACTAGAGCCCCAACCAACCTGACCTGCAGTGGTTCCAGAGCTGGAGCATCTACCACCTTTCTGAGCAACCTAAGTCAGTGTCTCACCACCTTCAGAGTAAACCATTTCTTCTTTCTCTCCAGTCTGAATATCTCTTAGTTCACACCATCACCCCTTGTCCTGTCACAACAGGCCTTGCTCAAATGATGACCTCTGTACATGCAATCTTTACACACCAGTAATGTAATTTAGCCCTACAAATTCAGGGTTGCTGTTGCAGATCTTCAGAGTATTGGTTGATGCTCACTCCTGAGCACTCCATGCCCAAGCATCTGCCAGAGCTGCAAACTTCTAAGGATGCCAACCTAGAAATCCAACCCTTAAAGCAAACAAAAGCATTCAAACACTTTGAGAGAGGAGCAAAGGACAATACTTGGTTACTTTTGGAACTGTCACACTCAGAGCCTCTAATCCAACATCTAAACCCTGCAAGACCATGAGCGGGTTCTTAAACACAAGAAGAAGAACCTTTTGCTTATAAAAATCCTGTACTTAGAGAATACAAACAAGTCCTGGTTACATGGTACACATGGGCTCCACAAAAGCCAACCATGAGTGATCACAGAATTGTTTTGGTTGGAAAAGACCTCTAAGATCATCCAGTCCAATCATCAACCCAACACCACCATGGCCACTAAACCACGTCCCTAAGTGCCATGGTCACAGGTCTCTTGAACACCTCCAGGGATAGGGACTCCACCACCTCCCTGGGCAGCCTGTTCCAAGGCCTGGCCACTCTTTCCATACAGAATTTTTTTCCTAATAGCCAGTCTAAACATCAAAGACCTTTCCAGCCACCAGGCTGCTGGGCTTCATCACCTCAGGTGGCATCTGGAGCCTGAGAGACAGCAGAGAAGGTCCAGGTGAAAACAAAGGTGGTGTCTCACACCAAGGTGAACAAGAAAGCAAGGAGAAAAGCACCTCTGAATTCCCACTCCACCTCTAGGCATCCCAGCCCAAAGGAAGGCAAAAGGACAACATTAATGGTAAAGAATTTAGTGATACTCCTGCTCTTTATTCTCAACAGTTATCTTCACACACTCTGCAGTCTCAATCAGGGTTAAACTAGTTCAGTTAGAGTGTCTAACTCTGCTGAGTGTGGTGAAGTTGCTTCAGATCCACAACAGTGGAAAATGGATTAAAGCTTGGCCCACAGCAACACAATTTCCATAGCCGTCAAAGAAGGATAATAACATTACTTACTTACCTTGCAAGGGCTGGGGAAGGATTAACTGATTAATCCTTACAAAGAATCTAAAACCCTACGTGAGTTTTACATATTACAAGCAGAAAAACTGCATCTTAAATGCAATCTGGAAAAGAAAGCTCTAGATAATTGCTTATTAATAGCTTCCATTTCATTTCCCAGTTCTTCCAACACGCAGATTTCTGCTCCCCTACAATATGTGTCTTAAGCTCTTCTTGGGGAATCACAGACTGCTTTGATTGGAAAAGCCCTTTGAGGTCATCGAGTCCAACCATTCTCTAACTCTGCCAAAGCTGGTGCTAAACTGTGTCCCTCAGCACGACATCTCTGCTGCCTCTCCAGCACCTCCAGGGATGGGGATTTGTAATGGTTTAGTGCAAGGACTAACTGGACCAGGAAGCCTCCCACATTGCAGTCTGAACCTTGGAGCCCTGTAATAGTCAGCTCCAGTTAGCACTTTCATTTTTGAAGCTGGTACCACTGCAGCCAGTATGGTATGAATAACAGCAGCAGGTTCAACTCAATCCATGACAGAATTCAACCACCTCCCTGGGCAGCCTGTTCCAGTCTTCTTCAGTGAAGAAGCTTCTTCTCCTATCCAACCTAAACCTCCCCTGATGCAATCTGAGACCATTTCCTCCTGTCCTGTCACTTGATATTGGGGAGCTGAGATTGGGTCTCATCTCACTGCAACGGAAAGAACTTATGTTACTGGGCATCCTACTTCTGGAAACCATTAATTGCCCTTAATTACTCAGTCTCCCCATTGAACAGATGTTTATTTTTCCACAGCAATTGTTATCTCTAATTATTGTGTTTAAAATAAACAGAGCCTTATATCAAGTGACAGCCAAATTATAGGCTATCAACTTATAATTGCATGTGGGGGAAGGAGATATAGGGCTGTCTAGAAATCTGAAAGGGTGAGGATGGAGCTACCCCACTGGTAATGAAATAATTTTGACTCCAGGCTCTTCTACAGAGAGATTCTAGCGCTACGAGGCGGTTCTGAGGGCTCATACAATAAGTGTTTCTAAATTGAATAAACTGTAATTACAGTAGGACTAAAGCCAGGGTTCAACTGCTCAGCAGGAGCATGGAAGGAGATGTTCATCAGTGCTGGGATTCATGTGCTGAGAGCACAGGGAAGCTGCACTAAATTGCTGGAGCCTCTAGTCATTGTCCTGAGCTGCAGTCATCACTGAACCTGTGCTAGCTCGGCCAGCCACAGGGACACGCATCCCAGCTCAGAGCTTGGTGAGGACAATACATCAGCTCAGATGTCACTGGATCCACACCCCCTGATATTAGATGGCAAGAGACACAGACATGTATGTAGACACACAGCAGCTCGCCAGGAGCAAGTTTTACCCTGCGTGCCTCGGAGATTATGGTCAGATCATCCTCCAAGCTCAGCAGGATCAAAACACAGAGAACCAACATCACCTCTATTGATTTTTATCCTGGTCTCTTTCTTACAATACTTCACAAATCAATACTTTGCAGAAAGCCTTTGTGCCCTCTGAATACAGCAGAGAACGTGACCGTTGAGTCCTCCTGACGCGCTCTGCATCCCACCTCACGGCAGGCACTGACAGATCTGCAGAGGCCTCTCGGGGAAGCAGGACATGACCCTTGATGGGCACACTGGACACTGCTTTTGTCAAATGCCATTATTTCAACAGCCAAACTCTAACCAACTCTTAGATCCTCTGGGATCTACCAGCAGCTTGTGAAGCTGAGCTTCTCTTTCACGTCAAGCCTTTGATCCCATATAAAAGCAGTTGGGACACTAAGCTACGTTGCCACAGGAAAAGTGCAGACTTCACTTTGACACCAAGCTGGAGTGACTGCCACACCAGGAGGCTGTGCTGCCTGTCAGCCAGACTTGGACAGGTGGAGGGGTGGGCAGGGAGAAATTTAATGAAATTCAACAAGGGTAAGTGTAGAGGTTGGCACCTGGGAAAGAATAACCCCAGGGAGCAGTATGGGTTGGGGACTGAGCTGCTGGAAGACAGCGAAGCAGAAAAGGATTTGAGGGTCCTGGTGGATGGCAATGTGCTCTGGTGGCAAGGAGGGCCAATGCCATTCTGGGGTGGGTTAGAAGGGCTGTGGTTAGTAGGTTGAGAGAGGTTCTCCTGCCTCTCTGCCCTGGTTAGGCCACATCTGCAGTACTCTGTCCAGTTCTGGACCTCCCAGTTCAAGAAGGACATAGAACTGCTTGAGAGAGTCCAGCACAGAGCCACAAAGATGCCGAAGGGAATGGAACAGCTCTGTTAGGACAGTCTGAGGGAGCTGGGGCTCTGCACCTTGAAGAAGAGAAGACTGAGAGGTGACCTCATCAATATTTACAAAGATGTGCAGGTGAGTGCCAGGAGGCTGGAGGCAGGCTCTGCTGGGTGATATCCAATGTCAGCACAAGGAGCAGTGGTGGAATTTGAGGCATAGGAAGTTTCATGTAAACATGAGGAGGAATTTTTTTCCCAGTGAGGGTGGCAGAACCCTGGCACAGGCTGCCCAGGGGGGTTGTGGAGTTTCCCTCTCTGCAGATATTCAAACCCACCTGGATGTGTTCCTGTGTGATCTGCTCTAGGTGATGCTGCTCTGCAGAGGGGTTGGACTGGATAAGCTTACGAGGTCACTTCCAGCCCCTGACATTCTGTGATTCTATGATTCAGCTTCCAAAGATCACATCTCAAAGTATTTGGGCAGCACCCCCAGCCCTGTTGACAGGGCGAGCGAAGAGTGGTTTCATTGTTTTCAGATGAAAAGCAGAAATTGACATGTAACACCTCATGGAATCACAGAATGGGTTGGGTTGGAAGGGACCTTTAAAGGTCATCTAGTCCAAAACCTTCCCCTGCAGCGATCAGGGATCTGTCCACTGATGCATCACCAAAAACCAGGTCTCTCTCTGTCACATCTCTGGATGGGATTGGGAAAACTCCATTTATGCCCACAACTCTCCTAGTGAAAAGCTTTTCTTTCACCTTGCTGAGAGCTGTACATCACCTTGAAAAACTCTTCTTGAGGAAGATGAGATCCATGTCCCCCTTCAGACCTCATTAATCCTCTGTCAGGAGATGACCAGAGACGACCATTTGCAGGTGGCACAGGAAGGCAGCAGAGCTCTGTCTGTCTGCCACAGATCTCTTTCAGAAGATGTGTCACTATAATTAGTTAACACCTGAGTAATGAGCCACAGCATCCCCACTTGGTCCAGTGAGCTACTGAGAAGGGCCGAAGCTGTAACAAGGAGGCAACACCATGCTGCAGAGAAAGAGGAGATGAGGAAGGAGGAGGGGAAACAGCAGATAAAGTGCTCTTCACATGGGCTTTCAGCTGATGTTAATCCTGTTTGCCACGCTCATTTCTCACATCTCCTCTTCTTCACCACACCTTGCCACCCTCCCTCCATTAGGAAGTCCTCACAGCCCTTTGACCCTCCCACCAGCCAGCATGTTCCAGCTAGGTTACATGTATATAAAGAACTTAATTAAAAAGGGGGTTACCATGGAAAAACTTTATAGAGGAGATGGAGGTCATGCTCCTCAGAAGATTAGGCTCACCACAGAACACTTCATCCACCCAGCTCGATGCTGCTACAGCTTACTCTGCCCTCTGACATCTCTTAATCACCTGCTGACAGATCCCTAACAGGATTTTCCCTGACTGCTGATGTGCTGCACTTTAGCTCAGGCAGTGATTTGGATTAGCCATGCTTGCACCCATGCTATGGGCAAGGCCTCCAACAGCAAGACACAAGCACATGCATCGCACCCCCATCCCCAGGAGCTCCAGAAGGGCTTGCTGATGGCAGTGGGGCGTGGCCCATACACAGTTGGAGAACTGAGTTGGATTGTCACTGCATGCATCACCACCTGGGCCATGGCAATCCCAAGCACAGGCCCAGGCTGGGTGACAGATGGAGTGAGAGAGCAGCCTTGCAGAGAAGAACTTGGGGGTGTGGGTTGATGAGGAGCCTGACATGAGCTAGCAATGGTCACTGGCAGCCTAAAAAGCCAATCATGTCCTGGACTGATATCAAAAGATGCTTGGCCAGCAGGTCAAGGGAAGGGATTCTGACCCTCGACTCTGCTCCTGTGAGACCCCCAGCTGGAGTACTGTGTGCAGCTCTGGAGCTCCCAATGAAAGAAGGACATGGAACTGTTGGAGAAGATCCAGAGAAGATGATCAGAGGGCTGGAGCACCTCTCCTGTGAGGATAGGCTGAGCAAATTTGGATTATTAACCTAGAAAAGAGATGACTCCGGGAGAGACCTCAGAGAAGCTTTCCAGCACCTGAAGGATGGCCCTGGGGCTACGGAAGGGGAAGAGTTTGGGGGAAGGCCTGGGGACTCATAATAGCAGGCATCAGCCCTGTAGAACACAGCTCCATGGGAAGAAATGGAAAGAAATAATTTCATTAAGGTTCTGCTATCTTCATGTAACCCCTTCCAGCCCTACACATGGGCCTAAGTAGTCCCAATCTGAGCAAATGCTTCAAGTGCTTCCTGTCCTCCTGTGTGCATTATGAAACTACGAGGGCAGGACTCTCCTGACACAACTGTACCAGGCTGCACTTTCCATTTTGCAGCTTCTTCCTTGGCAAAGAGTGCAGGAAACACAATATTTTAATTAGGCTGAATATGAGAAACCCCAAGCCTCTGGCTTAGGATGATGAGAAACAAAGAGCATTTTAAAACTGATTTCTGGCTTAAAAAAAAAAATATATATATATATACCAGCAAAAGAATTAAAGGTCAGAAAAATTAGACTATTATAATTTTAATGAACAGAAGTAGGAATATAAAACCCCCCAATTTTCCAAAAGTATTTCCTTTAATGTGAGAATAATGGCTCAGGTCCCAGCATGGAGCTGAAAGCATTTATCGAGA
Source organism: Eubucco bourcierii (assembly GCA_013396675.1). Lineage (NCBI taxonomy): Eukaryota > Metazoa > Chordata > Aves > Piciformes > Ramphastidae > Eubucco > Eubucco bourcierii. Next base: position 321,548 of record VWZE01023422.1, on the reverse strand, counting down.
ACAGAAGCTGCTTGCTCATGTAGTACAAACTCCACTACAGCTGGTTCAGCGTGTTCCTTACAGGGAGAGGAAAGCAGGGGGTCATAGTCAATACCTGGTGTTAAAAAAAAAAAAGACCCAAGCACCTCATTAATTTAAGGGAAGGTTTATGAGAAACAATGCAACACTGAGAGAGAGAGCACAGACAGCTGTGCCTCAGCAAAAGTGGAAAGAAAATGAAGTGCATTTAATTTCCTTCCCGGAGGAAGGTGGTTGGATGAATACAAACACACCCCCACCCACAAGCCACCTTCTGATACCCAGCTTCATCCCTGGGAAAGTCACACTGCAGTGGTGTCCTGAAGCAGAGTTCAGTTTCCAGCACGGGCAGGAGGCAGTGGTTATAAAAGGCTGACGGTATGAGAACTGCGCTGTCAAATCACATCTTTGTGCCGTGCTTCTGTTCCGGGATCTCTATGCAATGAACCCTGCCTGCCTTGCTGGAAGATCCCACAGTAGACTTTTCTGGAAGAATCCACTGGGGAGGATGATCAATAACCCCTGTGGGTCTGACCTAAAACCCACTCAAGTCGAAATGAAGGCTCATCTGTTTCAGGGATTTGCAGATGAGTTCCTCTGGCAGCAGCTGAGCCTATCTGAACCTTGCTTCCTCTGGGTGTTGCTTTAGAGGATGAGGTGTAAGTGCTGGAAGCTCTGGCTGTAGAAGACCTTACAGCTATGCCAGAACCAGCTGTTGTCAACAGTTAACCAAAGTATACAACTCCCTCTATGTGTTAACTACCAGCAAGGCAAAACAAATCTGCAGGCATTGCATCTACAGCACCTTTTAGTGCACTGCTTTCCCACTCAGGGCAGGGCTCTGCCTTTCCTCAGACTAGGAACTTCTCAGCACCAGCATATAATCTGGAAATTAGGTTCCCCACAAACACCAGTTCAAGGCCAAAGCCACAATAAAGAAGAGTAAAGACAGGATGAGATTTCTAGATGCCAACAGAGAACCTCACTCTCAGGGTTTTCACAGAATCCCAGCATGGCAGGGGCTGGAAGTGACCTCTGGAGATCAGCCAGTCCAACACCCTTGCTAAAGCAAGATCACCCACAGCAGCTTGCCCAGGAGAACAATGGCCAGGTGGGGTTGGAATCTCTCCAGAGGAGACTCCACAGTCTCTCTGGGCAGCCTGCTGCAGGACTCCAGCACCTTCACACCAAAGAAGTTTTTTTTTTTTGCCTCTGATCGCTTCCTATTCCATTAATAACTACATTACTTGGCCTCATAGAGTTAAAAGGCTCAGAAAGGTTCACTCAATAAAAATCACCTTAAGAAGGAGAAGAAGTTTTAAGCTTGGACAAGTACACAGAAATATCAAAAGACCAATAAGAAATCTTCTCCCCACAAGCCACAGAGTTAAAAATACCATCCCTCAAGAACCACACTCCCACGTGAGGACCCAGTTTTCCTCACATGGATACTAGTAGTGTGATCCCATTGGCTTCCTTGGCATTATTCCCAGTCCCCACCAAGGGAGATGAGCACAGCTGCTCTGAGGAGCTGCCACCACGCAGTGCAAGCTGCAAACGAGGGCCATGGAACAGCTTGGTGTTGACAGTCTCCTCTCTCTACTATCAAGCAATAGAATGAGAAGAAATGGCCTGAAATTGTGCCAGGGGAGGGTTAGGTTGGAGATGAAGGAAAATTTCTACCCTGCAAGAGTGGCTGGACTGCCCAGACAGGAGTCAGTCATCCCTGGAGGTGATCAAGAAATGTGTGGCCATGGCACTTGGGAACACAGTTTAATGGCCATGGTGGTGCTGGGCTGATGGTTGGACTTGATCTTAGAGGTTTTTTCCAACCCAAACAATTCCAGCTCTGTGACTCCAGGTCAGCACAACCAAGACTGCTGAGCCTGTTGGGTGTCCTGACACACTCAGGGGCTCAGTGTGCGGAGCTCACAGCACTACCCACTAGTGATGGCCTTGGCCAAAGCACTGCTGCCCTTCTGCAAAGCCACTGAGGGATGCTGCCTGGAAAAGCACAGAAAATATGGCCTTGTCCTATAGACACTGCACAGTTTTGAGGTCTTCAGCTTTGGGTGATGAGCTCCTAAGTGACTAGAAACTGCTCTGGTATTAGAATCATATAACCACAGAATTGTCTAGGTTGGAAAACTCCTTTAGAGATCATCAAGTCCAACCATTATCTAACTATACCCAGGCTGGTGCTTAACCAATTCCCTCAGCACCACATCTCTGCAGTTTTTAAACACCTCCATGGATGGGGATTCATCCATCTCCCTGGCAGCCTGTTCCAGTGTGTGAGAAGCCTTTCAGTGATGAAGTTCCTTTTAATATCTCACCTAAACTTCCCCTGGCACAACTCGAAGCCATTTCCTCCTGTTCTATCACTTGTTCCTTGAGAGACCAACACCCCCCCACCTGGCTCTACCCTCCTTTCAGGGATTTGTAGAGAGTGAGAAGACCTCCTCTCAGCCTCCTTTTCACCAAGGAAGCAAGAAAAAAGAATCACTTAAACTTACAGGTACATCTTGAACAATGTACAAGGCACCCAGAAGGAGCCTCAGGCTTTACCCCTGACCCTGAAGAAACTCTCACTTCACTCATGCCAGAATCAGGCCACTGGCACTGCTGATTGCAGGGGTGGGGGTGTTGGACTAGATGACCTTCAGAGGTCCCTTCCAACCTAGACCATTCTATGATTCCATGAAGGTTATGGTCAGACTGCACAGGGTGATGTATGGACCAATCTCTCCTGAACAGAAGCAGCAGCAGCTCAGCAGTGTTTATTAGGCAGGGCAGGAATCCTACCAAACTGTCACACTGAGCTCAGGGCACAAGAAGCCAGAGGCTGCAGTCCAAGTCTTATTAGAGGAATAACTTAAGAAGTTCTCAGCAAGGCTGGAAAAAGACTTTGAAAAGAGAATTGGGAATTCTATCAAAGGCCACAGATAGGAAAACCTCAGTCTTAGGGACGGAAAGTTCAAATCTGGTAACTCAATCTGCAAACCAACGATCATGCTTTGGCCACTTGGACAAACAAAACCAGTATGGGAAACACCTGTGTAATGTCACAGAATGGTGCAGTGGCACTGCCATAGGCATAGGATCTGCTTCCTGAGACCTAGTCCTGCTCAGCGAGGCCTCCTGCACCTGGCCAAAAAGATGAGTGGCTGTAAACCTTTGTGTGCTGCAAGCCCTGCCAACAGCAGGCTGTGTGACAGATTCAGCCCCACAGAGCTCAGCTGACAAAGGGTTTGCCCAGAGGCTCCTGAGGGACCGTTTTTACTCACAGATATAAGACTTTAAAAGACCTTAATGCAACATCTCTTCCTTTCACAGGGACAGAAGCCCCAGCAAGCTCCAGGAGATGGATACACAGGAAGAGAATCTTACTTCTCAGCTAAAATTTGTCTAAACAAAGGCTTAGATTCTAGTTGTAGCTGAGAAAATAAGAGCTGAGAAAGAGCAAAGGTGCTCCCCTCTGGTCAGATTAAAGGGAATTAAGGCAAATCTGCAGCCTCGTGTGATCACAAGTTGTCAAAAATGATGGAGCATCCCTCTGCCCACAGCATCAACTGTAAATCCCACTAATAACTGCATGAAGAAGTCTAAAATAAAGGTTTCTTTGAAAACCTGTTAGTATCTCTCTTCTCTGCAGTGTATTCCACTTGAAGTCTGCCTCTGCAGATGAATCTGTTGCCGTCCACTGCCACTAATGCTTAACTGCAAATCAGAGAACCAGTACGGTTGGAAATTACATCAACCCAACACCACCATGCCCACTAAACCATGACCCCAAGTGCCATGGCCACACATTGTGTGAACACCTCCAGGGATGATAGGGACTGCACCACCTCCCTGAGCAGCCTGTTCCAATCCCTGACTACTGTTGGAGCAAAGACATTTTTCCTAACATCCAACCTGAACCTCCCCTGCTGCAACTTGAGGCCATTTCTTCTTGTACTACCACTAGTTACTTGGAGCAGGGACCAAGCCTCACCTCACTACAAGCTTCTTTCAGGTATCTGTAAGAGAGCAATGAGGTCTCCTCTCAGCCTCCTCTCCTCCAGGAAGAGAAGGTACCATCTTCTTGCACAGGTGAGCAAATACTAGAGCAAGAGCTTCCAGACTGCACTTGGGGGCAGTGCACTGGAAACAGCAGAAGGAAAATCAGGGCAGCAGATGGTCAGTTATTTAGCAACAAGGTTAAAGAAACAAATCAAGTCTCCTCCAAACATGCTGCAGGATCTGTGCTGGTGGTCTGGGATCCACTGAGCAGACTGAAAGGGCATTTTCTCAAGAGCTAAAGGGCAGAGGCCAAGGCAATGGGGCCAGACTCTTTCCAGTGGTGCCCAGAGAAGGAACAAACAGCAATGGGTACAAACTGGAACCCAGAAGGTTCCACAAAACAGAAAGAAAAAATTCTTTGATGTGAGGGTGGTAGAGGTCTGTAGCAGGCTGCCCTGAGAGACTGTGGAGTCTCCTTCTCTGGAGGGATTCCAAATCTGCCTGGACATTGTTATCATGGGTGAGCTACTGGTGGTGCTCTGGGTCTCCAGAGGAGCCTTCCAACTCACACCATGCTGGGATTCTGCTTAGCAGCACTCTTGCCACTTGTGCACTTAACTTTCTGGAACAAATAGCCTTGCTCTGTAGCTTGAGTATCCCAGGATATTAGGAGTTGGAAGGGACTTCCAGAGACCATTGAGTCCAACCCCCCTGCCAGAGCAGGATCATAGAATCTAGTGCAGGTCACAGGAACACATCCAGATGGGTCTCAAGAGAAGGAGACTCCACAGCCTCTAGGTTCTAATCTTCTGTTAGATAGAGGAGCTTGGAACGAGGAAATGAGGGTGGCTATGGGATGTATGCCAGTACTTGAGATGGGTTCCAGCTTTAAGCAGAGCTTAATCTTTAAGCCAGAGAACTGTCTATACATTGTGAGAGCTACCAAAGTGAGCCAGGTGGAATGAAGACTGACTAATGGGCAAAGAGATAGCCATATGTACATCTATGCAGTGATTTCCATTTTCTCTGCTGCCCACACAGAAGCAGACAAAGGATGAAATAACATCCAGGCAGCTATTGGGAAAGCCCAACTTTACCACACATTTAACATAAGCAGCAAAGGATGCTGCAGAAAACAACGGTTTTCTCCAAGAATCTTCAAGCCTCATAAACACAATTCAAGGCAACAGAGAAAATTAAAGAGGAAATATATCACAGAAGCCAGAATTAATTATGTGAAAGAGAAAGCCCTGTGGAATTATTATTGCTCTTGAGATTGGAAGCCTCAGCCCCAGACTAGGACACTGCTGTGATAAGCATCACGCAAACAGATAATAGGTGCTAGGCACTGCCGAGGGGTAGATGGTTATGATCCAAACAGATAGGACAGTCAAAGAGTACACCTAATTATAGACTATTTCTCTGTTTGAAGATAAAGACTTTAGGCATGAAGAAATTGGGTATCTTGCTGAAGGTCACACACAAACCCTGTGGCAGAGCTGGAAACCCAAGCACAGGCCACAGCCACATTTGCAGCAGGTGGGAGCAGGTAAAAGCTAGAAAAGAATTATTAATGTCTTTGCAGCTACAAACAATATGCTAGAGCAGAAATAACTGGCCATTGGACCATCATCTTTTACTGCATCCCAGATAAACCTCCCACCCCAGCGGTGCAAAAGGAGGATGACTGCATTTGTGCCATGAGATCTGCTGCTGGTTTACGGCAGAAATCTGAGAGCAAAAGGAGAAGTGTTAACATGTGAATGGAGAAACATGGGGAGAGAGCTTTCAGTTCCATGATCCACTTAATGAAAACAACAGGAATGCAGCCCCAGCATCATGCTTTAGATAGAGGAGAGGATGCTGATTCCTGGAAGCAGCAACAGCCACAGAGAAAAAGCCATGAAGGAAAATCTCACCCCTCTCACCTATGCTTTCACTCCCTGCTCTAGAAAGAGGATGGCTCTGCAGCAAAATGACAGGCAACAGGGCCAGCCCGAGCTGTTGAGATGGAAAGGGTTAAGCTGGCTGAAGGGCTGTGGCAGGGAGGGATGTTCTCATCACCCAGTGCCTCTTCCCAGCAGCAGCAGAATGGCTGCCACAGCTCAGTGCCTGCTTGCTCAGCCCGGGCAAGTGTCCACTGGGCAGCGTGGGGCTGGGGCAGGCTGGTGGCGCAGTGTGTGCTGTGGGACAAGTTGCTGAGGGAGGTGACAAGTGGCACTCCGCAGAGCAGCAGGGAACCGACGGGCACAGGCGAGGAGGTGCAGTACAATAATCTCCCCATCTGCACCAGCTAGCTTTGAATCCCTTCCTTCACAGCTCAATAGGTGCATCTGCTGCCCCTCTGCTAATCCTCAACGTTGTTTAAAATGCAGAGCAGTGGAGCTCATGCTTCTGCTGCTGCTTCTTCCCCACTGAAGCCCACAGCCTAATAAAAGAGCTTTAATCACAGAGCCAATATTCCATCTCTCGCAGGGGCCGCCGCTTCCTTCTTCCCCCTTTGCCTTTGTTTGGAAGCCAGATCTTTGTCAGGCACCAGCAGAATACCATTTTGCCAGGCAAGGTTTGAAGCCAGTGATAACCTTTCCCAAACCTGTACCATCGTCATTAGAAGCCCGGGACTGCAAAAGGTAAACAGCAGGGAACCGAGGTCATTGGAACCCCCTGAGAAAAGGCATCTTAAAGGCCTGGCTGGGTTGCCTGCTTTTCAGTGTAAAAAGCAGCATCAGCAGACTTCCTCACTTGTCTTTGTCTCCCTGGCACTAATGCTCCACGACATTTTTTTTTTTTTTAAAAAGATGTCAGAAAGTACAAGAGCCAAGGAGCAGAGCTGTGATTGGGTGTGTGGCTGTAGGCTGAGAGCAATGACTTCATTTGTTTCACAGAAAGAACAGGCAGATGAGCACGCTGAGGTGCAAACGTTAATTCCAAATAAGTAGCTCTCTGCAGGCAATTCTGCAGCCAGGGAAGGGCCCAGGAAAGCTGCTCTTGCTGTCACAAGATGATGACTTGAGATGGTGCAAGTCATCATTGTAAAAATAAGTCTGCAATGTCTTAAGCCCTGATGCAGCTCTGAATCCTCTGAGGGAGAAAGTGACATCCCAGAGTCCTCCTTTCGATGGCTAATGCCATCAGCGCATCTCAGCCTGGAATTCTCCTCATATATGTCTATCCTTAAATTAATTTTCTCCTCTAGCAACCTTAGTTCCTGCACAGAACTGTGCAGCACAACACAATAAATCTTGTCTCTCCCTGTATCTGTAAACTGCAGCAAGGAAGATAAGGAAACCAATTACTGTAGTGATCAGGGCACGCCTGCTCCTCCACGGACATACAGCATATGGTGGAGAGGAGGGCAAAGGAATCCTTCCTGTCTTCTTACGTGCCAAGGAACACGTCCCTGGCATGATGCTAGCACACAGCACAGCACTTCCCCTGACACAGGGAGCAAGAGAAATACTGCAGGAGGAAAAGAGCCACACCAGGGATGTGGCTAACAAGCATGTACTCCTGCTCGTTAGTACTTCTTGAGTCACCACCTTCCCAAGAGACAGACTTGAGGACAATTCACTGCTTGCAGGATGCCATTTAGATCTTGGTGAGCCCCAGACTTTCACTTCTTGAGATCTCAACTGCTCTGCAGGGACTCCCTCTACAGCAGAGCCAACCAGGCACTACAGAGGGTCTTGAACGGCACAGAATCATTGAATTGTTAAGGTGGGAAAAGACCTCCAAGATCATCAGGTCCAACCGTCAACACTACACCACCTTGCCCACTAAACCATGTACTGAAATGCCTTCTCTACACAGTCTTTTAACATCACCAGGGATAGGCATTCAACCACCTCCCTGCAGAGCCTGTTCCAACACCTGACCACTCTTTCAGTGGAGACATTTTTGCTAATACCTAATCTAAGCCTCCCCTGGTGCAACTTGAGGTAGTTTCCTCTCACAGAATTTATAGGATATGAAGTTGGAAGGGACCTCGAGGATCATCTAAACCCAACCTCTTGCTCCATTCCCAGTTATATGGGAGAAGAGCCCAGCCCCCACCTGGCTCCAACCTCCTTTCAGAGAGTTGTAGAGAGCCAGGTCCCCCCTCAGCCTTCTTTCTCGCCAAGGTAAGCAATCCAAGTTCCTTCAGACACAGGCCAAACCCATCCAAGCCATGACCTTTGGAGATCCCTTCCAACCCAACCCATTCTATGATTCTACAATAAATAGACATGCTCAGCTCATTGATGAAGTCAGGCAGATGATGTCACAGAAATTCAGTCACACACACACAGAATCACAGAGAATGGTGGGGGTTGTAAGGAATCTCTGGAGATCATTCAGTCCAAACACCCTGCTAAAGCAGGTACACTCAGATAGGTTGCACAGGAATGTGTCCAGAAGGATTTTGAAAGTCTTCAGAGATGGAGACTCCGCTTCTCTTGGCAGCCTGTGTCAGTGCTCCAGCACCCTCAAAGTGAAGAACTTTTTTCTTATGTTTAAGTGAACCCTTCTGTATTCTAGTTTGCACCCATAGCCCCTTGTCTTATGTCTCAGGTTGAGAATTACAGGCTTAAAAAAAAAATCCTCTAGGGACTAGAAGATTGTTATTCGATCCAATAATTTTGCTATCTCTTCATAAACTCAGGGCCAGGCCAGCTGTCTCTCCTTTCCTCCCCCTGCAGTCTTGTGTCTGGCTGGAGCTGCTTTATGGGGACAAACATGTAAGGAGCAGGCTTGTTTTGGGGCCTCCAAAGGCTGTGTTTAGGCCTCTTGGGTGGCAGAGGCATAGTGGGGGGTGGGGGGAGGATTGGAGCACTGGGGAGTATAGATTTAGGTTTGGGTTGGGGGAAAATTCAAGGGGGTTCGCTATGGATTTTGTATCTGCCTTGGAATTTCTGTCTGTAACTCTCCAAGTATAATTCTGGTTTTTCTCCAATTCATTTGAGAGCTGCATTCTGTTGGCTCTTTAAACCCACAACATCCTATCACTGGGCACCACATAAAAAATAGGCTAGCCCCATCCATTTGATCTCTGCCTTTTGGATATTGGTAAGTATTGGTAAGATCCCCTCTCAGTCTTGGAATCACAGAATCATAATGTCCTAGCCAGTGACATCCTAGGCAGCAGGAAACCCAACAAGTTGTGCCCTACTTACACATCTGTCCAGAAAGCCTTGAAAGCAGCAACCTCATCCTTCAGAGCCTCTTCCACTTGAGCTTACAGGGGTCCCCCCCACCACTAACACCACCTTCTTTTGATTTGCTGATGGAGGCCAGCCCAGCATGTGGGCCTCTTCTGTCAGTTGCCATCGTGGCAATTAAAGGGGAAAGGACTATGGGACAAGGCTGGGGCTCTGAAGCTTGGAGAAGAGGCTTTCAGGAGACCTTAGAGTAGCCTTCCAGGATCTGAAAGGGGCCTACAGGAAGGGACTATTGACAAGGTCTTGCAATAACAGGCCTAGGGGCAATGGGTTTGAACTGGCAGAAGGGAGATTGAAACTGGATGTTAGGAGGAAGTTGTTTGCAGTGAGGGTGGTGAGACACTGGCACAGGTTGCCCAGGGAGGTTGTGGAGCACAGAAGCACAAAATGTGATCTTTGATCACATTCTGTACTTCTGTGCTCCACGACCTCCCTGGAGGTGTTCAAGGCCAGGTTGGATGAGGCCTTGAGTAACCTGTACTAATGGGAGGTGTCCCTGCCTATGGCAGGGGGTTGGAACTGGATGATCCTTGAGGTCCCTTCCAACCTTACCATTCTATGATTGTATGATTTCAGCAGCACACAAATTCCTGGATTATTTATCTCATTATGAAGGCACAATGTGATTTTCAATTAGCTGTCTGACAGTATGATCCAACATGAGATACTTTAATTATGTATTTCATGGACATGCTTCAAAGGTGCTGTTTCAATCTCAAAATAATTAGCTGTGTGCACAGGCAACTTGGAGAGTTCCAGGGGGCCTGAGCTTAACTTCCCTTTCTGAAGATACAGAGGAGTTCTTGGAGCTCCCTATGAGACAACTGCACCGAGTGTATCCATTCAGAACTCCATGTGCTTATGGGTGTGGATGTAGAATCATAGAGCTGTTGAGATCACAGCTCAGGGGATGTCAGGGGTTGGAATGGACCCAAAGAGATCATCCAGTCCAAGCCCCCTGCCACAGCAGGACCACACAATCTAAATCTAGCTCAGGTCACACAGGAACACATCCAGACAGGCCTTGAAAGGCTCCAGAGGAGGAGACTCCACAACCCCTCTGGGGAACCTGTGCCAGGGCTCTGGGACCATTACAGTCAAGAAGTTTCGCCTTGTGTTGAGCTGAAACCTCCTGTGCTGCAGCTTCCATTCATTGCTTCTTGTCCTATCCCAGGGAGCAAGTGAGCAGAGCCCATCCCCCCCACCCTCCTCACACCCAGCTGTCAGATAGTTATAAACATTTATTAAATTCCCTCTCAGTCTGTTTTCCAGACTAAGCAGCCTCAGGTCCCTCAGCCTCTCCTCATCAGGCAGTGCCCCAGTCCCCTTATTGTCCTTGTAGCCCTCTGCTAGACCTTCTCCAGCAGATCCCTGTCCCTCTGAAACTGAGGAGCCCAAAAGTGAAGGCAATACTCAAGATGAGGTTTCACCAGGGCAGAGTAGAGGGGAAGGAGAACCTCCCTTGGTATGCTGAACATATTCCTCTTAATGTACCCTAGGATCCCATTGGCCTTCTTGGTTGGAAGAAACATTTGAGATCAAGTCCAACCACTTGCCTAGAGCTCACAACCCCACCACTACTGCTAAGCCACTGTCACTAAAGCATGTCCCCATGCAGCCCATCCATGTGTCTTTTGAACACCTTCAGGCAAGGTGACTCCACCACCTCCCTGGGCAGCCTGTTCCAATGCTTGATAACCCTTTCTGTGAAGAAATCTTTCCTAACATCCAACCTGAACCTCCCCTGGCACAAATTGAGGCTGTTCCCTCTTGTTACTCATTGCATGTAAGAAGAGATCAAACCCCACCTCGCTCCAGCCTCTTCTGAGGTAGTCATAGAGGGGTTGGGTTCCTAAAGAAACATGGAAACCATGGTCAGGAGCTGCACAGATGTGAACATTAGGCCTTGCAAGAGAGCTTTTACTGGTCAGGAGCTGCACAGATGTGAACATTAGGCCTTGCAAGGGAGTATTTACTGGTCAGAAACCGCACAGATGTGAACACTAGGCCTTGCAAGGGAGTATTTACTGGTCAGAAACCGCACAGATGTGAACACTAGGCCTTGCAAGGGAGTATTTACTGGTCAGAAACCGCACAGATGTGAACACCAGGCCTTGCAAGGGACTATTTGCTGGTCAGTAAGTACACAGATTTGAACATTAGGCCTTGCAAGGGAGTCTTTACTGGTCAGTAAGTACACAGATGTGAACATTAGGCCTTGCAAGGGAGTATTTACTGGTCAGAAACTGCACAGATGTGAACATTAGGTCTTGCAAGAGAGTCTTTGCTGGTCAGTAAGTACACAGATGTGAACATTAGGCCTTGCAAGGGAATCTTAACTGGTCAGGAACTGCACAGATGTGAGTATTAGGTCTTGCAAGGGAGTCTTTGATAGAGCATCACAGGACACACACAAAGAAATGTGAAAACAACCCCACATAGACTATCCAAATCAAATTCAGAAAAGCAGAAACGAATCCCAAGAGGGTTGAAGGTGGGGAAAGGCTGGACATGAACCAAGACCCACTTCTCTGTTCACCAAGCAGCCCTGCTGACCTACAGCAGGCTTGTTTGGTGTTTGTACAAGCAGTAGTAAATTCCTACCAGCTAGTGAAAAAGGTGAGGAAGATGCTACAAAAAAAGCTTTCTCCAATTAACAAAGCCTCCCAGGACCACTTAGACACTGTCCCCTCCTAATGAGGGCACCCAAAGTCACAAACCAGCTCTCCTCCATAATTAGCACTCGTAATTACTGGTTGACAACACCACCTTACCAAACAGCACTACTCAGGGCATCACATTGATGCTGGCACTTTTGTGGACATAAGCTGCAAAGCAGGCAGGTTTCAGCACAAAAAAAACCCTGTTCTGATTTTTTTTTTCCCCATAGAAGAGCCCTAGATTGCTACTTCAACTGCTGCCTAAAGTACCTGAGTAGTACTGCCCCAGTGTCCAGAGAGAAGGTTGCATTCTAGCAGCCCTACACAAGCAGATGTGAATATGAATTGCTTTTCCTATTACAAATGGTAATGTCTTGCAGGCTCCACCTGCCAATGACCTCCTCCACCAAGGGGACAAGATGACACAAACCACAACACTGCTACCACTTTTTCCTTCTTAAAACATCTATTCTGGAGTTGCTGAATACAGTGCCAAAAGAAAAGAGGTCTCATGAGTACTGCATCCAGCTCTGTTGACCCCAGGATAAGGAGGACATGGAACAGTTGGAGTGGGTCCAGCAAAGGGCCACAATGATGATCATAAGGCTGCAGAAACTCTGCTATGGGGAGAGGTTGAGAGAGTTGGGGTTGTTAAGCCTGGAGAAGAGAAGGCTCCAGGGAGACCTTAGAGCTTCTGGTACCTGAAGGGGACTACAAGAGTGCTGGAAGGGACTTCTGACAAGGACTTGTATTGCTAGGATGAGGGAATGGATTGGAGCTTGAGTAGGGGAGATTCAGACTGGGGATTAGGAGAAATCCTTTGCAGTGAGGGTGGTGAGACATTGGCACAGGTTGCCCAAGGAGGCTGTGGATGCCCCCTCCCTGGAGGTGCTCAAGGCCAGGTTGTATGAGGTTTGGAGCAACCTGGGCTAGTGGGAGGTGTCCCTACCCATGGCAGGGGGGAGCGGAACAGTGATCTTTAAGGTCCCATCCAACCCAAACCATTCTGTGAATTAGAAGCATAAACTGAAAGGGGGAAATGGCAAACAGAAATGTTGCCAGAGGACACTTACTGTCCCCAGAAGCAGAACATGTGTGCCCTCTTTCCCAAGCAGCAGTCAACTTCTACACCACCTCTCCAGTAACTCCATTATCCGTGTCAATGTCAAGGCCCCTTCACATCCTTTGTCACACAGATTTATCTCCTCCTCCCTCACGCCAGTCCTGCTGGCCTTTAGGAAAGAAATGTCTTGGTGGAAATGAGGCCTGACAGGAAAACAAGGCAAAGATTTTGGCTGCAGAGAGGCAACTTTTTTAATTAAGGGTTTAGATTGCCTGGTTTTGTTTTTTTTTTTCCTCCTGCAGGTATTTATAAGAGGTTTATTTGCTTGTTTGTGAAGTGAAGCCACTAAGCTTCAGGGAATCATTTCAAAATCATTACTGCTTCAAATTTAAAGAGGATTTTTTTTTTCCCCCACAGTTCTCTGTGAATTGCCACACAAGGAATGGAAGGAGGTGGTTTGTACCTTCAGAGCACCACACAGGCGGAAAGCTACCATTTCTCCATGCATCCCTGCTCACTGCCAGCAGAATTAGCTGGGAGCTCCTCAGCAGCAGTGAAAATGTCAGTGAGTCCTACTGACATCAGGTGCCTGCTTTGATGGAGGATGGGTACTGCAGTACATAAGGCATGCAGTCGAGCAGGGAAAAAATGGTTTAGCACCCCCCTAAAGTTTGGGTCATGTGTTGTCATCTCACATCCACTTTAAACTAACACTAATGCTACAAGCAGCAGTTCAACCTTCTCATGTCACCTGCAAGTGTTTTCATGTCCAAGTAGTAAATAGCTCAGAGAAGTGATGGAGGTGAAAGGCAATCCAGGAAGAATAATAAAAAAAGGGTTTAATCAACTCAGGTCTGAACCCAATCCTAGCACACTGAGGAACCACCTGCAGGAAGAAAGAGGCCCCCTTCCCTGACAGCAGTGCCAGCTTAGCCACCCTGACATGGAAACACTCCATTTGTAGCTCCAGAATGGCCAAATTCACAGAATCCCAGCATGGTGGGAGTTGGAAGCGACCTCTGGAGAGCATCCAGTCTAACACCCTTGCTAAAGCAGGGCACTCACAGCAGGCTGCCAAGGATTACAATGTCCAGGTGGGGTTGGAATCTCTCCAGAGAAGGAAACTCCACAACCTCTCTGGGCAGCCTGCTCCATGGCTTCAACACCCTCACAGCAAAGAATTTTTTCCTTATGTCTATGCTGAACCTCTTGGGTTCCAGTTTGCATCCAGCTGTCCCCTTTCCTGTCACTGAACACCAAATCCTTCGGAACAAACTCCACATCACAGATCAGTCACTTCATTTCCAAGCCTCAGTTCCCCATCAGTGACACTGGGCAGTGTTATTCCCTTTGCTCTTTCCATCTGCTTGGAGCATGGGGGCTTTAGCACCAGGCCAACAGGTACAATCTGAAGAGTCACAAGTGGAATTCATCTCTGGTTCTGACCAGACAATGCAGACACCCTGGTATTACAATTAAGATATAATGGTAAAAGAAGGAGAGCTGACAGTTATGCTTCTTCATAACTGAAGGTGTAGTAGCTGCCTGAAGGTGACATTAGTTCATTGGGAACATGACTGGAATACTGTGTCCAGTTTTGGGCTTCCCAGTTTGAGAGAGACAGAGACCTTCTGGAAAGAGTCCAGTGGAGAGCCATGAGGAAGCCTGGGGGACTTGGGCATCTCCCCTGTGGAGAGAGACTGAGAGCCCTGGGGCTGGTTAGTCTGGAGAGGAGAAGGCTGAGAGGGGATCTGATCAATGTGTACAAATACCTGAGGGGTGGGTGTCAAGTGCCTGGGGCCAAGCTCTTTTGGGTGGTCAGCAGCAATAAGCCAAGAAGCAACAGCTACAAACTGGAACAGAGAAGGTTTCTACTCAACATGAGGAGAAACTTCTTTGTAGTGAGGGTGGCAGAGCCCTGGAGCAGTCTGCCCAGAGAGGCTGTGGAGTCTCCTTCTCTGGAGACTTTCAAAACTCACCTGGATGCATTCCTGTGTGGACTACCCTGGGTGATCCTGCTTGGCAGGGAGGTTGGACTGGATGATCTCTGGAGGTCCCTTCCAACCTCTAAAGTTCTGTGTTTCTGTGAGTGAGATGAGCTGCATCTTTCATGGTTTGTTCATGTAAGTCATGTAAGAAAAGGCACTTTCCTGCTTCAGTAGTGGGGATTGAACTAGATGATCCTCAGAAATCCCTTTCAACCCCTACCATTCTATGATTCTGTAACTCTGTACTATGGCTGACAACAAATGGGGATACTCATCCTGGTAAGGCACAAGACAGGACCTCAAAAAGACTTCTGTGTTCCAAGCCTCATGGGCACTGTCCTGTGGAACCAGACATTTCAGTGCACCAGCCAACATGGACCTAACTACCTTAAGGTCTTCGTGAGTCTGAGCCTCTATCTTTGTTATTTTCCATCACTAACAGGCCACACAGAAATACCATGGATTGATGGATTCAGGTTGGTAAAATGTCAAAAGTACTTCTAAGGTGGTTTTGTAAGAGCTGCTTTTCTTCCTTCTTAGCAGCAAAGACAATTGGCTCACTTTTCTCTCTCTTTCCTACAGCAGCAGATGTACAGAACCCATCCATTCTCTACTGGCTGTTATGTGCAGCCCAAATTCCCATTCCAGCCTTCACATCACACATTGCAGAACGTTTTTGTGTCCCTCAGCAGTGGAACAGGTCAGCAAACGGAGGAAGCAGCTGGGTCTGGCCACACTGATCCTTTCACTTAAGCAAGTTGCTCTCCTTTGCAACTCACAGAGGCACAGATTAAACATGGCTAAGTCAGGGCTAATCATACACCTGCCAATTGTAATTGCTTACACTGATGGAGTGTTTGCTTTAGTGATTTCTGCTCAAAGCTGCTTCTCCAAAACAGCCATGGATTTCACAGAAAGGCACTTGGGCTGTGTGGGCCAGAGTACACCAGCACCTACCACCCTGAGCCAGCAGCCTGTCGTCTTCACAGGAGCACAGAATCACCGAATGTCAGGGGCTGGAAGGGACCTCCAAAGCTCATCCAGTCCAACCCCCTGCAGTGCAGGAGCACCTAGAGTAGATCACACAGGAACACATCCAGGCAGGGTGTGAATATCTGCAGAGAGGGAGACTCCACAACCCCCCTGGGCAGCCTGTTCCAGGGTTCTGTCACCCGCACAGGGAAAAAAAATTCCTCCTCATGTTTACGTGCCTCATCTTCCAGGCACTGCCCTTTGTCCTGTCATCAGCCATCACCGAGCAGAGCCTGGGTCCAGCCTCCTGGCACTCATCTTAACATATTGATAAACATGAATGAGGTCACCTCTCAGTCTCCTCCAAGCTCCCAGCCCCAGCTCCCTCAGGCTTTCCTCCTAACAGAGCTGTTCCATTCCCTTCAGCATCTTTGTGGCTCTGCACTGGACTCTCTCAAGCAGTTCTACTTCCTTCAGCCACAGCTCCAGCCCCCTGGTTATATAAACCGTAACCACAGGGTGCAAGCCACTGTCACAGCATGGGCATTGGTCCTTAACCACAGATTCCTCTTCTCCTTATCAGAAGTCACAGAAATCACAGAAACACTCCAGTTGGAAAAGACTCTCAGGAGCACCAAGTCCAATCAACATCCCTACTCTACAAAGGTCACCCTGAGCCATACCACAGAATCAACCAGGTTGGAACAGACCTTTGAGATCATTGAGTCTAATCTATCACCTAACAGCTACTAATCAACTAAACCATGGATGACTTTTGGAGCTCCCTTCCAACCCAGATCATTCTGGGATTCTATGATTTCCTTTCCAAGCAGCACACCCAAATTCTCAGCTGTGTATGGATGGTTGTATCAGCCTTCACTGACAGCAGTAAAACAAATGACTTCAAGTCAACAAACAAAGCAGATGTGACTGAAGAAATACATAATCTCGGTTAAAAGCATGTGAGCAAGGGGAAGGCTCATTGAGATTAGTGGAACTGCTTATGAGTTAAATCAGTACAAATGAGGGAGGACTGCAATTGTCTTTTGTAAAGGCACTGACAGCACCATCACACTGCTTGACAAATTGATAACTCATCTCCTGAGTAGATGGAAACTCTGCTAAAGATTTGATCCAACTCAGGAAGCCAAGGGGCTCAAAGTTGTCTACATCCTATTCACTTACAGAGTGGCAAAGCCACTTCCAGATCTATGCATCCCACTGCTCAGTCTACAGATTAATTGTAAGCTTATCTGAAATTTTAAAATCTCCCAAAGAAAAACATTATTTTTTTTTTCTCTGCAGACTGAAAAGGCATCACCAGTTAATATCTGGGATCCCTTTGCCAGAGACAGTTGAGTGCCCTGTGAAGGGTACAGAACACACACACACAAAAGATTATGCAAATGAAACCTCATCAGATTAGGCAAACAGAATTTACCCTGCTACACACAGGCTCCTATCACTTTGTATGGTGGCCACACATCATGCCAAGCCCAGCTCTGGCCAAAGGAGGAGCAGAAATTTCATTATTTCTGAGTTGTTGAGGGACATTCTACACCTACGCCCCCCGCATCACGACCAGCTCACAAGCTCTAAAGACCTCTTACCCCTGAGCACCCTTGAGAGACCTTCACCAAAACACACTCTGAATTACACCAATTTAAAGGAAGAGCAACTCCAATCACTTCAGTCAGATTTACTTCAGTTTGCAGAGTAACAACACTGGACCTATCCAAAGAATATCTACCGTAGCAGAAGTTGCCCTGTGATTGCCTGGGTGATTTTCATGCCAAACTTGCTCAGTGTGTAACGCTAGGGATGAGGGACATGACACATTCTGGAATAATTATCAGTGGTCTTTACTTTGGGGAAGGTTCTCTGGTTTTTGAGCATCCAAATCTTCGGTCCTTTCAGTTTTAAGTCTCTCTAAAGGAGACTGGTTTCTTACTGTCCAAGACAGGGTAAAGATCTCAACTGTTCATGCCAACTGTCTCAAGCCTGAGGTACTATGAAGTTTTGATGGTTCAGTCTTAATGGTAGAATCATAAAATCCACTTAGTTTGGAAGACGTATTTAAGAATGGTAGAATCACAGAATCCATTTAGTTTGGAAGATATCTTTAAGATCATTGAGATAACTGCTCACCCAGAAATACCAGGTCACTACTAAACTGTGTTCCTCAATATCACATCTCCATCTTTGAGGAGACCTTACAGTAGCCTTCCAATATCTGAAGGGGGCTACAAGAAGGTTGGGGAGGGACTATTGACAAGGGCTTGCAATGCCAGGACAAGGGGCAATGGGTTTGAAGTGGCAGAGGGGAGTTTGAAAGTGGATGTTAGGAGGAAGTTCTTTACAGTGAGGGTGGTGAGACACTGGCACAGGTTGCCCAGGAGGGCTGTGGAAGTTCTCTCCCTGGAGGTGTTCAAGGCCAGGCTGGAGGAGGCCTTGAGTGACCTGTACTAGTGGGAGGTGTCCCTGCCTATGGCAGGGGGTTGGAACTGGATGATCCTTGAGGTCCCTTCCAACATTGCCATTCTATGATCTAATGAAAGTAGCTGTTGATCAGTTCAGAGTTTTGGGGCCCAAAGGTCTTTCATGCAGCCACTTCCTTAGTATGTGCTATCATATTCAAAGATCTTCAAGAATTAGACTAAGTCTTCTCTACTGACTTCACCAGCATCTGGGTTCCTGGAAGGAGGGAGGTCCCTGCAGCCCAGTGGCTCTGTCACACATCTGTCAACATCAGATAGGACACCTGAGGATTTTACTGGCATCCAGCAGACAACACAACCTTGAGTGCAAGCTGGATGAACCCAAGGGCCATAAGGTAAGATACACTATTTAATAAATATGTCGTTCTGTGACTGGTTTGGGTTGGAAGAGACCTTCAAAGCTCATCTAGTCCAATCCCCCTGCACTCAGCAGGGACATCTGTAACTAGAGCACATTGTTCAGAGCACCAAACAATCTGACCTGCAATGATTCCAACCACCTTTCTGGGCAACCTGGGCCAGTGACTCTACCCTCAGTGTCAAACATTTCTTCTTTCTCTCAGACTGAATCTCCCTCTTCTATTTCTAACTATCACCCCTTGTCCTGTCACAACAGCCCCCGCTCAAAAGTCTGTCCCCAGTTTTTTAATCAATCCCCTAGGCATTAAGAATCTAAACTGAAGAGACTTGGTGTTTCCCCACTGAGGTGCTCTGCCTGGATTTCAGAAGGCAAAATTCAGCTTAGATCCACCTGATTTTGGTGCGACAATAAACCATCCCAGGGAGGTGGTCAAGGCCCCATCCCTGGAGGTGTTTAAGGCCAGGCTGGATGAGGCTCTGGACAGCCTGCTCTAGTGTGAGGTGTCCCTGCCCATGGCAGGGAGGTTGGAACTGGATGATCCTTGTGGTCCCTTACAACCCTGACTGATTCTAGAAGAGCATTTCAAAGCAAGTATTACATTAGAGTACCTGTAGAAAAAGATAAGGAAAAAAAAAAAAAAGAGTTGAACTTTCTACTTCTAAGCAGGTTTGCTGATGGAGGTTACTTGCAAAACTGATGTTATATCTGAATCATTTCACTGTTCTGGGTACCAACTAAGTCCTCTCTGACTTCAGCCCACTTTGACACAATGTTTACATGCCAAAATAAATAAAGAACAAAACATCTCCCTCCCTGGTAATGTCAAGCACCAGAAGCAACAGCCAGATATCAAAGGAACTTAGGAGAGCTCCATTTGATCTGCATATCATAAAATACCAGCACTGCTAAATCTCTCTAAGCCCAATTCAAGGTGGGAAACCTTCCCTAGGGACAAACCCATCAGACAGACTTCAGCATCTTTTGGTCAGTCCACCAAGCTCAGTGTTTGCTGTTCAGAAGAAGGGGAAAAAAAAAACAAAAAAACCAAAAAAAACAAAAAAAAAAGCAGAAGCTAAAACAGTTTCCATAGTGAAGAGCATGAAAAACAGTCCAGGAGTCACAATCTCCCCTTCTCCTCATTCTTAACTGGAGGCTGCACATCTCTGCTTTCTTCCTCTCCCCCTTCCATCTCCCTAACATTGCTTCCAAGCCCTACAGAAACAATCCCCAAACAGTTGCAGTCTTCCCCACTGCACCCTGACACCAGTGACTTTGCCCCAGTGATATCTGGGATACTTTCAGAGCAGCTTTGAAGCCCTCTTGGAAGGAAAAGCAAGATAGCAACATCGGGTTCATGAGTCACACCAGTAAATTAAAGCAGTGCTGCGGACCCTGCTGGAAAGAGAAGCAGAACTCATTGCTTCAAAGTCTAATTTCTTTAAGGCAAGGCAGAAAGGAGGATTTGCCTCTGGCAGAGAGGGAGGCCATCCATTCCACTGCCTGCCAGGTAACAGCACTAAGCTGCCTATCTACAAATCTTGCCCTGCGCAGGCTACATGAAACCCAGCTAATAAGCAGAGTGTGAAGCAGAATGGAACAATCTAGTTTGGTTTTCCAGGGAGATCAATGTCCAACTGAGCCATTTCTCAGGGTTTTGCTTTCCAAACTAAAAGAGTTCCAAGGGCTGGAGAGTAAAAAGAAAAGAAGTAGCGAGGTGGGGGGTGGGGAAGGAATCAAGTCAGCAGTAGTTGTTCAAAGAGATATCTTAAAATCTCTTATGAATAAAAGTTATTTTTGTCTAAAAAGAGGAAGTGCTTTTTCTATTGCCTCCCAGCCTCCTCCCAAATCTGCTGACAAAGAGAGATGAATGGGAACTGCAGTATCAGAAAGTGCCTACAGGGATTTGAGTTTTGCAGGTGGAGATGCAAGGGGGTCAAATCGCCACATCGGCTGCTCGAATCAAGCACCAGATTAAAAATTCTCTTTCTGGATCCATGTCTAGGAACCCAAGCACGAAGTAGAGCTGATGGAGAATTGCAGATCAGCATTCTCCATCTTCTTCCTAGTCTGACCTGATGTTATCAAAACTGGCCAGGGGACACTGAGGAATAAAATGTGAGCTAAACTCAGCAATACACTTAACTGAATTTCAGTCACTGGTGCTCAGCAATAACTGCTTCAAAGGGTTTGGACAACAGGTTTGGGATCTGCAGAACAGATGGAGGGACCTGGGGTTGTTTAGTCTGGACAACAGGTTTGGGACCTTCCCACTCTCTACCACTCCCTAAAAGGAAGTTGGAGCCAGGTGAGGGTTGGTCTCTTCTCCCTAGTAATAAGTGACAGGACAAGAGGACATGGCCTCGAGCTGCCCCAGGGGCGGTTTAGGTTGGAATATTAGAAGAAACTTCTTCACTGAAAGGGTTCTCAAAGAGTGGCACAGGTTGCCCATGGAAGTGGTTGAACCCCATCTCTGGAGGAGTTGAAAAGGGATGTGGTGCTGAGTGGCATGGTTTAACACCAGCCTTGGTAGAGTCAGAGAATGGTTGGACTCAGTAATCACAAAATCACAGAACTGTAGAGGTTTGGAAGGGACCTCCAAAGATTTCATTGGCTAGTGGAATGGGCTGCCCAGGGAGGTGGTGGAGTCAGTGTCCCTGGAGGTGTTCAAGGCAAGTTTGGATGTGGCACTTAGTGCCATGGTCTGGTCTTGAGGGCTGTGGAGATGGGTTGGACTTGATGATCTTCAAGGTCTCTTCCAACCCTGGTGATACTGTGATACTGTGATCATTGAGTCCAACCCCCCCTGCCAAGGCAGGACCCTTTAGGGTAGTTCACACAGGAATGCATCCAGGTGGGTTTTGAATGCATCCAGAGATGGACACTCCACAACCTCTGTGGGCAGCCTGCTCCTGTCCCTCCATCCTGAGATCTGTCTCAAATGGTTCTTTATAATCTCCTCCTTACTTAGCTTCTACTGACCTCCAGTAAGCAAGTTAAGATTACTGACAATCTTAATCACCTCATCCCACTGAAATGGTTTTGATTCTGTGAATAGATTCACTTCTCTAAAAGCAGGACAAAGATGGAGATCTACAGTGATGGACAATACACTTCAGTCCAGATTGTTTTTCACAGCTTTGGTAACAATGAGAGAGTTTGAAATCTGCATCTTCCTGCCAAGCCGTTCAGAACATTATCTACAGCAACAAATTGAAAGCCATGTTCTTTCCCAAAATCTATTTTTACATTTCATTTTGCCCAGAAGATGCTTGTCAATGCCACTGCCTTTGCACAAGAAGTGCCTGATTTTACTGGTTTGCCATCAGTGTAGCTTTCTGCTCTGCTTGACAAGCCTAGAGAATAGCAGAAAAAAAAAAAATCTCTGTTGCTAGTACAGTGTCTGATAAAATAAAAGCAACTCAGAGGATTGTTTTCTTCACCTTACAGCATACAGAGGATTAACATCCTCCCTAGAAAGATGCAATTTTTCTTCTAGGTCACGGGGCCAAGTGACTAATTTGACTCAAACCCAAGCCCTTCAAGTCTTGACCACCTCACTGTATAGCAGTGGAGAACATCTAGGTCACATAATCCTGTCTCATCCAATTTGGATGCAGTTCTTCCAAGGATATAAATTCATTAGAGAGACAGATTGTAAACAAACACAGACACACACACAAGGAGGAAATATGCAGGCAGATTCTGCCTGCTCCCTCTGCATATATATGACTGCCTGACCCAGAAACCAAAGGCACTGCCATCTACTCACTGGGTTAGAGTCATTCACGCAACTGCCTCACGGAATTCAGCCTCTCTACCACCGTGCAGAACGCTGCACAACATTTCAGAAGAGATTGGGGGTCCCTCCAATGTATTGATAACTCAGAAGTAGCCTTCAAACCCCAAGCTGCCAGTGTCAGTTTGAGTCAATCAGTGTTTCACCCCACACAGAGAGCCCCAGCAGGTTCCTGAGGACAGCTACTGAAGTATGAGGAGAAAGAAGCTGTACTGGAGACACCAGCAGCAGTACTGGATGGTGTCTGAGAGAATTTTTATCACTTAAGAGAGATTAAAACTAATTTGCAGCAATACAGAAAACACAGATACTGGTTAGCTGTGCTTATTTTCAGAGTTACAGCTTATAAACTGATAGAAAAGAGTAACTAATGTCTCCCAGCCACCTGAGCACAGCTTCCAAACTCAGAAGGGCTTAAAGAAGTGTCTGGGCCTTTGGAGCTCTCACAGACAGCTACAGCTTCATGAAGAAGTAGAACATGATGCAGTGTTAAGGATCTGAAAGTACTTTCAATTTTTTTAAATCTCAGTCACATCTGCCTTGTCCAAGACACAAAGCACTGAGCTCTAAGATGCTCTCAACCAAAAGACAATACGGAGCAGGTTTTCTTCTTGCAGCTTCCAACCCAAATCAGCTCACTCACCTGGGCAGTTGCAACTGCAAAGGTGTTTGTGTATCATTGGCACCTTCAGCAAATTCCCTCTGTGCCAGAGCTCCCAGAATGCACTGAGTTGGAAGCAATCCTTGAAGGCTATCATGTCCAGTGCCCCTCAGTTAGCAGTGCCATCTCCAACTAGATCAAGTTGCTCAGGGCCCCATCAAAGTTTGACCTTGAGGGTTTGACCACAACCCTGGGCAGCCTGTTCCAGTATTTCACCATCCTCATTATGAAGAACTTCTTCCTGATGTCCAACCTAAATCTCCCTTGCTCCAGCTTCAAACCACTGCCCCTCATCCTATCATCACAAGTTGTGTTGGTTTGAGGTTAATTGGAATATTTTAATAGAAAAAAATAGATTATATGCTGTGAAAAGTAAACAATGGTGATGTCTGCTTCACTCACAGGCTTGCTGAGATGTATAAGAACAAGGACACAAATATAGGTAAGAGAGAAGAGTCTCTCCCTCTCTGGGAGCTGCTGTGTCTTCTGGCCTTTCTGCTGTGGAACGCAACTAATCATTCTGCTTCTAACTCCCCTTGCCCATCCTCCAAACTCACCATGCACGTAAGGCAGACCCTGGGATAAGGTAGAGGGGTGGAAAGAAGGTGGAAGGGTGGTTGGGAGCCCCTCCTGGGGTCTCAGATTTCTGGGAGGGGAGTTGTGTTTCTGTATTGCCTTTAACTTGTCTATGTATGTAACCATTCCTGTCTGTTGTGTCTATCTCTGCTTGTCCATCCTGCTGAGCTGTAAACAGAGCTTCAGTCCTTAACTTGCAGGCAGCTGAATCTAGTCTGGGTGCTTTTTTTCATAGTGTGTGTGTGAGGTAACTCTCAAACTATCACACAAGCCCTTCTAAACAGTCCCTCCCCAACCTTCCTGTAGGTTCCCTTCAGATATTGAAACTTAGCTCTGAGGTCTCCCTGGAGCCTTCTCTTCTCCAGGTTGAAAAGCCCCAACTCTTTCAGCCTCTTCTCACCAGCAGAGCTGCTCCAGCCCTCTGATCATCTCATGGCTACTACACCACACACAGCTCTGCTGTGTTACAACATCCTAAGTGGATTAGGGAATTAACTGGTTTGTCATTTTCTGTCATCACTACAGTGAGAGACACGGAGTAATTAATCAGGCATGGCTGCACTATCCTCACGCTGCTGCCTAGCTCAATTAATTACCTGTGCCAAGGCTGGGGCTGTTGATCACCCCACTCTTGCCTGTCCCACAGGAAGCACATCACTCCATAAATAATCCTGAACAAACACACACTCAGTGAACCTTCTGCAGTCCTACATCCACTTCATTCATGATAACAGAGCCAGAAGAAAGAGAAGTGAAAATCAAAGCTCATAAATACGTCTATACTACTTTAACAGTCAAGAAATCATCTCCTTGCAGAGAAACAGGCTTAACTCCTTGGTGCATGCAGCACATCCACCTATTTCCTGCAGAGATTTCCTGACTCCTGCAAGCACTGACGTTTATTCAATCCAACTTCTGTTTTGTTAACCAAAACAAACTCCACTTCTCTGCCATATGCTCGAGGAGCAGAGGGAATCCTGCGCTGCCAGCGTTAGGCAGCGAGCCGTTGGTGCACTCAGTCTCAGATAGCACAGGATGCATTCCCATCTGCTTTGCCATTTTGCTTCAGCCAGCAAGGCTAATAAATTCCTTGATTCTTTTGCCCCATACGTTCTCTTAGGAGCTGTGTGTGTGTGTGCCAGATCTACCCTGACCTTGTGAGGTCACATCTGGAGTACTGGGTTGAGTTCTGGGCTCCCCAGGGCAAGAGTGTCAAGGAGTTACTGAAGGGAGGCCAGTAGAGGCTATAAAGATGCTAAGAGGTCTGGAGCAGGTCTGTGAGGAGCAAAGGCTGAGAGTCTTGGGGCTGAGAGCCTGCAGAAGAGCAGCCCCTGAGGGAAGCCGAGCAATGCTCAGCAAGAACTAAAAGGTGGGGGCCAAGAGGCTGGGGCCAGACTCTTGTTAGTGGTGCCCAGTGACAGGACAAGGGGCAATGGGTACAAGCTGGAACCCAGGAGGTTCCATCTGAACAAGAGAGAAAACTTGTGTGCTGTGAGGGTGCTGGAGGCCTGCAGCAGGCTGTCCACAGAGGTTGACAAGGTTGAACCCAAACCTACCTGGACATGGTGATCCTGGGCATCCTGCTGTGGGTGCCCTTGCTTTAAGGGGTTGGAGTAAATGATCCCCAGAAATTCCTTCCAACCCCCACCATGCTAGGATTCTGTGATCCCACATGGGCAGTTTATTCTGTCCACAAAGCCAGGACAGAGCAGAAGGGGTAGAAGAGTGGAGAGGGAGCACCTGAGTTATGTGATGGGAAGAGAATTGATGCTGCAGCATTCGCAGCCCTTGTCAGAAACACTGTTCTTCAGAGAGCGACATAAGGGACAGGGCATCCCTGCAGACTGCTGTTACTTCGTGACTGGACTGACAAGACCCCTTTGGGTAAAGGGCAGCATTGCTCAAACCACTTTGAGAACAGGCCAGTGAACCAGCCTTGATTAAGAGGCTAACTGCTGTTTTCCCAATTCCCCCTGCTCTGGCCAGAAATACTCAGAATTCATATGAAGTCCAGTGACCTTTTCCCTGTGAGCTCCCAGGTGGGGCACAGACCAAATTCTCCTCTGTGTGGACAGTGTGTCAGACCTCCAGGCATCTAGAAGAATGCCAATCTGCTGGGTTGCAATTAAAACTACAGTTTCTACTTAAAGCAGCTCCCAGCCTGAGTTTCACATCTCACACACAAACTGCAGATACACATAAAATACACACCCCCCTTTAATGGTTCTGGAATGACAGAATGGTAGGGGTTGGAATGGACCTCTGGAGATCAGAGAGTCCAACCCCCAAGCCAAGGCAGGTTCACCTAGAGAAGGTCACATAGGAACAGAGCCAGGTGGGTTTTGAATGTCTCCAGAGATGGAGACTCCACCACCTCTCTGGGCAGGCTGCTGCAGTGCTCTGTCACCCTTACATTAAAGAAGTCCCTCCTCATGTTTAGCTGGAACTTGTTATGCTTTGTGCCTGTTACTGGGCACCACTGAACAAAGCCTGGACCTGTCCTCCTGATGCCCACTGTTTCAGGATTGATCAGCATTGATGAGATGTCCCTGCCTATGGCAGGGGGGTTGGAACTAGATGATCCCAGTGGTCCCTTCCAACCCTGACTGATTCACAGAATCGCAATGGTACGGTTGGAAGGGACCTCAAGGATCATCCAGTTCCAACCCTCTGCCATAGGCAGGGACACCTCCCACCAGTACAGGTCACTCAAGGCCTCATCCAACTTNCCTGGAAGCCTTCTCTTCTCCAGGTTACAGAGCCCCAGCTCTCTCAGCCTGTCCTCATAGGAGAGCTGCTGCAGTCCTCTGATCATCTTGGTGGCCTCCTCTGGACCTGCTCCAACACTTCCATGTCCTTCCTGTGCTGGGGGCTCCAGAACTGCACACAGGACTCCAGGTGGGGTCTGAGGAGAGCAGAGCAAAGGGGTAGAATCCCCTCCCTTGCCCTGCTGGCCACTCTGCTCTGTCTGCAGCCCAGAACTCGGTTGCTGTCTGGGCTGCATGTGCACACTGCAGGCTCATGTTGAGCTTTTCATCAACCCAGACTCCAAGGTCCTTTTCCTCAGGGCTGCTCTCCAACCATTCACCACCCAGCCTGGAGTTGTGCTTGGCATTGTGCCTACCCAGGTGATTCTATGATTCTAGACCTTACCCCAGTCTTCTCTTTTCCAGATTAAAAAGCCCCAACTGTCTCAGCCTTTCCTCCTAAGGGAGACGATGTTGCAGTCCCCTCAGCATCTCTGTAGCCCTTTGTGCCCTCTCCAGCAAGTCCCTGTCCTTCTTGAACTGGGGAGCCCAAAACTGGACACAGTATTTCAGCTGTGGCCTGACAAGGGCAGAGCAGAGAGGGAGAAGAACCTCCCTAGACCTGCTGGCCACACTGTTCTTAATGCACCCCAGGATATCTCTGGCCTTCTTGGCCACAAGGACACATTGCTGGCTCATGGCCAACCTGTTGTCCACCAGGACTCTCAGGTCCTTTTCCCCAGGTGGTCAATGGTTGGACTTGATCTTAGAGGTCTTTTCCCACCAACACAACTCTATTATTCTATGTGTATAAAACCACTTTATGTCTTCACTTGTGTATTACAAGACAGACTCAAACTTGCTGGATTGAACCCAAATCAGGTTTTAAACACATAAGATAAGGCAACCAGCACAGGACTGTCCACACCACTTGAAGGTTCTCCTCCCAACACAGCCTGTGTGTGCATTTCTAAATGCAATCAAGGACAAAGCAAATGCACATTTTGCTTTTTCTACACAGTAATTAATACACCAGGGGGGGCATAAGGACCTACCTTACCACTCTGGGAATTTCTGTTTGTGGTAGCAGTGGTGATGTTGGGGTTTTTTGGTTTGGTTTTTTTTTTTTTTTTCCTCCCCTTCAAAAAATTCTCACAAACCAGTGGAGGAACTCTTTGAAGAATGCAGCAGGGACTTCTTCTGCCCAGTCCTTACACACAGCTCTTCTAACAACACCTGACCGAGACACAGTTTTCCCCCTCCAGCCCTCAGCAGCATGAATTTTGCATCAGTCAGATGGAGAGGATCTCACAACCCAGCACCTTAGATCCACTGGAGGAAGAGATGAGAGAACTGCAGCTCTCCTAGGGGGAGGGGATGGGGAGGGAGCTGGCAACCCTAAGCACCACTGCTGCCGCCCTGTGCCCCAGGTAGCTGACAGAGGAGCTGGGCCCCTCACGTCAGTCGATGACACCATCACGAGCCACACACATCTAAAGTAAGCTGGCAGTAAACAGGTGGGGAGAGGATGAGTAATGCTGCTAAAGCTTTCAGGTTAACTTTCATGATAAGCAACAAAGCTCAGAGGTAGAAGCTCCTCAGAGCCAGGTGAGACCCTACATAAGGCACAGAAACTGGTGGGCAAAGGAATCATAGAATGGTTTAGGTTGGAAGGGACCTCAAAGATCATCTAGTTCTAACCCCTCATCATAGGCAGGGACACCTCCCACTTCTAGAACATGTTGCTCAAGGCCTCATCCAACCTGGCCCTGAACACCTCAAGGGAGGCTGTGGAGCACAGAATCACCCAATGTGATCTTCAATCACATTGGGTGATTCTGTGCTCCACAGCCTCCCTGGGCAACCTGTGCCAGTGGTTGGTGGTAATTCCATTGTCTCACCATCCTCACTGTGAAGAACTTCTTCCTAATATCCAGTCTAAATCTCCCCTCTACCAGTTTAAACCCATTCCTCCTCAACCTGTTACCACAAGACCTTGTCAATAGTCCCTCCCCAGCTCTCCTGTAGCCCACTTCAGAGACTGGAAAGCTACTCCAAGGTCTCCTCAAAGTCTTCTCCAGGCTGCAGAGCCCCAACTCTTGGAAGCCTGTCATCGTAGGAGAGGAGTCCAGAGGAACTATCCAGGAATACAACCACAGATATGGGGGAAAGCAGAGGTGAGGAGACGTAGCAAATGCAAAAAGCTCTTCCATAAGAAGCACTTTAAGGCTCAGGATCCTTGACCCAGCAAGGACAGAAAGCATCCAGGCCCTGACCCAAGAGGACATCTGGGCATGTGCCATCCACAAGCATGTGCAAGTCCATGGCCATGAAACAACCCAAGTGAGCAACTGCCTTTGATTCCTGAATGCTCCTGAAGTCACCAGGAGACACCAGCACAGCAATAGCTGGAATGATTTGGGGTAATCAGCACAATACACAGTTTGTGATTTGGTTGTGTGAACTGTCATGTCCTAGGGACCAGTTCTAGACAGACTGGGAAGAACTTCAAAGCAGCAACAGAGCTGAGTGGTGCTTGTGTGTTTACTACTTTGCAGTGGGACCTGTTGTGAGAGGGCAAGGGTTGATAGAATCACACAATCATAGAATGGTAAGGTTGGAAGGGACCTCAAGNTTCAAACCCATTCCCCTTGTCCTGTTGTTGCAAGCCCTTGTCAATAGTCCCTCCCCAGCCTTCCTGTAGACCCCCTTCAGATACTGGAAGGCTACTCTAAGGTGTCCTGGAAGCCTTCTCTTCTCCAGGTTGCAGAACCCCAACTCTCTCAGCCTGTCCTCACAGCAGAGCTGCTGCAGCCCTCTCAACATCTTGGTGTCCTCCTCTGGACCCACTCCAACACTTCCATGTCCTTCCTGTGCTGAGGGCTCCAGAACTGCACGCAGTACTCCAGGTGGGGTCTGACGAGAGCAGAGTAAAGTGGCAGAATCCCCTCCCTTGCCCTGCTGCCCACACTGCTCTTGCTGCAGCCTAGGACTCGGTTGCTGTCTGGGCTGCATGTGCACATTGCAGGTTCATGTTGAGCTTTTCATCAACCCAGACTCCAAGGTCCTTTTCCTCAGGGACGGTTTGAACTGAAAGAGTGAGACCCAAACTGGAGAGAAGGAAGAAATGTTTGACACTGAGGGCGGTGAGACCCTGGCCCAGGTTGCCCAAAGAGGTGGAAGATGTCCCATCCCTGGAACTATTGCAGGCCAGGCTGCTTGGGGCTCTGAGCAACCTGCTCTAGTTGCAGATGTCCCTGCTGATTGCAGTAGGGTTGGAGTAGATGAGCTTTGAAGGTCCTTTTCCTCCCAAACCTGTCTGTGGTCCTATGCACCCTCTTGAAAATCATTTAAAAGCAAACAAATAAAAAAACAAAACACCCAAAAAAGCCCCCTCAAACAAACCAGAAAAAAAGTACCACTCAAACAAGCCCCAAAACTTAGCAGCCCAGTCTACTTATTTGTGCCACAAAGCCTTCTCCATGCCATGCATAACTACCCTCCTGTGAAGACAGAACTCTGCTGCTGGCAGAACAGTTCTTTCTGCTGTGCCTCCTGTTACCCAGAAAGGTGAATGCTGCTGCTATGCACACAATACCCTCAAAAGCCTTTCTGGATCTGCACCAGACCTGAGCGCAGACCTTTCTCACATCCAGGCCAGCATCCTAGATTCTCCCAGGTTAGTTGTAAGGATTCCTGAGGGAAGAGGAGCAGAACTAAATGCGTGTTAGGAGGAGGGAGGAATGGATTGTCTCACTGAGCCGCCAGTGCTGTTCCTCCAGCTCCTGCAGGATGCAGCAGTTGCTCTCCCAAAGGGATATTTGAATCTTGGATTCCTGCATCCTGCTCAGCAATCATGATTTGCAATCCCAAATTATTTCTTTTTGCTTGTCCTTAGGCTGTTTGGCAGTTGAGGACAAAGCAGGAAGACAGAAGCCCAGTTCTCAGGAGCCAGGTTGGTGCTTGGGGGTTGAGGGCAGCAGAAACTGGTTTTGACAAGTTAGCCATGCAAATATTATGTGCCAGTCGTTGAGCAAGTATCTCTGTGCTGCTCCCCTGTGTCACTGCCACAGAGCCTGATGCCTTCTGACAACTTTCATACCCAGACTTAAACTAAACTCCCTTCGATTGTGCTTTAAAACAAACAGAATTAACACCAAACTCCTATGGTTTTAGCAAAATAAACACAAACAGTTCAGGGAAGCAAAACATTCACAAGCAAACCCAGAGAGCCTCCCCAGCAGGAAGCCCAAAGCTGTCTGATCATAGATTTGTAGAATGGTTTGGGTTGGGAGGGGCCTTAAAGATCATCCAGCTCCAACCCCCCTGCTATGGGCAGGGAATCTTCCACCAGCCCAGGCTGCTCAATGGCTCATGCAACTCGGCCCTGAACATCTCCAGGGAGAGGGCAACCACAACCTCCCTGGGCAAACTGTGCCAGTGCTTCACCACCCTCACTGGAAAGAATTTCTTTCTCATCTCTAGTCTCAATCTCCTCTCTTCTAGCTCAAAACCAGTGCTCCTCCTCCTGTCCCTAGCAGTTCTTATAGATAGTCACTCCCCAGCTCTCCTGTAGCCCACTGAAGGCTGCTCTGAGGTCTCCCTGGAGCCCTCTCTTCCCCAGGCTGAGCAGCCTCAACTCTTTCAGATTGTCCCCAGAGTACAGGACCTTCATGGCCTCCTCTCAACCTGATCCTGTCCAAAATCCTTCTTGTTTTTGGGTTCCTTGTAGGAAGCCCCATGGAGTCTTCATCATTCCAGACAGCCTTAAGCTGCCTTTCTGTACATGCATCCCACCCTGACTGACACTAAGCGCAGGTGACCTGCTGCAGAACTTCAACGTAGGTTAGGACTAAGGAGAATTTAAGACATTCAATATCCATAGAGCACCTGATGTAACACAGCAGTCAACTAGAAACAGAAAGAAGAGTCCTGCAACAACTCTGTCACTTTTCATGCTATAATTAGCCATGGGTGCCTTAAATAAAATTCTGATTAATTACTATTTGCCAGAGAAACTGAGGTCTCAGTGCTTTTCCAGCCCATGTTGAAATCATATAACTGTTAGGTCAGGTGGAGAACAAAACAGGTCATTTGGGTGACATTTTCTCATAGGACACATCATTATGGAGCAAAGGAAACAAGGGTTACCCCAGTTAAAGCCATGGACAAAAGGGAGAGGCCACATCTCAGCCTCTCTGCTTTCCATCAAAGGTCCCTTTAGGTGAGTGTCACACCCTGAGTCTTCTGCTCCTCTCCATGTCCCAGCCCTTATGCTTAGGCATGGATATAGCAGCTCTACTTCCCATAGCCTTCTACACTCCCCATGCTGTGCTTCATGCAGCAGAAGCAGATGTGGCTTTTGGAAAGGCCAGCACAGAGACTCAGTTGGATGCACTGAATCCTGTGTCCTTCAGAAGTGAGGCTGAACACCACTGTCACCACTTCCCTCTGTGACAGAGGGCAGACAACTTGCCACAGCCAGAAATCAGGCAGGTTCCCTCCTTGTGCCTATTAGTGCCAGGCACTTAACTCCATTTCATTCAAAATGGGAAGCAACTTTATCCTGCAGTTTTCCACTTGAAATGGCAACCTGCTGCTCACAGCAACCACATCAACATCCTCAGCCAGGAGATACAAATATGAGGCAGCCAGAGGCAGAGATAAACAGGGGATATAAGAAATGTTTGTAACTATCTGAGGGCTGAGGGTCAGGAGAGGGGGACAGGCTCTGCTCACTGCTCCCTGGGATAGGACAAGGAGCAATGGATGGAAGCTGCAGTACAGGAGGTTCCAGCTCAACACAAGGAGGAACTTCTTGACTGTAAGGGTCCCAGAGCACTGGCACAGGCTGCCCAGAGAGGTTGCAAAGTCTCCTTTTCTGGAGCCTTTCAAGGCCTGTCTGGATGTGTTCCTGTGTGACCTGAGCTAGATTGTCTGGTCCTGCTGTGGCAGGGGGCTTGGACTGGATGATCTCTTTGGGTCCCTTCCAACCCCTGACATCCTGTGGTCCTGTGTGATCCTGTGAATTTCTAATTATTGTACTTACGCATTATCTACTTTCTAGAGTTGACTGACAGAAACTGAATGAATTGTAATGAAGTTTGGTGCCTTTCCATTCTGACTTCATTATCAACAGTCAAAGTGTAGAGAAAGGAGGTTTAAAATATGGCTTTTACCAACCACACACCAAGGGAAAAATCTTCACACCATCAGAGGTTTCTATCCACAGCTCTGCCACTGGAACTGGAGGGAGCCAACAGCGCAAGCCTGCCCTGACTTTCCTCCCAGTACCTGTCTGGCCAGACAGACTGATCCTTACTATACAACTGTTTTTTCCTATAGAAACTATCCTGTTTCTACAGGAAAAAAAAGCAACCCACAAAACAGGAGCAGCAGAGAGTTTTATTATTCATACTCTAGGGATGAGAGAGCAAATCACAAACGCACAAAATATTAGTGCAGGCAAGGGAACACTTTACACTCAGTGGCAAAGCCCACAGCTCACCTTCCAACAGCTGTAAAAAAGGAGGGAATTTCAAATGGAACAAAGATGGGTGACAGGGACTATTTGAGGAAAGCAAGCAAGGGATGAAGACCAACAATTTCCACTTACATTAACCCCCTTCTGCTTCAAAAATCTTTACTTTAAACTGTTGAGGTGTATTAGAAGGCTCCAGCTTGGTTTCCCATTACATTCTCCCTGTGTCATTGCACCTAATAACACAAGAGGCTTTAGAAATGGTTCTGCTTTCATTATCTTCTCCCACTGGAGGCCTCGTTGTTTAATAACTTTATCATTTCACAGTTATTTGTATCTGAAACAATCTGTAAATCAAATCCAAATGTAACGGTGCAAAGTGGGGGCAGAGAAAGATAATTATTTAGCATGGTCTGCAGTAATAACTCAGCTTAATGTGATAGAATTCAGCACAAGAAAGCGTAGGTTAAGTACCAGGCACCATTTCCTAACAGCAAGATCTATCAGACTGAAAGCACCAAGTCCCCACATACAAAAGCTCCCATCCTTATCTCTTGCTTTTGAAACAGATGATGGCAGCGAAGCATCTAACGCAAGGATGGTGTCGAAGGAAGGTGACCTAAACCATCTTCTATTTCTATCCTCATTAAGTGAGCCAGAATCATAGAAAGGGTTAGGTTGGAAAGGACCTTAAAGATCATCCAGTTCCAAACCCCCACCATAGGCAGGGACACCTCTCACTACACCTTACATTACACCCCAAAGCCAGACATCCACAGCCCAGCCACTGCCCTACCAATGCTCACTACACCCTGGTAAGATCTTGACTTTTATTTTGCCCTGCTTCTGCTTTTTAAGGCTCTGCTGCCCAGACTATGAAAAGGATTTGAGGATCTGATCCAGATTTACTGGAGTTGCAGATGTTTGTTTATATCACAGTACCACCAAGGTTGGAAGAGACCTCAAAGCTCATCAAGTCCAACCTGATACCACAGCCCTCAAGACCAGACCATGGCACCAAGTGCCACGTCCAAACCTGCCTTGAACACCTCCAGGGACGCTGACTCCACCACCTCCCTGGGCAGCCCATTCCAGCAGTCAATGACTCTCTCAGGCAACAACTTTCTCCTCACCTCCAGCCTAAACTTCCCCTGGCACAGCTTCAGACTGTGTCCTTTTGTTCTGCTGCTGCTTGCCTGAGAGAAGAAAGCAACCTCCTCCTGGCTACAACCACCCTTCAGGGAGCTGTAGACAGCAAGAAGGTCTCCCCTGAGCCTCCTCTTCTCCAGGCTAACCAATCCCAGCTCCCTCAGCCTCTCTCCACAGGGCTGTGCTCCAGGCCTCTCCCCAGCCTCGTTGCCCTTCTCTGGACACGCTCAAGCACCTCAATGTCCTTCTTCAATTGAGGGGCTCAGAACTGGACACAGGACTCAAGGTGTGGCCTAAGCAGTGCAGAGTCCAGGGGGAGAATGAGCTCCCTGCTCCTGCTGGCCACACTATTGCTGATGCAGGCCAGGATGCCACTGGCCTTCTTATATATTCATCTTAAGCTTGTTTCTAACTTCTAGGAGATACAATTCCTGCTGTGCTCTGCTGAACTGGGGCCTTCCTGTATAAGCAGCTTATAGAACAACCAACCTAGCATACATATACATGGCATACACACAGAATGTACATGGAACGCTCACAGACTGCACTGGGTTGGAAGGGACCCTCAGAAATCATCGTGTCCAACCCCCTTGCAGTCAGCAGGGACACCTCCAACTAAAGCAGGCTGCCCAGGGGCATATCAAGTCTGACTTGGAATATCTCCAGGGATGAGGCCTCAACCACATCCCTGGGCAGCCCGTGCCAGTGTTTTAGCACTATCATTGTACAGACCTTCACCCTGATGCCCAATTTAAACCTCCCCTGCTCCAGTTTCAAATTGTTGCCCTTGTCCTGTCACCACAGGCCCTTCTAAATAGACCTTCCCCAGCCTTCCCATAGGTCTCCTTCAGATATAGAAATTCTCTTCTAAGTTCTCCTTGGAGCCTTCTCTTCTCCAGTTGAACAGCCCCCAATCTTTCATAGGGGAGGTTCTCCAATCCTCTGATCATCTTTGTGGTCTCCTGCTCCAGCATGTCCATGTCCCTCTTGTGCTGGGTGCCCAGGTGAGGTCTCACTGGAGCAGGGCATAATCACCTTTCTCCATCTGCTGTCCACACATCTTTTGGTCACAGAATCACAGAAGGGCAGGGTATGGAAGGGACCTCTACAGATCATCAAGTCCAACCCCCCTGCCAAGCAGGATCACCTAGAGCAGGCTGCACAGGAATGCATTCAGAACGCAGCCTAGGATGCTGTTGGCCTTTTGGGTTCTAAGTAAATACAGATGTACATATTACATCATTTAGCAATACACAGATGTAAAACACATGTCTATAATATCAAATGCTAGGTATTTATTATTAATTGTTTATTAAAGAGCTTTTATTTGCTGCTGGGGCCACCTTTGTGTTGTGAATCACTGAAGCAGGCTGCCTACCAGAAACTCTCTCCCTTCAAACTCTGCCATTTCATTAAGTGAGTACAAATGTGTCTGAAATGAAGAACACAATGTAGTCTCTCAGAGCAAAATTCTACTGTTCTGGGAGTGGAAAATGATTCATCTAAGTTCATCAACAAATTTTAACTAATTCCACAAGACTTAACTAATTCCATGTGACTATTCCCCTTTTGTTTTGCAGGTGAGAAGACTCAGGCTGGGAACGACGACGTGTCCTGCCCAAGCCCACGCTCTGAAGCCAGCAGCAAAGATTCATGTGTGGTTAGAAGCATATCTAATTTATTTCTCTCTAGGTTTTTATTACACTCAGGAGCACAGTATTTCAGTGCTTTACAGTACTCACCATCAATAAATCCTCCTATTTCTCCTGTCAGAAGGGATTTGTGACTTTCACTGTTACAGAAGCTGAGGAATGAAGATGCAGAGGTAGATGCTGACTTGGCCAAAGCAAGATGCCCAGGGGAGACAATGCCTGAGGCAAGAACAGAATCTGAGCCCTGGGAGTCTCAGCTCTTACCTCCAAGTTCCTCTTTTCCTCTAGAATTTCTTGATGGTTTATTTTCTCTCATTCCCTTTTTCTACCCTAAATGGGTCATTGTAATCAGGGAGATTTTTCTTGGAGATCCTCTAACTTACTTTTCACCAAAAAGGCATCAAAATGTACAAGAAGAATGAAATCAAATTGATATCTGGAACCATTCTCCTGCAAGGCCAAGCTGGAAGAGTTGGCTGGGTAGTACAGCCTGGAGAAGAGATGGCTCCAAGGGAAATCTTCTGGTGCCCTTTCACTACTTCAAGAGGTTGAACAGGAAGCTGGGGACAGGCTTTTGATCATGTCCTGTTGTGACAGGACAAGGGGTGATGATTTGAACTAAAAGAGGGAGATTTAGATTGGACATAGGGAAGAAATGTTTGACACTGAGGGTGGTGAGGCACTGACCTGGATTACTCAGGGAGCCTGTAGATGCCCCATCTCTGGAACCACTCAAGGTCAGGTTGTTTGGGCCTCCAAGCAACCTGGCTCTAGTTGCAGATGTCCCTGCTGAGTGCAGGGGAGTTGGACTCAATGACCTTTAAATGTGCCTTCCAACTTAAACCAGTCTGGGGTTTGATTAAATTGGGCAAAAATGGTCTTGATTCTCAAGGCAACAATACCCAAAAGGAGAGGAGAGAGGATGCTACAGCTGAAATACAACTCCAGAAACACAGATTGCTCTAGGTTGGAAGGGACCCTCAAAGGCCATCTTGGCCAGCAGCCCAGGTTCCCCTGCCCAACCCCACAGGCCATCCCCACAGGTTCCTCTCTTACCACCATAACACACCAGATTATTTTCTGTCATTAACAGCCCTGCCTTGTTTCTGGATTGCTCTGGAACTGAAGCAGCAGAGGCAGGTAGTTCAAGCTCCCTTTCCAAGCAGGGGCTGTAAGTCTGTCCTTCCCCAAGACTCCTTCCTACAGTCAGAACTGGGGAACTGAAACCCAGGCTATGAGGCTTCGATGATGATGATGTCTCACACATCACTGTATCACAAAGGGTTGCGCACACACACACATAGTGAACCCCCTGACTCTCACTGACTTCCAACTTACATTCCTACAGCTTCTATTTATTTGCCTTGCAAGGTAAGCACAGAAAACTCAGACACAAACAGAGCTGGGGAAGTCTCTGCTCACTCCAAGTGACCTCAGACACTGCTTCCCACCCTCTGGGTACTGAAGTACAGAGCAAGAAAATTGCTGTGCAATATTAAAACTTTCTTTTTTTCTTTCTTTCTTCTTTTTCTAAAGCCTTTTAGTCCAGCAAATAGCTCACAGAACAGCAAACCGTTTGATGTTTTAATGTTGCAATGCATATCCCAGGGCACCACCTGGGTTTAGGGCACTAGCTCCAGCTCCTCTCCCTGCAGTAATCAAGCCTAAGCAAATTCATGCTGTAATGGTGGCAGAGGAACCACATGAGGACGTGGCCAGAGGTGTGTTGGCTGAACTGCTGATGACAGGAGAAAGGCAGGCATGCAGCCAGCTCTCAGAAATGCCCATGGGGACAACCACAGATCACCTTCCCAGGCTATGGGAGGCACAGCTGGCACTGCAGGCTTGAATCACCCTCTCATACCTCCCTTGAAATGCATTCCCCCTGCCCCAGTCCTCCAAATCACCTTGTTGGCTTGGGGACAGGCAGGAAACTGTTCCTACTCTGCTGCTTTAAACCTTCCTTGTGCCACCACAAGCACTTCACAAAGCTGCAGGTAAGAAGCTCCTGAAATACCAAGACATGCTTTTGAACCACACCTTGCCTGACAATTTGGTTGTTCTCAATTACAGAGTCACAGAACTTTAGAGGTTGGAGGAGACCCCCAGAGATCATCCAGTCCAACCTCCCTGCCAAGGCAAGATCAGCCAGGGTAGTTCACACAAGAACATATCCAGGTGGGTTTTGAAAGCCTCCAGAGAAAGAGATTCCACAACCTCTCTGGGTAGCCTGCTCCAAGGCTCTGTCATCCTCACTGTAAAGAAGTTTCTCCTCCTGTTGAGGTGAAACCTTCTCCCATTTTGTAGCTCCTTGTCTTATTGCTGCTGATCACCAAAAAGAGATTGGCCTCAGTCACTTCTCACAGTTAACTGTACAACAGCTCACTCAGCAGTTTCACTCATAGAAGAGCATCCACCATAAACCCTGTTCCTAATTTCAGGGCTCTAAGAGGTGAACAGCCACAGTCCCTGTAATCAACTGGCACAATGATCCTAAATGCAAATTCCACATCACCCAACAGGCAAAACTCACCTGTTAAATTAACTCCTTGTGCAGAACTTAAGCCATAAAAGTGCAAGAGAAATGGATTTCAAAAAGCTGGTTTACAAAGCAGCATTTCAAACACATGGGGTTTATCTGTGCTGGCACAATGGCAAGGTTGAGTTGGGAGGTGGATTAAGGAGATTTTACAGCCACAAGGTAAAGGAGTTGGCACACTGTGCTAGGAAGTCTTACCTTGGCATAACACAATTCTAAACATACCCTGCTTGCAGGATTTGCATGTGGTAAATTATCAGCAGTGATGGGCATTTCAGTTGCTGAAATTAAGAAGAAACTACACAAAGCATAGACTCATACAATAGTTTGAGCTGGGAAAGACCTGGAGTACTGTGACCCCATCTGGAGTACTGTGTGNAGGTGTCCCTGCCTATGGCAGGGGGTTGGAACTAGATGATCCTTGAGGTCCCTTCCAACCTTACCAGTCTATGATTCTATGATTCTAATGTCTTCCACATTTTGGTTTAACATCCTCTGTTGAAACAGAAGCTTTAAGTAGCCATTTTCTTCTTTCTTTCTTT
>VWZE01023422.1:270412-282619 GCA_013396675.1 Eubucco bourcierii | reverse complement strand
CCCCCCCCCCCCCCCCCCCCTTCCCTCAATCTATAGCCATTTGGCCAAAACCTCATCATTTTCTTTTATTACTGGCATAAAATTGGAATAACTCCACATTTTCCCAATGGCTGCCTGGGTTGGTAGCTGAGCTGCTCTCCTGCTGCCAGCCTCTGCCGGCGCTTAGTTACCTGCTTTAATTGTGTGCTGCAGATGAGGGCAAGACACCAAACTCTTTACTGCTGTGGTGCCTGATGGGCTGCAGCTCACTAAGGACATCAGGAGGGTTCTATTTGCGATGTAGTATTTTTATTACACATTTCCAAACCACAAAACAATTTAACTGTAAAAGCTGTCGTGATACGAAACCTGTGTTTTGGAGATTGCTTTCTGCTGCAACCATCACATCACATTATCAAAATGGAAAAACTATTAAGATTAAATTATGCTTCCACCATTTACTTGCTGCTGGTTGATTATTTATCATTTCTCCCCTCAATTTAGAGGATGCAAGCGGGCAGCCACCTTCATGTTTGTGCCCTATGAAAGTAGAAGCCTTACGCTGTACTTGCAGGTGTGCAGAGAGATGCTTAAGACTAAACTCTTCCCAATTCTGCCACTTCTGTGTAACTGGCACATGCAGGAAAGAGATTCTACCTAGGCAAGGTCAACCCAATGCTGCATTTGGTTGTGCAGCAAAAGGTTGGTGGTATAAAAACAAAAAAAACAAACCAGGATCAGGGCTTTTAAAAGCTCCTTCTGGAGCTCTGGTTGCTTTCTTTAATGCTGCTTCAGGTTCCCATTTCCACAGGAGGATCAAGTTTCTTTTCTCATTCCCCTGCCTGTTCTCACTGTGTTCATGACAAACTCCACCAGACAATAACCAGTTCTCAGTTTACATTAAATGGTCCTAGTTGGGCATTTCCAGAACCTGTATATTGTAAATGTCTCCTCAGGTATAAACAGCAGCCTAATAAGGCTCCAAAACTCCTGACATTGATAATTCTTCCCAATATCTATGCTACACCTTTAATTCTCTAATATCTCTACTAAAACATCTATTTGCTCAACATGGGCAATAGACACTGACAGCCCAGCCCCAGCCTGTCTTGGGCTGATCCCCAGCAGCATGGGCAGGGAGGGGATTCTGCCCCTCTGCTGTACCCCCCACCCCCCAGCTCTAGAGTCCTCAGCACAGCACAGACAGGGACCTGCTGGAGCAGGGCCAGAGACCACAGCAATGCTGGTAGGGTTGGAAGCTCTGCTGTGAGGCCAGGCTGAGAGAGTTGTGCTTGTTCAGCCTGAAGAAGAGAAGGCTCCAGGGAGACCTTCTGGTGGACTTGCAGTATTTGAAGGGTGCTAGGGGACAGCTGGAGAGGACTTTTTACAAAGGGAGGGAGTGACAGGACGTGGAGTAACAGCTTCAAACTGGAGAAAACTCAATTTAGATTAAGTATTAGGAAGTAATTTCATAGAACCATAGAATGGTAAGGTTGGAAAGGACCTCAAGGATCATCTAGTTCCAACCCCCTCCCATAGGCAGGGACACCTCCCACTAGTACAGCTCACTCAAGGCCTCCTCCAACCTGGCCTTGAACACCTCCATGGAGAGAGCAGCCACAACCTCCCTGGGCAACCTGTGCCAGTGTCTCACCACCCTCACTGCAAACAACTTCCTCCTCACATCCAGTCTAAATCTTCCCTCTGCCACTTCAAACCCATTGCCCCTTGTCCTGGCATTGCAAGACCTTGTCAATAATCCCTCCCCAGCCTTCCTGTAGCCCCCTTCAGATCCTGGAAGGTTACTCTCAAGTTTCCTGGAAGCCTTCTCTTCTCCAGGCTGCAGAGCCCCAACTCCTGTAGCCTGTCCTCATAGCAGAGCTGCTGCAGCCCTCTGAGCATCTCCATGGCCTCCTCCGGACCATGCTCCAACAGTTCAAAGTCCTCCCTGTGCTGGGGGCTCCAGAACTGCACACAGGACTCCAGATGAGAGTGATGTGGTACTGGACAGTTTGCCCAGAGCACCTGTGGAGGCTCCAAGCACAGAATTGTTGAAAGCCAGGTTAGATGGAGCCTTGAGCAAGCTGCTCTAGTAGGAGTTGTCCGTGCTTATGGCAGGGGTGGGGTTGGAACTAGATAATCTTCAAGGTCTCTTCCAAGCTACCCCATTCTATGGGATTCTGTGACCTCAGGATTTTCAAGTTACATACAAGATTAGTATATTTATTTGTTTTTTACATTCATGTTCTGTATCTTCCAAGCTTGAAAGCTGAGATTTAAAATCAAGGGAAATTAAAAAGCTGCACTTGTGACATGGGTCAGTGCTTGCTGCAGAATGAAGTATTTATCACCCTATGGTATGCCAGCATTTACAAAGAAAAAAAAAACAAATCAGGATTTTGGCATACACTGAAGAAACCTTAAAAATACATAAAAACTGAAAGCACAAATTCACCTTTTTGCTGAAGAAGTTAAAAGTGCTTCCTCTGGATTGGTTGAGGCCACAGAAACTACAGATTCTGAACCATGAGGCCAACTCAAGCACACTGGTAATGAAACCCAATAACAAACAGAAGTGCTCAGTCCAGAAAAGAGAAAAAAGGCAGAGTGTGATGTAGTCAGAGAAACACTCTGAAAGGGAACCAAGAAAATAAAATCAAATGAAGGATTATTCTTGTTTGTAAAGAACCTATTCCAGTGAGAAACTGAACCATGACCCACCAATCCAAAGCACTGAAGGTATCTATTGAACTAAGATAAATGTGCTTTTTCTTCCTGGCAAGTGATGTCTCAGAGACCTGTAAACAAGAGAGTAGGGACAAAAGCTACAGATATGAACAGGCTCCTTTGGAAACCTCACAGATTTCTTGCCCAAGTACTGTCTAGACTAGACACTGCTTTTGTTCTGTAGCTAACGGAAACCAGAGATGCTCAAACCACAGCCCTGTTCTGTCAAACACTCCTCTGCTCTTGCCTCTCACATGCAGCAAACTGCACCTCTCAAGCACTGCTGTCCCAGTAGACATACAAATGGTGGAGTCTAGTTTGTAAAGATCAGGCCTAGCACCTAAGTATAGAGACAAGGCAGAGTTGTGGCTGCATCAAGTTCTTTGATCTGAGCTTCTGTTAGGTCAGCCTAGTGATCAGAGCTCTAGCTGACTGGCTCTCTGTGCACATGCAGTTGGAAGGCATCATGTGCTAAGAAGTTCACAGGTTCACAGGATGTTAGGGGTTGAAAGGGACCCAAAGAGATCACTGAGCCACAGCAGAACCATATAATCTATTGCAGGGCACACAGGAATGCATCCGGGCAGGCCTTGAAAGTCTTCAGAGGAGCAGACTCCACAGCCTCTCTGGGCAGCCTGTGCCAGTGCTCTGGGACCCTTACAGTCAAGAAGTTCCTCCTTGTGTTGAGCTGGAACCTCCTGTGCTGCAGCTTCCATCCACTGCTCCCTGTCCTATCCCAGGGAGCAGTGAGCAGAGCCTGTCCCCCTCTCCTGACCCTCAGCGATTTATAAACATTGATTAAAGCCCCTCTCAGTCTTCTCTTCTCCAGACTAAGCAGCCCCAGGTCCTTCAGCCTCTCCTCATCAGGCACTGCTCCAGTCCCTAATCACCCTTGGAGCCCTCTGCTGGCCCTTCTCTAGTAGATCCCTGTCCCTCTTAAACTGGGGAGCCCAAAACTGAAGGCAGTACTCAGTTGTGTTAGGAAGAGGCCCCTCACTACAAGAGAGAGGCTGAGGTGCTGGAGAGGGACCTTAGATGGCCAACAAAGCTGGTGAAGGGTCTAGAGCACAGGCCTCTGAGGAGCAGCTGAAGGAACTGGGGTTGTTCAGTCTAGAGAAGAGGCTGAGAGACCTTCTCACTCTCTACAACTTGCTGAAAGGAGGTTGGAGCCT
Source organism: Eubucco bourcierii (assembly GCA_013396675.1). Classification (NCBI taxonomy): domain Eukaryota; kingdom Metazoa; phylum Chordata; class Aves; order Piciformes; family Ramphastidae; genus Eubucco; species Eubucco bourcierii. The sequence goes on along the minus strand of VWZE01023422.1, from coordinate 278,741 downwards.
AGTAACAAATGACAGCACAAGAGGAAACAGCCTCAACTTGAGCCAGAGGAGGCTTAGTTTGGACGTTAAGAATAATTTCTTTCCTAAAAAAGTCGGCAAACCCTGGAACAAGCTGCCCAGGGCAGTGGTGGGGGGATTGAAAAGCTGTGTAGGTGCAGTACTGTGGGACATTGTTTAGTGCTGGGTTAAGGGTTGGGCTGGATGATATTAAAGGTCTCTTCCAGCCTAAATGATATTGTGAGTCTATGATTCTGTTTTACCATTCTCCACCCACTCCTTGCCTCTTTCTATCCATTCAGCGACAAACTTATCAGCAAAAGGAAAACATTTTTGCCAGGCTTTAGGAGATACTAAGACCTCATTCTGCAAAGCACTTAGGTAGAGTCCATATGAGAAGGCTACATTTAGCTGTCCTGCTAAACGAAGATTTCAGAAGGTACAGAAGATAATCTATAGAGAACTAGAGCTGATCTTTCACAGCTATCACCCAATTTAATGTCATCCAATCATTAAGGTTAGAAAAGACCTCTAAGAGCTCCAAGTCCAACCATCAACCCAACATCACTATACCCATTAAACCATGTCCTGAAGTGCCATGTCTGTGTGGTTTTTAATCTTCCCAGGGATGCATGCTCCATCCCACAGATGGAAGTGGCAAACCCACATGGGGACAGGTTCTCCTGTGCACTTTCACTTCCAGATGTGCAAAACTCCAACACAACAAAGCACACCAGAGGCAGTTCTGAGGAATTCCCTCCCCATTCTTGTACATGCAGAAGGCTGAGCAGCACCAGGTAAAGTCTGGCTATAAGCAATTCTCAAATCTGTGAGCAGAAAGGGAAGGTGTTCATCTGCCTTCAGAATAACAATTTGGGGACTTTCTGAGACAGTCAAACCCTTTCATGGGAAAGAAAAAGAGAAGAAAAAAAGAATCACTCAAAGAAATTACTACTGCTGCTTTCAAGAGAAACGAGTTTCTCCCCTACGCAGACCCCTGCCTCTTGGCAGAAAGCAAATATGGAGATTTCAGCTTGAAAGGTATTGTTCTGGGAAAGTTGTAAATGACAGAGAATATAAGGTTGCTGATGAAAATGCCATCTCAACCTTAAATATAGCATTGCTACAGCAAGACTATAATGAAATGATAAAGTGGCTGCTGGCTGAGGAGAGACAGAGGATTGAGTCAGGGAGAAATGACATACATGAAAAGTAATTTCTTTGCTATTCAAAGAGTTGGGGGAAAAAAAAAAAAAGACCCAAAGCATTATTTCCCCACAGGAAAGGATTGTGTCCCTTGCATAATACATTTCAAAAGGGAAATGTCAATACCAGGACTATTTAATGCAGCCTCCAGATTATACTTAAAAGGAAAGGGGATTAAGTGCTCCTATGGCACGTTTGCAAGAGCAGCAACCACTGAGGTTTACCATTTAGTCCCAGGCTGGATGGAGAGGTGAACACCACTCCCCCATCTTAGATCCCAAAGCTGCTGGCTTGCCAATGTGAATATGAGAAATCCCAGCAGGGCACAGAGGCTGTAATTAGCACTGTTAGCTGTGCTGCAGGCACTAATAAAGAACTGTTGCTCTCTCTGCCACAAAGCTGCCGTTGCTCACCATACAGCTGGCTGACACACTGCCAAGCTTTTGTCTCCCTTCTGCTTCCTTGGATTCAAATCCTCCCATTCCCACTGCTTTTGGATATCTAAGGTGGATCACATGGCTTTCATTGGGGATTTTTTTCCTTTGCTTGATTGTTGGGTTTGTTGTTGGTTTGTTTTTTTTTTACAGCAAGGTGAAGTGCTGAGGCTGGAAAGTGGCAAAGAGAACTTCAGAGAAGTAAGAAACAACATAACAGAGGAGTGGTGACTGCTGCTAGCTCCAGAATCAGTGATGATGCTTCCAGAGAATCACAGAATGGTTTGGGCTGGAAGGGACCTCAAAGATCATCTACTTCCAAGCCCCCTGTCATGGGCAGGGACACCTTCCACTAGACCAGGCTGGTCAAGGTCTCATCCAGCCTGACCATGAACACACCCAGGGGACATCCATGACCTGTTTGGGCAACCTGCTCCAGTTCTTCCTAATATCCAGTCTAAATCTCCCCTCCTTAAGCTTCAATCCATTCCCTCTCACCCTATCACCTATCTCACCCTCCCCAGCTTCCTTGTAGGCTTCTTTCAGGTACTGGAAGGCTGCTCTGAGGTCTCATCAAAGCCTTCTCCAGGCTGAACAGCCTCAACTCTTGCAGTTCACCTTCCTCACTCGAGAAAGGACCCCAGATACTCATCTTGACAATACCTGTACAACTGTGGAAGTGAAAGAAGAGTCTGTACAGCATCAAAACATTCCTGCAATTCAGTATTAGCAAACACACCCATGGGACCTGCCCTTCTGAAGTCATCATCCTGTGTGGCATTGCAGCTGAACCCTTGAGAACTCCTATCACCACCAGAACTTCCAGCTCAGGCACTGCTGTGTCTGCATGCCACAGGGAGCACAGAAAGTCAAGTGGACTACAGGAAGGCAACCTGCTCTTAGATGGTGGCAAAAGAGCAGACAACTGCCCAGGAGTCAAGGGACTATGACACTAAAACAGAGCAAGGACTCATGTCCACAGCAGCAGCCAGCACTGCCCTGTTGTCTCCCGACTCTAAGGAACTGCACAAAGACTTAGTAAGAAGTTCTGAGTCAATTCATACTCATGCAAGACTATTTCAGGAGTGTCTGCTATCCTGCCATCAGTTCAGAGGGCTCAGAGAAATTAGAAACATGGAATCATAGAATCATTTTTTTAGAATCACAAAACCCTACAGGTTGGAAGGGACCTCCAGTGATCACCCAGTCCAACCCTCCTGCCAAGCAGGATCACCCAGGGGAGTTTGCACAGGAATGCAGCCAGGTGGGGTTTGAAAGTCTCCAGAGAAGGAGACTCCACAACCTCTCTGGGCAGCCTGCTCCAGGGCTCTCTCACCCTCACTGTAAAGAAGTTTCTCCTCATGCTGAGGTGAAACCTTCTCTGTTCCAGTTTTTAGCTGCTGCTCCTTGGCTTATTGCTGTTGATCAGGGAAAAGAGCTTGGCCCCAGCCACTGACCCCCACCCCTCAGGTATTTGTACACATCGATCAGATCTCTTCTCAGCCTTCTCCTCTCCAGACTAACCAGCCCCAGGGCTCTCAGTCTCTCTCCACAGTGGAGATGCTCAAGTTCCCCAAGCATCCTTGTGGCTCTCTGCTGGACTCTTTCTAGCAGGTCCCTGTCTCTCTTGAACTAGAAGAACAGACTTTCAAGGTCATTCAGTCCAACCAGTAACCCAGCACTGCCAAGCCACCCCTAAACCATGTCCCTCAGCACCACATCCACATAGAGAGGGGGAAGTTTTCCATGCCAGTACTTGCTGCTCTTTCCATACAAGTGTCCAGTGACAGAGCTGTGCTCAGTGGCCTTGCAAAGACTCACAGCTCCTGTAGCCCAATGTTACTTTTCATTCCAGCTCATGCAGATGTCTTCTCTGCTTTTTTTTGGAGCTGAAAAACATGTTTTTCTTCTTTTGTGTATTTCTTCACTCAGTTTTTTTTTTTTTTTTTTTTTTCAAAGGCTTTTCCCAGTGGGTTTCCATGACTAAGACAGGATGCTTTAAAAATTTGGATCAAGACTACAAGGTAACATTTCCATGCCCTCTTAACTGTCACATCAGAGGAGAGGGATCTGAAACAAACCTACAGCTTTTAGATTGCATCAGTAATGAAGCATCCAAGGCAGATCAGTTCGAGCAGGAGAGCAGAAAAAAAAAATAGCCTGAGAAGACACTTGAAAATATTTTATTAAGGACATCTTGATCTCTCTATTTTTAGGATACTTAAGGCATAAGTTTCCCTGAAAGTTATTAAGCACATCTTCAAATGTTAATAGATTTGATAGGTTAGCATTCTAAATTAACAATGAATGTAAAGAAATGAGAGTGACTAGTACAGATAATGTGCAAAATCCTCTAAGGGAAGATGGCAAATAAGATTTTAGTCTGATTTTTTTCCAATAGCTCTGCTGTAGACGAACAACCAAGGAAGCAAATGGCTGTTGAGCTGCAGCTTGGTAAATGCTTAGAACAAGATTAGTTTGCACTGTTGTCTGAAAACAGCAGAGGAAGCATATTCAGCTTCTAGAGGATTCCTTCCAATTGTTCTAAGCTGTGGCAGGGTAATGCTCGTGGCGTCCTGCAAAAACAGTGAAGCTGAAGACAGAAATCTCTCCTTGCTCTGCAAAAAATTCCAGAGTGCTAAAACTCTCTGGTGATAACCAGAATTCAGGTTTAATTCTCTCCAGATGTTGACACTCACCCCCAGAGAGGCAATTTCTGGATTTCTTCCAAAAGTCATCAACAGAGACATCTTTATATCCTCTCCACCTACCTGTTTAGCTACTCCCAGCTTAAAACAGGCTGGGTCTGCACTCTTGAAGGTGAAAGACAAAAGCACACAATAGTTCTTTACCCACATGTCTTTGCCAGGAATATTGTAGAGCATCCATAATTAATAATCATCATAAAGATCTGAAGAGAGACAGACATAAAGAAAACTCAGCCAAAGATAAAAGAAAAATAAATTAAAAAATTAGGAAAGTAAGAGCATTTCTGTTCCTGCCAGCTCCAGACAGTCAGAAAACAGAGGCCAGCACTAGGAGAGTGCTGGTTCCATCATGAACTGCAGTTATTCCCAGGCTTCAGTGTGAAGAGAAACCTACCTACACAGACTGCTGCCTAGAAACCTATCTGCAAATGCAGTAGTTGGATGTCAAAAAGCACAAACACATCCTAAAATGCAAGTCACAGGGCCCTGAGGAAACAAGTTGGAGCTGAGATTCACTACTGCTTCATGACTATTCATCTAACTCACTCGACAGACAAATCCCCTTTCCACAGGCAGCAGGGGATGGCATTTTCAGCTTTAACTTAGTTTTCACTACAGAAAACATTTTTTTCCCTTCTGTTTTCCTCCCATAAAAAAAGTTAAGTTAAAGTTTTAGCTTTTAGCTTTTAGTTAGTTTTCATTAGAGAAAACTTTTTCTTCTGTTTCCCTCCAGTAAAGAAAAGGGAGCTGTGAAAGCTACTGAGTAAAGAAGAATCTTCCTAACCCATCTTGTAAAATCTACCTTCCAAAATGAGGGAGGGAAAGGTCAAAAACTGGAAGCTTATTTCTGAACTTCCAAAAGCCACTAAAAATTAACTGAGGTGAAAAGATTCAAACTCAAGTCACCATTAACAGCTTCTGACAGATGCAAGCAAGAGCTGAGTTGGTTTTAAGATAGAATTGNTGATAGTAAAGCTTCAAATCACTGAAAATCATTCCAAGAGTTCCTACTTCAAATCATTCTTGTACACAGAGATGGAAAGAGGAAAGCAGGTCCATTCTTTAGTGGGAGAAAAAAGGTTAAAAACTGAAGCCCTTTAAGCAAGAGAGGACATTAAGAAGAAGGATCCATTAGCTCAGTCCACGATCTTGTGCAGCTCCCCCTGCATCCCTCATTTATCCATTCAGGCAAGCTGAAAAACACATTATTACTCTCTGAGATGCTCTGCTGAAACCACAAGTACAGCACTTGTAAAAGAATGAGAAGGACAGGGCTCAGCTTTTGGTTGGAATGAAGCAGTCAGAGGCAAGCTGAACGTTCTGCTAATTCACTGCATTTACTCCACTGAACCCACTCCATGGAGCAACAGAGCAGAGGATGACACTCACTGCTACTCTCAACAGCTGACCCTTCAATAAGGCATTCAAATAACCTGCTTGGAATATCCACACCCACTTCATGCTGTACCTCCTGGGCCCAAATGACTCAACACCAATAGGTTTGGTTGGTTGAAAGATTTGCTTTCGCATGTCTAACACAAACATTAACCAAGAGGTTTGTAGTAGCTGAAAAGATTTAAGTCTTGAATGGCAGATTTTATGGTTTGCAGCAGAAAACAACCCTCACAGCATGCAGAAGAAATAAACTGAAAATTAATGGTGGAAACTAGTGTTAGAGAATGGTTGGACTCGATGATCTTAAAGGTCCTCTCCAACCAAAACAATTCTGTGATTCTGGGAAACAAATATTTCATTCTCTCCTATAAAGACAGGTTGAGAGAGTTGGGGTTGTTCAGTCTGGAGATGAAAAGTCTCCAAGGAGACCTTATTGTGACCTTCAAGTATCTGAAGGGGACCTACAAGAAAGCTGGGGAGGGACATTTTAGGTTGTCAGGTAGTGATAGGACTGAGAGGAATGGAGCAGAGGTAGAAGTGGGTAGATTTGGATTGGATGTGAGGAAGAAGTTCTTCACCATGAGAGTGGTGAGACACTGGAACAGGTTGCCCAGGGAGGTGGTGGAAGCCTCATCCCTGCAGGTGTTCAAGGCCAGGCTGAATGAGACTCTAGACAGCCTGATCTAGTGTGAGGTGTCCCTGCCCATGGCAGGGGAGTTGGAACTGGCTGCTCCTTGTGGTCTCTTCCAGCCCTGGCAATTCTGTGATTCCTGTTACTTGCCAAAGCCTACAGAATGTCATTAATCTCATGGTAATTGCTAATATGAATGAACTTGAAGCAAGACCCCACCTGGAGTACTGGATCCAGTGCTGGAGCCATCAGAACAAGTAGGATTATGTAATTCTTAGAGCAGGGCCAGAGGCCACAAAGATGATCAGAGGGCTGGAGCACCTCTCCTGTGAAGACAGGCTGAGAGAGTTGGCGTTGTTCAGCCTGGAGAAGAGAAGGTTCCAGGGACACCTTAAAGCAGCCTTCCTGTAGTTGAAGGGTGCTAGAAGAGAGCTGGAGTGTTCACAAAGGTATGGAGTGGCAGGACAGAGATAACGGTTTCAAACTGGAAGAAGCTCACTCCAGATTACACATTAGGAAGAAATTAGGAAAAAAAGGACCTTGGGGTCTGGGTTGATGAAAAGCTCAACATGAGCCAGCAGTGTGCACATGCAGCTCAGACAGCAACTGAGTGCTGGGCTACAGCAAGAACAGCATGGGCAGCAGGGCAAGGGAGGGGATTCTGCCCCTTTGCTCTGCTCTCTTCAGACCCCACCTGGAGTCCTGTGTGCAGTTCTGGAGCCCCCAGCACAGGAAGGACATGGAAGTGTTCGAAGGAGTCCAGAGGAGGGCCACGAGGATGCTCAGAGGGCTGCAGCAGCTCTGCTGCAAGGACAGGCTGAGAGAGTTGGGGCTCTGCAGCCCGGAGAAGAGAAGACTTCCAGGAGACCTTAGAGTAGCCTTCCAGGATCTGAAGGGGGCTACAGGAAGGCTGGGGAAGCATTATTGACAAGGTCTTGCAATGACAAGACAAGGGGCAATAGGTTTGAAGTGGCAGAGGGAAGATTTAGACTGGATGTCAGGAGGAAGTTCTTTACAGTGAGGGTGGTGAGACACTGGAATGGGTTTCCCAGGGAGGTTGTGGCTGCTCCCTCCATGGAGGTGTTCAAGGCCAGATTGGAGGAGGCCTTGAGTAACCTGTGCTAGTGGGAGGTGTCGCTGCCTATGGCAGGGGGCTGGAACTAGATGATCCTTGAGATCCCTTCCAACCTTACCATTCTATGATTCTATGAAATTCTTCTCCATGAAGGTGGTGAGACACTGGAACAGGTTGCCCAGAGAAGTTGGGCAGGCTCCAAGCCTGAACAGTTGAAAGCCAGGTTGGATAGGGCCTTGAGCAGCCTGGTACAAAAGAGGACATCCCTGTCCATGGCAAGGGAGTTGGAACCAGGTGATCTTTAATGTTCCTTCCAACCCAAACCATTCTCTGATTCCATGAACTTGCCACCTTAAAAGAAAACACAAAGGTATCACACAAAGAGCTTAGATCTGAGTGCTTGAGTCTCCTACTGTATACCCTGCACAAGAAGATGTTTTGGTATTAAGGGACCTTTACTGCAGCAATGACCAAGCTGAACTTAAGGAAGTTAAAAAATAATTGTTGCCTGTAATCAGCAAGTTGTTCTCAAGAGTCACAGAAGTGATTTCCTCTTTCAAAGCTTTCTTTTCTTTCTTTCCCCAGCCTTCCAGCATCGCTTTATAAACCTGTAATTCTCTATTGCATTAAACCCAAGGAAGCCTGTTCCTGGAAAGGTACAGACCATTAGTTCTTTGTTTTCCATTAGAAGAAAATGAAACCAAACTGTGCTCAGCCGAGTGTGTGGAATGGGAGAGTATAAAATTAAGGCAGAAAACACAACAGCTCCAGCTCTTTATAGCTGGTGAGGTTCCTGATGCAGCTCTTTTATACTTATTATCTTTCAAATGAACTCTTCTTCTGAAGTTAGCTTTTCTCTTTTGTTTTTTTTTTTTTTTCAGTT
>VWZE01023422.1:239934-270388 GCA_013396675.1 Eubucco bourcierii | reverse complement strand
TTTCCTTTTTTTTTTTTTTTTTTTTTTTAAGGAGCCCTGAGGCTTCTAAACAGCAGCACAAGTCACCCTACCTCTCCAGTCCCAACACCACATGGACAGAAAGTCATCTTGTTTCCCTGGTAGTTTAATAAAACTAAACTTGTTAAGATACACGAAGAGAGACAGAATCTAGACACATTGCCTGGCAGTGGATGCAGCAGCTGACACTGTGACTAATATTGCTGAGGCAGTGTTTGGCAGATTTAATCACCACCCTAGACTCAAGGGGCCAGCGAGGTGTGAATAAAAGCAGTTGTGGCCATAGTTCATTCCATCCATGAGGCTACGACCGGCTGACACGGATGAGCACAACTCTTTCTTGACCCCAGCAGAAGGTTTCCATACATCATGAAATCCTGCTGTGCCATTCTTGCACAGAGAGCAGGAAATGATGGCATCAGCTACTCTCAAACATAACTTCCCCTCTCTGGTGTTTCTATCCCCAACAGAACTTCCTCTCTCTGATGTTTCTACCCCCACTTCACCTCATTAACTTGGTTCCACCAATTACCACCTTCTTTACCAGCACAGCATACTGAGAATCATAGAATCATAGAATCATAGAATGGTAAGGTTGGAAGGGACCTCAAGGATCATCTAGTTCCAACCCCCTGCCATAGGCAGGGACACCTCCCACTAGTACAGGTTACTCAAGGCCTCATCCAATCTGGCCTTGAACACATCCAGGGAGGGAGCATCCACAACCTCCCTGGGCAACCTGTTCCAGTGCCTCACCACCCTTACTGTAAAGAACTTCCTCCTAACATCTAGTCTAAATCTCCCCTCTGCCAGTTTAAGCCCATTGCCCCTTGTCCTGTCATTGCAGGACCTTGTAAATAATCCTTCCCCAGCCTTCCTGTAGGCCCCCTTCAGATACTGGAAGGCTACTATCAGGTCCCCTCGAAGCCTTCTCTTCTCCAGGCTGAAGAGCCCCAACTCCCTCAGCCTGTCCTCATAGGAGAGCTGCTCCAGCCCTCTGATCATCTTTGTGGCCCTCCTCTGGACCCGCTCCAACACTTCCATGTCCTTCCTGTGCTGAGGGTTCCAGAACTGCACACAGTACTCCAGGTGGGGTCTGACGAGAGCAGAGTAAAGGGGCAGAATCACCTCCCTTGCCCTGCTGGCCACGCTTCTCTTGATGCAGCCTAGGACTCGGTTGGCTGTCTGGGCTGCATGTGCACACTGCAGACTCATGTTGAGCTTTTCATCAACCCAGACTCCAAGGTCCTTTTCCTCAGGGCTGCTCTCCAGCCATTCACCACCCAGCCTGTATTTGTGCTTGGGATTGTGCCTACCCAGGTGCAGGACCTTACACTTGGCCTTATTGAATTTCATCAGGTTGGCCTGGGCCCAACTCTCCAGCCTGTCCAGGTCCCTCTGGATGGCATCCCTGCCCTCTAGCAAGTCGACTGTGCCACACAGCTTGGTGTCATCTGCAAACTTGCTGAGGGTGCACTCCATTCCTCTGTCCATGTCACTGACAAAGATGTTAAACAGCACTGGTCCCAGCACTGACCCCTGAGGGACACCACTTGTCACTGGTCTCCAGGTGGACATTGTGCCGTTGATCGCCACTCTCTGGGTTCGACCATCCAGCCAATTCCTTATCCAGCGAGTGGTCCATCCATCAAGTCCATGCTTTTCCAGTTTGGTGACCAGGATGTCATGTGGGACAGAGTCAAATGCTTTACTCAGGTCCAGGTAGATGACATCAGCTGCCTTTCCCTTGTCCACTGTCGCTGTGACTTCATCATAGAAAGCCACTAAATTTGTCAGGCAAGATCTGCCCTTGGTGAAGCCATGCTGGTTCCCACCAATCACCTCTGCTTTGTTTTCCATTTGCCTTAGCAGGACTTTCAGCAGGATCTGCTCCATGATCTTGCCAGGCACAGAGGTGAGGCTGACTGGTCTGTAGTTTCCAGGGTCATTCTTTTTACCCTTCTTGAAGATGGGTGTTATGTTTGCCCTTCTCCAGTCAGCAGGAACTTCACCAGTCTGCCATGACTTTTCAAATATGATGCACAGTGGTTTGGCAACTTCATCTGCCAGTTCCCTCAGGACCCGTGGGTGGATCTCATCAGGCCCCATGGACTTGTGCACATTCAGGTTTCTTAGGAGCTCATAGACATCATCTTCTACTATAGTAGGCAGATTTGCCTGCTCCCAGTCCTCACTTTCACCCTCTGCAACTTGGACATTGTGGTTGGAGCCCTTGCTGTTAAAGACTGAGGCAAAGAAATCATTGAGCACCTCAGCCTTGTCCATGTCCTTTGTCAGCAGCTCTCCATTTTCCTTCTGTAAGGGTCCCACATTGTCCCTAGTTCTCCTCTTCTCACTAATATACCTGTAGAAGTTCTTTTTGTTCCCTTTAATGTCGCTGGCCAATTTCAATTTGAGCTGTGCCTTAGCTTTCCTTACCACAGCTCTGGCTGCACCAACAGTATCTTTGTATTCATCCCATGTCCCCCGTCCTCGCTTCCATTCTCTATAAGCCTTCTTCTTGCTTTTGAGTGTATCCAGGAGCTCTCTATTCATCCATGCAGGCCTCCTGGCATTCTTACCTGCCTTAGGTAAGCTGCTTAGGTAGCTGCTAAGGCACCCCGTGGCTCTTTGACTTCAATCAAACCTGGCACAAAAGTAGGTGCTATAACCAAACCAAAGTCATAGTGATGTAGCAGTTACAGGATCACAGAACCACTGAGGCTGGAAAAGATCTCTGAGATCACCAAGCCCAACCTAACATCATCACATCAGCTAACCCATGCCTCCAAGTGCCACATCCAATCTCTTCTTAAAGACCTCCAGGGATGGTGACTCCACCACCTCCCTGGGCAGTCCATTCCAGTGCCTAACCAGCCTTGCTATGAGGAAATGCTTCCTAATATCCAACCTAAACCTCCTCTGGCACAGCTTCAGATCATGCCCTCTTGTCCTGTCACTAGCTGCCTGGGACAAGAGTCTGACCTCCCCCAGAGTACAACTTCCTTTTAGGGAGTTGTAGAGAGCGATAAGGTCCAAATCACAACTCTTCTCCATCCTCAGCCTTCAATCCTGGGAATGTAGCAGGGTTCATCTCTCTGAAGTGTGCATCTGGCTTTGCCCAGCTTGACACTGTCACTGAACATATACACACAAAGCCTGTTTCATTTATCATCTGTTCAGAACTATGTATGGCAAGAATGTCACATGAGGTATGGGTCAGTATGGATCTGATCCTACAGTGTCCTGAGACATCAACAGGGGGTTCCCTAACATGGAGTTCAGGGATAAACACCCAAACACACTGCTGCTTTGAAACTCCATCTGGCTGCCAGCAAAAGTCATGGACACAGAGTTATAGAATGCTCAGGGTTGAAAAGGACATTAAAGATCATCCAGTTCTAAGCCACCTGCCATGGGCAGGGACACCTCCTACTAGACCAGATGGCTCAAGGTCCTCTACAGCCTGGCCCTGAACACCACCAGGGAGGGGGCACCCACATCTTCCCTAAGCAACCTGTTCCAGTGTCTCCTCATCCTCACTGTCGAGAATTTCTTCCTAATCTCCAGTCTAAATCTCTCCTCCTCAAGCTTCAATCTACTTTTCCTTGACCTATCACTACAAGGCCTTGTTAAAAGGCCCTTCCCAGCTTTTTTTGTAGCCCCTTTCAGGTACTGGAAAGCCACTATAAGGTCTCCCTAGAGCCTTCTCTTATCCAAGCTGAACGGCACCAACTGTCTCAGCCTGTCCCCACAGCAGAGGTGCTCCTGCCCTCTGAGCATCTCCATGGCCTCCTCTGGATCTGTTCCAACAGTTCCAGGTTCTTCTTGTGCTGGGGACACCAGAACTGGAGGCAGTGCTGCAGGTGGGGTCTCTGCAGAGGGGCAGAATCCCCTCCCTGTCCTGCTGCTCACTCTGCTTCTGATGCAGCCCAGCACATGATTGGGTTCTGGGCTACCAGAGACCATTGCCAGCTCATGGTGAGTTTGTCATCAGCTGACACCCCCCAGACTGCTTTGTGATGCCTCAATAGAGCAGCACAGCCATGGAACCAACACTTAATGAAATAGAACAAGAGTCAGGCACTAAGCAGGGACTTTTTCACAGGAAGCTGGAGGCCATCCATACATATTCAAAAGGATCTGGATATTATTTGACTTGTGCCCTAGAATGCTGCACATTGCTCCTGGTCCCTCAAAACATCTCCTCCTCTCTGCCCAGTGAAATGAAAACTCAGCCTACTTAGCCATTCTCTTTTTTCTAACAGTGTGAGAAAGAGGAGGAAATAGGAAGATAATTAAAAGCTGGTAACGAAAATAATACAAGAAGCTGTAGAGGGCCTGGATTGCAGTGCAACCTCAAACAGAGCATTAGAAGTGAGGAGGAGAGAGATCTAAAGGAGATGCAACTATGAATAAATAAAGCCAAGCACTCACCCCACTTGCTACTTGTAGATGGAGAGAGGAGGATGATGCACTACACCCCAATCCACTACTAACTGTATAATTACTTGGGGGTTGAAGTTTTGCAGTGGTCTTTCAGCACCTCAGTAGTCAGGACACTAGACACCCTGCTGAGGCAGTCAGAGGACTTAGCAGAGCAAGCTCTTAAATCCTGACTAAAAATACCAAGCCCTAGTATTTGTTTAGAAGCTTACATGCCCTTGATATCTGTTTGGGAATCTTACACACCACAATTCCTTTTATGAAAAGTAAATCAGCTTTTAACATTGTGGGGAAAGCCTCTTGTCTAGGTAGAGACTAGTGGCAAAAGCCATCCTATCTGGTCAGCTTGCAGGATCTCCATCTTAGGGTCTCCCAGATCCCAATCATAGAATGGTAAATTTGGAAGAGACCTCAAGGATCATCTAGTTCCAACCCCCTGCCATAGGCAGGGACAACTCCCACTAGTACAATTCACTCAAGGCCTCATCCAACCTGGCCTTGAACACCTCCAGGGAGGTTGTGGAGCACAGAATCATCAAATGTGATCTCCGATGAGATGCTGAGGAGTCTGGAGCAGCTCTGGGAGGAGCAAAGGCTGAAAGCCCTGAGGCTGTTGAGCTTGGAGCAAAGCAGCCCCAGAGGGGATCTGAGCAATGCTCAGCAACAGCTAAAGGGTGGAGCCAAGAGGCTGGGGCCAGACTCTTGTCAGTGGTGCCCAGGGGTAGGGCAAGAGGCAATGGGCACAAATTGGAACCCAGGAGGTTCACATCTGAACAGGAGGAAAAACTACTTTGGTGTGAGGGTGCTGGAGCCCTGGAGCAGGCTGCCCAGAGAGGTTGTGGAGTCTCCTCTGGAGAGATTCCAAGCCCACCTGGCCACATTCCCATGCAACCTGAACAGTTGGACTATTCAAGGGATCATCTGTGCAGGTCTATTCCAACCACTAACATGCTGGGATTCAAGGATTCACCCAGGGCTGCCAGCACACAGAGCAGGGAGTCAGACCTCAGCAAGGCCACCTGCCAGGTACCAGCTCTGCTGTTATTAGCACAGAGACAGACATCTGGCGACTGACAAGGAGCCACTGATCCTAAACACTTTGTGTTTAGTCATTCATCTTCTTTTAGTCTCTTCTACTGAACAGCAAACAGAGCCTTAGCCCAGTTTGCTCTGCACCCAAGGCAATGTAGGCAGCACTGACAAGACAGAACAGTTTGCAAGTGCTAAATCCAGGCTCCAGTGCTTGATGCTAACAGCAAGACCTTGAGCAGTTTGTATATTGATGCCTTCAAAATTGCTGCAGTCCCTCTCACTTGTGCTTGCCACAGCTCCAGCCAGCCTTGGAGTAAGAAATGCTCTTAACAGGAGTCTCAGGCCTCTAAGATGAATGAAAACTAGGAGCAAACAGGAAAGAGTAACAGAAATGATGTATTCAGACCCACTTGTTTCACTCAGGCTACACAAAGGAGCCCGACTGTATGAGAAAATATGTCTTCAAGTCTCAATTAATAACTTCAACAGCCATCTAGAAAGATAAGGAAATGCTGACCAGTCTCATCTAGCAAATTCCCTAAAGCTGACAGGAGAAAAATGCCCTCCCTGAAGAGTTCTTAGGGAAGAGAGATAGCCTCACAGGACTGGAGCTGGCACCTCTTTATTCTTACCCACTGGATTCTCTGCACTTGCAAAGTGCCTCTTGTGATGAAAGGCATGAAAACTGAAACACAGAAAATGACCATGTTTGGCAGCAATCCTATCAAGTACTTCATTCCCATTTAACACAAAAATGAGGCCCTGCTTTCTGTGGGAAAAGAAAGCAGAACTGACACCTTTGTTTCTTCTCCCCAGATATCTGTTAGCATGAACAGTGAGACAGAGCAGGCAGCCCATAAAGAACCTTAAGGAATGAGATGAAACTGAATGGTCTGGGCTGGAAGAGACCCTAAAAGGTCATCTAGTCCAAACTCTTCTACAGTCAGCAGGGACATCCTCAACTGGATCAGAGCCCTGTCCAGCCTCACCTTGAATATCTCCAGGGATTGGCCTCAAACACCTCCCCGGGCAACCCGTTTCAGTGTTTTACCACCCTCATGGCACAGAACTTGTTCCTAACATCCAATCTCAATCTGCTGTCCTCTAGTTTGAAGCCATTGCCCTCACCCTACCATTGCAGGCCTTTGCAAAGAGTCTCTCTCCATCCTTTTTGTAGCCTCCATCAGGTAGTGGAAGGTGCTATTAGGTCTCCTCGGAGCCTTCTCTTCACCAGGCTGAACACTCCCAGTTCCCTCAACCTGTCTTTGTAGCAGGGGTGCTCCAACTCCCTGATTATTTCATGAGGAAAGGGAAGACAACCTACACTCTTCCTTGCAAGAGGATGAAGGATTTCTCCCTTTCTCTGAACAGCAAGTAAACATTTCACAGCATCTGTAACTCTCCTATGCCAAGCAGCTGAGTGAAATAACACTGATCAGTGCACACACAGAGCAAAACACGATGTGAAAAGACACCTCCAGCACAAACTGAAACCAAAACACTGAAAAGATGCTCAGGCAATTTAAAACATTTAGTGGAAACCCAGCAGACATGAAATTGGATGCAGCAGTTTGCAGAAAGATTAACGAGGACAAAAATATTCTTCTGAAGCGTGAAAATAAACAAGGAAAGACAATTCAGAAGAGTTGCAGGGGTGGATTAAGAAAAGCATGGCCAGCAGGTTGAGGAAACATCTCCTTGCCTCAACTCCACCCTAAGGAAACCTTCAAGAGAGTTCAAGAGAACTTCAAGAGTTCAAGAAAGACTGGGAACTACTGGAGAAAGTTCAACAAAGGCCACAAAGATGCTAAGAGGCCTGGAGCAGCTCTGTGAGGAGCAAAGGCTGAGAACCCTGGGGCTGTGGAGCCTGGAGAAGGGTAGCCCCAGAGGGAGTCTGCTCAACAAGAGCTAAAGTGTGAGGGGTATGAGGATGGGGCAGATTCTTGTCAGTGGTGCCCAGTGACAGGGGAAGGGGCAGTGGGTATAAACTGGAGCTCAGGAGGTTCCATCTGAACAGGAGAAGAAAATTCTTTGCTGTGAGAGTGCTGGAGCCCTCGAGCAGTCTGCCCAGAGAGATTATGGAGTTTCCTCCTCTGCAGAGCTTCCAACCCCATCAGGCCATTGTGCTCCTGGGCAAGCTGCTCTGGGTGCCCTGCTTTAGCAGGGGAGTTGGGCTGGATGACCTCCAGAGGTCCCTTCCAATGCTCACTACTCTGGGATTCTCTGGATGACCTCTGATGGCATTTTCTGATCTTGTTGAGGAACAAGCAATTCTGTATTTCAGACAAGTTGTGCTCACTCACAAAACTCCAGGACAGAAATTCTTACACCATTTCCTTCTGTTAAGATCCCTGTGGTTATTGATTGCTTATTGCTGTTTCTCCAATGAAGCCAATTTCCACTACTGAAATAACTACAAACCTGCCTGGGTGAGGGCTTGTTGAGGTGTCCAGGAAGTTTGGCAACTGAGAACCTTATTAAAGCCTATACAAGCATCCTGGGAAAAAAAATAAAAAATAGAAATATGCACCTGCACAGATCTTTCAAAATGAAACAGCTAAAGCCTTTCTGGTGTCCTCTCCCTCTGCTCTGCCCTAATGAGATCTCACTTGGAGTATTGTTTCCAGTTCTGGGCTCCTCATTTCGAGAGGGACAGAGATCTACTGGAGAGAGTCCAAGGGAGGGCTACAAGGGACTGCAGCACTGCCTGAGGAGGAGATGCTGAGGGACCTAGGGCTAGGAGTCTGGAGAGAAGGCTGAGAGGGTATCTGAGCAATGATCTGAGGGCTGGGGGTCAGGAAGGGAGGGACAAGAACAGTCTCTGCTCACTTGTGCGCTGGGATAGAATAAGAAGCAGTGAGTGGAAACTACAGCACAGGAAGTTCCACCTCGACATGAAGAAGGACTTCTTGACTGCAAAGATCACAGAGCACTGGCACAGGCTGCCCTGAGAGTTTGTGGAGTTTCCTTCTCTGGAGCCTTTCCAGTCCTGCCTGGATGTGCTCCTGTGTGACCTGCTCTAGATTCTCTGGCACCTGAAGATCTCCAAAAGCCCCTTCTAACCCCTAACATCCTGGGATATGTGAACAGTCATTGATAATAAAATACTGAATGCTTTCCCTACACAAAATGATGCTGAGATTTATTCAGCACACAGATTTTTGCACTGTACACAACCAGAAGAGAAGGCAGTTGAAAAATACTGAGCCACCAGGACCAAATCTTGCTCAATTCTTGTAGCTAACCCAGGAAATAAAAGCAAAAAAAAAATAAAAGCACACATGTAACACAGGCAGCTCACAAAGCAAACTGAAACCACAGCCTAGTGCCCCATTCATTTTTCTCAGCTGTTCACAGCCAGCACATCTAAAGCTCCTGAGTAGCAACAGAAACCACAGACAAAAGGTCCTACAGACACACACAAATTGCTGGTGTGCACAGGAGCGTTTCTGAGCACTTCCCTGCTCTCCATTTCACTCCCAGTTTTACATTTGGTTAGGTTTATTCTACAGTTCCCACTAAGTTCCAGCCCACAGAAGATGTGCAGATGGAGCCCATGGCACCGTAGAGGACAGCTCCCTGGCATCTCAACTGCTTGATCTCCACAGGAGGAGAAGCCAAATGAGGAGTATAATGAGTATAAATGGACTATAGCAATTTATAGGTTGTATTAATAATTAAATGCTATTAGCACCTTTGCTACATCCCCTCCCACAGGTTCTTTAATCATCCAGCATCAGGGAAGTTGTATTTCAAGGTATTTGGTCTCAGTGCTTCAGGGCATCAAACATGTCCCTGTCCTGCAGTGCCACAGTCCTCACTGCCCCTGCATGGGGAAGTTCTTTTTGTGTGACTGGTGAGATTCTTTTTGTTGTCTGTTTGTGTGTGTGTGGTTTGTTGTTTTTTTGTTTTTTTTTAAGAAGAGCCTTCTATGTGGCCACATGTGCAGCACAGAGGTTCTTTGTGACATGAAATAAGAGATGTGAGCAAACAGTGAGGATGCAGATCAGGGAATTGAGCCAGGAGAGACTCAGTGCTGACCCTCTGGAGTGAAACAGGCCACTTGGCAAGTAAAATTAACTGCTCCAGACAGACGAAAAGCAGTGGAGACCAACATATTTCATTACCTTTGAGGCTCCAACTGTCCACTTCCCAAACAAGGGAATCACCAGTTGTAGTAGCCTTTAAGTATCTGAAGGGGGCTACAGGAGGGCTGGGGAGAGACTATTGACAAGGGCTTGAAATGACAGGACAAGGTGGAATGGGTTTAAACTGGCAGAGGCGAGATTAAAACTGCATGTTAGGAGGAAGTTCTTCACTGTGAGGGTAGTGAGACACTGGCACAGGTTGCCCAGGGTGGTTTGAACACCCTGGAGGTGTTCAAGGCCAGGTTGTATGAGGTCTTGAGTGACCTGTACTAGTGGGAGGTGTCCCTGCCTATGACACAGGGTTGGAACTGGATGAGCTTTGAGGTCACTTCCAACCTAAACCAATCTATGATTCTAAGAGGGCTTCAGAGCAGACCCTAAGAGTACTTTCCGGAGCCTGACAACGAAGGTGGTTTTGGCTTTGCAAGGCTCACAACACAGCAAGAAACCATCTGCAGCATAAGAAGACACAGGGTAAAGCCTGATTAGCAATTCTGGGCAGGTTCCCCATCTTCTATCACCGATCTCCCCTCCCTCTTTGCATCCCCTCAGGAGTCCAGTTCCATATTCAAAGCAGCCTGGGGTCTTCAAGCAGAGAAATGTGCATGATTTGCACTTGGCATTAAAGCAGGGAGAGAGCTCCAAAACGCAAGCAGCTGCACCCAGCCCCCAGAACAGCCCAGCCCCGAGAAGGGATTCAGAGGGGCACAGAATTCATTTCACCTGCAGCAGGAGCATCAGGGGAGGTTAAAGATGTCACTCCATCACAGCAAGGCAAGGGGCTGGGGGAAGCCTTCATCACTCATCCTGTCAGCTCTGCACCTCCCTTCGCCTCGCATCAGCGGGGGGAAACGAGGACGATATTCTATCAGCATATGAACAACACAGTGGGGGCCGTGATGACCTTATGAGTTCCCCCTTCTAATGCCTGAATTAATTGCCAACACCTGCCCTGCTCCCTCAGCTCCCCTCCCTGCACTCCATCATTCTCCCAGGTACAAAGGGCCTGATTCTGCAAGACCAAACCCCTGTGTGTTAGCTCAGTGCCCTTCAGGGACCTGAAAGGGCAGCGCTGCAGGATCAGGTGCCCTACCCAACAACCAACTCATTTAAGCGGCACAGGGACACTCCTCCCGGTCATGCACATCTCTCTTATTTGCTTGCCTTGGAGACAAAGTTACTTGCTCGTTACTTTTACTTTTGTTGAATATTTCCCTCCCCAAAAGGGTTGTCAAGCTGTAGAAAAGGCTGCCCAGGGCAGTGGTGGAGTCTCCATCCTTGGAGGGATTTAAAAGCTCTGTAGCACCAGCTGAGGGACATGGTTTAGCAGCAGACTTGGCTGTGTCAGATCCAATGATCTTTTCCAAAGGTCTTTTCCAGTTTAAACAAATCTCTGGGCCTATGATTTGGTTGATTCTTGAGGGTTTGGTCTTCCATACAGAGAACTTTCTGAGCAGATCTTCTCCACAGCCATATTTCCACTTCAGCCTAGCAGTGCTTTATCTTTGGTGCAATATTTGCCAGAGCTCAGCTGGGAAGACTCCAGGAGAGGATGTGAGCCCTCACGTACTGCACAAGCTGCTCATGGATATGTGCACCCACATCCAACACTGTGACAGGGTCTTTGGGAAGGCACTGACCTCACCTCAGGATTTCTCTCTTGAGAGTTCAGCTTTTGAGGTATTTCTGTGACACATCAGCTGTCCATGATCACTGTGCAATAGGTGTAGAAAGAAAAAAGGCAATACCTGAGGTACCTGAGAAGATGCCACATCTCCAGCCCTGCCAGCAGGAGGAACCACCTGATACATAGCAGAGATCATCCTCCTTTAAAAATCAGAGGGGTTTGTCTGTGTGGCTTTTCTTTCATAAATGACAGAGTAAATCACAGAAGGGCTATGGTAAGAAAACACAAGAGTTTAGATCTCTCAGTTTCTGGTGTAAGTAAGTACAGGAGAAGTCTTTCAAAAAGCAAAAAGGGTATTTTGAATACACAGCCTGGCCTAGATCAGCAATAATGTGACCAGTAGGACCAGGGCAGTGACTGTTCCTGTGTATTCAGCACTGAGGAAGCTGCACCTTGTGTACTGTGTTCAGCTTGGAAGACCTCACTTCAAAAAGGACCTTGAGGAGCAGGTCCAGAGAAGGACAATGAAGCTGGTGAAAGGTCTGGAGAACAGATTGGGTGAGGAGCAGCTGAGGAAATTGGGATTGTTTAGCCCAGAGAAAAGGAAGCTGAGGGGAGACCTTCTGACTCTCTACAGCTCCCTGAAAGGAGGTTGGAGCCAACTTGAGCTTGGTCTCTTCTCCTTAGTAACAAGTGACAGGACAAGAGAAAAACAGCCTCAAGTTGTGCCAGAGAAAGTTTAGGTTAGGCATTGGAGGAAACCTCTTCACTGAAATGGTTCTCAAAGACTGGAACAGGCTGCCCAGGGAAGTGGCTGAATCCCTATCCCTGCAAATGTTGAAAAGACAGAGATTTGGTGCTGAGGGACATGGTTTGGATCCAGCCTTGGTTGAGTTACAGAATGGTTGGACTTAAAGAACTTTTGTAATTCTATACAATTCAACCACAGTAAAATAAAATAGACCCCAAATTAAAAATTATTGACAGTTAAAGATTATTAATAAAGATTAATTTAAAGATTAATAAAATAGTTAAGCAGGTTTTTTTTTTTTTTCCCTTTCTGTCCTATCCTGGACGTGAAGGGCCTTATGAACAAACCAAAGCACCACAAGATGTGGCTCAAGCAATTTCTATACCTACAGTTTAAATCTTTCAGCATTCATGAAAAATGAAGAGTTGCTTCTGTTTCACTCCAGAAGCTGCATTTCTGGAGAAGGAAGAGCTACTCCATTAGCCTCCTGCAGAAAAATTCAGCATTTTCGGATGCCCTGACAAAGATAAAATGCAGCCTGGTTTGGTGCTTTTGAATTTGAAAAGACAAAGAAATGTTTCAAGAAGTTGGGTTTTTATGCCTTTAGGCTATGTCTTTGTCTGGTTCTCTCTGTTTTTTTTTCTCCCCTGGCTTGAGCTGCTAAGCTCAGCAGCCATGAACCTCTGGCAATCTGTTCTGCTCTGCCGATGATGCTGCTCCAAACACTGCAGACAACTGGAGAACAAAGAGAGGCTTCATAATCAAATGTGTGCTGCAAGGAGGCCATGGGCATTAAAAAGTGTCACCAGCAAGATTAGGGAGGTTCTTATCTCCCTCTGCCCTATAGAGGATACATTTGGAGTACTGGGTGTAGTTTTGGGCTCCTCAGTTCAGGAGGGATAAGGAACTACTGAAGAGTGTCCAGAGGAAGCTGTGAAGATGCTGGAGCATCTCTGAGGGAAGGAAAGGCTGAGTAACCCAGGTGGCCAGCCTGGAGAGCCAGCCAAGCTGGGTAGCCAGCCTGGAGAGCCAGCCAAGTTGGGTGGCCAGCCTGAAGAAGAGCAGACTGGGAGGGGATCTTTGCAGTGCTGATCAATATCATCATCAACCATGAGGCTCCACCTTGAACCTGAGTCTAAACTACTCTGCTGTGAGGGTGCCAGAGCAATGGCCCAGGCCGCCCACAGAGGGTGTGGAATCTCCTTCTCTGGAGAGATTCCAACCCCCCTGGCCATTGTGATCCTGGGCAAGCTGCTGTGGGTGCCCTGTTTTACCAGGGGGTTGGACTGGATGATCTCCAGAGTTCCCTTCCAACCCCCACCATGCTTGGATTCTGTGAGAAGAGCTTTTTGCTCCTGCCAGCTACCTACAGCTTGTGTCCGCAAGTGAAATGCTCCATCACCAGGTGAGCAACTCAAAGCATCCTTTACTTCTCACCTACTTTTCCCAATGGGATCACAGATCAATCAGCATCCTGAGCCTGAGTACCAGTAAGTTGAAAACAGATGGAGAGGCAGAGAGCAGAAAGAACAAAATACCTCAGTACTTCAACCTTCAGAAACTGTTTCAGCTGAGGGCAGGACTGGTGCTGCTCCTGTTTATGACGCCAGTTCTGTTCACACAGCCTCTATGACTCAGAGTTGGATGTTGTTCACTGCATTCCAATGGGATTTCCACTGGGACACTGTGGAAAATGAGCTCACATCTGTTTCAGGGCATAGATACCTTTAGAGGGTCTAGACTGGCAAGCTGCGACTTCAGCTGCGTTCTAAAAGCACTTCACAATGCGAGATGATTTTCACTCATCCAAAAACGCCTAAATTACATCTGAGAAACAGAGGTGGTGGCTCAGGGCTGAGCTCTGTGCAGCACAGCAGTCACCACCAGTAAACAACAGCAGACAGCAGCAATCAATCCCTGCTCCTCCATCATCTATCCAACCAAATCCAAAGTCACTGATGAACAAGGAGCTCAGCACAAAGGTCATGGAATCAGCCTGTTCTTTCTGCTGCCCATTGGAAGTGCTGAACCAAGCAGTATCTTGCAGCACAACATGCACTGCTAGTGCTGTCCTGCAGCCTCACCTCTACAGCAAGGACTGACTATTCTCTACCAGCACCCCAAACAACACTGATCTCAAGCATCCCCTTGAGAAAACTGGAAAAACTCCAAAGGAAAAGTCCTGTTATAAGTAACAGCAATAGCTACAGTTCACCCGGGATTCCAGAAGCCCACATGCACACCAACATTCCCGAGCACTCTGGGTAACCCCAGGCTAAAACACTGCAGCAATAGCTAGCACTGATGACACCAAAGGGACCTCACTAGGCAAGCTGCAACATCAAGGCTGAAAAGGACAAGCACTGACTTCAAAAGTTTAGAACTGAATTACAAAACAAATTAAAGAAAGAAACTCAGGGAGAGACTGGGAGGGAAGATGGAAGGAAGGGATAAGGTTATCTGGATCGGCTAATCACAATCAACTGGATGTTTTATCTTCCACAAGGCACATGAATAAATAAATACCATTAGCAATCCCCTGTCTGCTGCTAAACCCAGCCATCATTAGCAAGCTGATTGCTTCCAGACACCCAACAGAAGTCAGTCCTGAGGATGTTCTAAAGGAGGGGAGATGATGTCAGGTGGGCGACTGTGCACAAAGGACACCGCGCCACAGGCAGCAAAGGCTCAGATCAGCACAGTGATGGGGGGGAAGAAAAAGGAATAAAAAAAAGAGAAGAGATGGAAGCTAATAGGCTCTGAAGGTGGGGACCAGAAGGTTGAGTTTGATATGGTGACAAGCAGAGGAATGGAAGAATCAAAGGGACTGTGATATGATCAGAGTTATAAACAAGGAAGATGATTCCAGCACACGGGACCGAAGTGGGGGTGGCTAAGAGACATCAGCAAAGAAAGGTTTTGGTGATTAACAAGCAGCAGGGGGGGAGTGTAAGAAAAAAAAAGAGTGATGATGATTTCAACAGTGCAGGGAGGTACTCAGAGTCAAAGCTTGCAGCTGAAAGAAGGAAGCAGCTCCTCAGAGGTCAGCTACCTGGATCTGCATAACTACGTTGTCCTGATGTCAGGATCTCCTCATCACTGTGAGAAGCTTTAAGCAAAGCAACTTTTCCAATCACAAATCAGTAGTAGGCAGATTTTAAGAGCTAGTAGAATTACCTACTTCAAGGACATTCTTTTTGGGGTATTTTTTTTGTTCAAAAACCTGAACAATTCAGTCAACAGTAACATGTGAAGAACCATTTCCAAAAGTTGTATATAAAGATGCTTTGGAAAACAAAATGGATTTTACTCAAGCTTGGGATCTTTCAACTACATTAAATTCCTCTTCTCTGAAAGTGATGGAATGTATCCAGCCTTCCTCTAGGTTCTCTGCCTTCCAATAACCTGAAGGGACTTTTCCTGAGGGTGTCTTGAGGACAAGGGGGAATGGTTTGAAGCTGAGGGAGAGCAGGGTTAGACCAGAGCTTAGGAAGAAGTTCTTCAATATGAAGGTGGTAAGGCTCTGAAACAGGTTGCCAAGGGAGGTTGTGGATGCCTCCTGCCTGGAGGAGTTCAAGGCCAGGGTGGATGAGGCCTTAAGCAACCAAGCCTCACTGAGAGGTGTCCCTGCCCATGGCAGAGAGGTTGGAGCTGATCTCTGAGGTCCACTCTAACCCAAGCCATCCTGTGCTCAGCCAGAAGCAGCAGATGAACACTGTTTTCTCTGTCACCACACAAGCTTGCTCAGATGACAATTCCATCAGTAGCCAGGCAGTAAGTGTGCACGAAACACAAGAACTGTCATGCTCAATTTTGCAAACAGAGGCAAGTGCCATGGACATTCAAGAGGGAAAAGTTAGCTGGAATGATCTCTCAAGAGGGATTATTCAAGAGGGGAGTCCAGTAGGGTCTGTTTCTGATGACCTCTCCTGTTTTGATGGTTCCTTTATTGCTCCTTCATTTCAAAACAATTTGCTCTTCTCTGTATTATTTGCTGTGGGTGCAGTAGAACCTTGAAGGTCCTACTTGGTGTGTTAAAGCAAACCACAAGCCCTGATTAGGCGCTGTAAAACTCCTGTGGGAAGCACACCACTATTCCAGCAGCTCTTTGAGCCATTGCCCACTGGAGTAACTGCTACTGTGCTCAGGTTTCTGGAATGCAAACCACTGCCTACCAACTTCACCAGCTTATCTGTTAACCCAGCCCAGTTCTTCTCACTAGGGAGAGTTTGGCAACCACCACATTAAAATGCCCTCAGCAGGATCATGGAATCATAGTTTGAGTTGGAAGTGACCTCCAAAGGCCATCTATCCAAACCCCTCTGCAGTCAGCAGGGAGATCCTCAAGTAAATCAGGTTGCCCAGAGCCCTGTCCAGCTTCGCCTTCAATATTTCCAGGGATGGAGTCTCAACCACCTCCCTGGGCAGCCTGTTGTAGTCTTCCACCACCCTCATGGTGCAGAAGATGTTCCTAACATCCAATCTAAATCTGCTCTAGTTTGAAGCCACTGCCATTGTCCTGTCCCTGCAGGTCTTTGCAAGCAGTCTCTCTGCATTCTTCTTGTAGCCCTCTCCAGGTACTGGAAGGTGCTGTTAGAGCTCCCTCCACTCCTCCTCCCTGCACTCTCCCACCCGAGAAAGCAAAGCAACACAGCACCTAGAAAGCCTGAAGAAACCCAGGAGAGGGTGACCAATGTGAGTTTTGATCTTTTATCTCTCAGAAGCACTGTGCTTGATGCATTTGATGAAGTGAAGCAAGCTTACTGTTAACAGCTCAGTGATTTTAAGTGTCCTGTCTAGGTATGTGCCTGGGACTACTGGAGAGCATCTCTCACTTATTTGTTTTTAAGCCTCTCTCTCCCCTTTCTGAAACTCATCTCTGAATGCTGTGCTTACCATCATCTACGTATCCAACCATGACCATGGACCTTCTGCACTGAGTGCCTCTTTGGCCTCCTTTAGCACTGCTGATGGGATGGTATTTAAACAAAATACCAAACAAATATCAGTGCACATGTGCAGAGAGAGGTTCCAGCAATGAAGCAGCCAGCTCGTCCATACAGCCCTGGGCAATGAGCCTGCAGACATTCCCCCTCCTTGCCTTCTCAAGATGGAAAGCAAACACAGCAGAGAATCATAGAATCAGTTTGTTTGGAAAAGCCCTCTAAGGTCATTGAGTCCAACCATCCACCTAAAACCACTAAACCATGCCCCCATATATCTCTTGAACAGCTCCAGGGATGGTGACTCCACCACCTCCCTGGGCAGCTTCTTCCAGTGCCTGCCCACTCTCGCAGCAAAGAAATTTTCCCTAATATCCAACCTAAACATTCCCTGGTACAACTTGAGGCCATTTCCTCTTGTTTTTATCACTTGACATTGGACAGTTATCAGCCAACAATGTTAGTCATCAGCCAACAATGATTCTAGCCCCATCACAAGAAGTTCAGACTATCACTGCTCTCACCTAGCTATCTGCAAATGCATTCAAAAGAAAACAAATTCTACCATCTCTTTTATAGTAAACAAAGGATTCAACATGGGTTTATCAGCCTGGAGAGTCACCACAGTGGGTTTTGCACAGTCTGGAGTTTGGGGCAGTATCTGATGGTGAAGAGAAGTTCCTTGTTCCATGGGAAGTAAAAGGTAGCTCAAAGGACACTGGAGACAACGTTCAGACTCAGACAGCCCAGCCCACACTGGGCAGAGACAGAGAAATGGAACTGCAGCAGAGAAGCTGTGCTCAGTGTGACTTCATAGTTTCCAGAAGTCCAACTAGATGGACTAAATCCTGCCTGCACTACAGCCTAACTGCACCTTTCAGTGTGGGAGAGGCTCACAGGGAAGAGTAAGAAATGTAAGGGCTGAGGTTCAGTAGAGAAGAATACAAAAACCAGAACCAAAGTGCAGCTGTGGACGACTTTAGAAGTAGATGTATAAAGCACAGACAACTCAGAGAAGAAATAAGAATATTAGAGGCCTGTGAATGATTTGGGTAAGAAAAAGAAAGGTGTATGAGAGAATTAAGTGAACTAATGCATTTTGGAAAGACTGGGCAGGGGAAGAAGGAAAGAGGTTGGATTCTGCCCCTCTGCTCCAATCTCCTGAGATCCCACCTGGAATACTGCATCCAGTTCTGGAGCCCCTGTTACAGGAAAGATCTGGACAAGCTAGAACATGTCCAGAGAAGGGCCACAAGGATGATGAGAGGGTTGGAGCTCCTCTACTATGAGGACAGGCTGAAAGAGTTGGGGTTGTTCAGTCTGGAGAAGGGAAGGCTCTGAGGTGACCTTGTTGTGGTCTGGCAGTATCTGAAGGGGGCTACAAGAATGCTGGGGGGGGACCTTTTAGGTTGTCAGGTAGGGATAGGACTGGGGGGAATGGAGCAAAACTAGAAAAGGGTAGATTCAGATTGGATGTTAGGAAAAAGTTCTTTACCATGAGACTGGTGAGACACTGGAACAAATTGCCCAGGGAAGTGATAGGCCAGGCTGGACGTGGCTCTGGGCAACCTGATCTCATGTGAGGTGTCCCTGGCCATGGCAGGGAGATTATAACTGGATGATTCTTGAGGTCCCTTCCAGCCCTGACAATTCTGTGATTCTACAGATGGGCATAGACTGTTCTATGTTCCTCTGAACCCACTGCCCTCATGATTCACTAAAGAGTGCCACAGACCTTGTCCTTGACCCATTGGAATGGGCTGCCCAGGAAGGTGGTGGAGTTGCCATCCCTGAAGGTGTTCAAGCAAAGCCTGGATGGGGCACTCAGTGCCAGGGTCTAGTTGAGGGCTAGGTGATAGGTTGGGCTGGATGAGCTTGGAGGTCTCTTCCAGCCTGGCTGATTATATGATTCTATGATTCTCTTGGTGCCTTGCACCCTGTATGAGCAGTCTACCATGTAAGAACTCCAAAGCACTAGAAGAAAACACTTTTTGGAAGGGGTTGTTGAATCAGCACAGCCCATCACAGCTCCATCTAATATCTGTGGAATTAAAGAAGGAAAGAAAATCACATCTCTTACTGTGCCACTCAAATTAAAGCTGCCCCTCAGCTTCAAAACACAAGCACCAGAGCATCTGGAAGCATTGGAAGGAACTGTCTGTCCCCCTGTGGTGCCAAAAGTGATTATCATTTAGTTCCTGCACCATATTACCCTTAACAACAGCTCCTGGGTTCATCATGAAAAGGCCATCATGAAAAGACTGAACCTGACAGGAGGTCCTCTACACTGCCACAGCATCGGGCAGAGCCTTGAGCGTTTCACCCTTCAGCAGCCCCAAAAATATCTACTGGAGCACACAGCCTTCCATGAGCAGGACTCTGAACAGAGGAGTTCATCCACATGTGTTCAGCCTCCAGCTGCCCTGAACCAATGCCTGACTGGCACTAAGACTCCCAAAGCCAAGGAACCAAAAGCAAGGAGCGGAGCAGCGATGACATCTGAAGGGGTTACGCAGTAGTTTCTTGCTGAACAGCAAACTTCAGCCACAGCAAGGGTGGAAATCTGACCTTGTGCCTCTTGACAGCAACCCACAGCCCAGTAACACCTGCAACCAGAGGTGCACAACTCAAACCTGAAAGGTGTTAGGCAAGAACCACCCATTTCAGCAGAGGTAAGACCTGAGCTTGAGGATCTGACAAGAGTCTAAGCCACCTCTCTGCTCCTGTCCTTCCCCAAAAGCAACTTCATTCCACCTGAAGTCTGAAAAGTTCTGCCTTGTGTTTGGTTTATGTCAGTGGTTTCACTTCAAGCAGAGGCCTTCTACTGTTGAGTTTAATATAATTTTTTGGTATTTTAAAGGAGAAATATTTATAAAGGTGAAATATTTGGACGTGGCACTTGGTGCCATGGTCTAGTCTTGAGGTCTGTGGTATCGGGTTGGACTCGATGATCTTTGAGGTCTCTTCCAACCTTGGTGACACTGTGATACTGTGATGTAAGTACTAGTGCTAGCCTGCCTATGTTTCATATCAGCAGCAGCACTGGCTACCAGAATTCAGTGAAATCTCAAGAGAAAACCCAACTAGAAGTTCCATTCTGCCTCAATTCCAGCTCCTATGGGGAGGTGGGGAGATTCAGATTGGATGTGAGGAAGAAATTCTTCAGCATGAGAGTAATGAGACCCTGGAACGGGTTGTTCAAAGAGGTGGTGGAAGCCTCATCCCTGGAGGTGTTTAATGCCAGGGTGGATGAGGCTCTGGGCAGCCTGATCTAGTGTGAGGTGTCCCTGCCCATGGCAGGGGGGTTGGAGCTGGATGATCATTGCAGTCCCTCCCAACCCTGACTGATCCTATGATTCCATATCTATGTATTTTTTGTAATCTACATAAGTTCTTCACAGCCCTGACACAAGAGCAGGTTACAGTGTCAGCGCTGGACACTTAAGTGTGTTTTGAAAGTAGTCCTTCAGAAGAACTACAGGAGCCAGAGCTTAAAACTGCTTGAACACTGAAGTGCAAAGCTCTTCCTTAGTGTGGGTAATGGAAAAGGCAGGCAGATGTCAGGAAACAACTGCAAAAGTCATTCCTTGCTTATAAGCTGTATAGATTTATTGATGTGTCTAACTGACAAAGCTCTCCTCTCTAAAACAAAGCCCTGCAGAAGACACTTTCTGCCTTCTGCACACGCAGAGCAGAACAGGCAACAAGTAGCTTACAGGAGGCTCAACTGTTCTCCAAAGTGTTACTCTCAATCACATTTCAGCTCCATTCATGCTTAATTCAAAACTCTTCCTTGTTTCCTCCCATCACCTCCTTCCTCCTCCCAAAACCCCTGGGAAGACAGAATTAAGCATAATAAAATATCCATACCTATTAAACCAAACAAAAAAGAAAGTTGGTTTTTCCCCCCCCCCTTTTTTNCTTCCCTATTTTTTTTTCCCCCCCCCCCTTTTTTTTTTTTTTTTTTTTTTTGCTTTTGTTTTTGTCTGGGATTTGGAATTTGATGAACAGAGGCCTTCCAGGACCTTCCCTTTGATGTTTTCAGAAACATCAAAAGATGAGGTTTGTTATCAACATCATTAGCGCAGCCTGAAGAGGTTTCATACTCCAGCACGCACTGAAAATGCAGCACAGAATCCCCCAGTGGACTCTGCCTTGTTTCCATTCCTTCCTTTTTTTTTTTTTCTTTCTTTTAATTTTGTTTTTGAATCTGTTTTGCATTTCTCATATTGAGCCGCTCAGCTTTCTCCTACTCTGCCCCATCCTCTCAGAAATTTGCCAGAAGAGTTTTCCAGTGCCAGCTTGATTCTGCCCCTCTGCTCTGCTCTCCCTGAGACCCCAGCTGGAGCACTGGGGCCAGTTCTGGTGTCCCCACCATAAGGAGGACATGGAATTGTTAGAGTGGGTCCAGAAGAGGCCACAAAGATAATGAGAGGGCTGGAGAACCTCCCCTATGAGGACAGGCTGGGAGATTTGGAAAGGGTCAGGGGAAGATCTCATAACAGCCTTCCAGTACCTGACAGGGGCCTGCAAGAAAGCTGGGGAGGGACTTTTGACAAGGGCTTGTAGTGACAGGATGAGGGACAATGGCTTTGAGTGGGAATTGGGGAGATTTAGACTGGAGATGAGGCAGAAATTCTTGGCAATGAAGGTGGGGAGATACTGGCACAGGTTGCCCAGGGAGGTTTTGGATGTTCTCTGCCTGGAGGTGTTCAAGACTAAGCCGGATGAGGCCTTGAGCAACCTGGGCTAGTGTGAGAAGTCCCTGCAGGGTCTTAGAACTGGACAGTCTTTAAGGTCCCTTCTGTGAATCTATGAATTCTATACACTGCTTTCTCCTCTTAGGTGTTATAAAGCACAGCCTTTCTGCAAGTGCTCACTGATACAGCCAAAGATCTGGCTCATCTCTTCAGTTCTTTGCTAAAATGACTCAAAAGTAGGTTAGGTTTGGTCTGTGTTCAAGTCTTTTTCAACAAAGATGAGAAGAGAGAGGGGAGAAGAGAAAGAAGAGAGAAAAGAGAGAGGGGAGAAGAGAAAGAAGAGAGAAAAGAGAGAGGGGAGAAGAGAAAGAAGAGAGAAAAGAGAAGAGAGGAGAAGAGAAAGAAGAGAGAAAAGAGAGGAGAGGAGAAGAGAAAGAACAGAGAAAAGAGAGAGAGAGAGACGAGAGAAAAGAAGAGAGAAAAAAGAGAGAGAGGAGAGAAAAGAGAGAATGAGAGGGGGAAAAAATAGAATAGAAAAAAAAAAATAATTTTAGAGGAAAAGAAAGATTTGAAGGAGAAATGAGAGGAAAAAAAGTAGAACTCAAAATCCTCCAGAGGAAGAAGCAGCAAACCTGTGGTGTTTCATCTGTTAATTTTGGGAAATCAGCTGCCAAATGACTTTTTAATGACTCCCATTAATTTAGCCCAAACAGAAAGTGAATGCATGAACAGGATGCACTGAGCTCTCCTCACAGGCATTTTCAAGATATGAAATGTACCATCCACAGTGCAAGCCCTCAGCTGTCACCCCAAACACACACCTACAGAGACTGCTGCTGTTGTTACAGAATCTAGGGAGTGCTCAAACATCTGATTCTACACTTTCCCCCCAAGATGTTGTGGTGACTTTACCCACCAGGTACCACACAAGTTATAAACCTTCCTGCAAGATTCCCTGGGTCTGGACAGACCTACTGCAGTAAGACCTTGTAGCTAGGTTCCTCTCCAGGTCCCCACCAAGTGTCTCCATAGCCAGCACATGTCACAACATGTTCTAAGCAAAGTCTCTTGTTTGGACTCCTCCAGGGCTCTGCACTTTACCCTTCAAGGTAAGCACCTGAACACCAGAGGCCAAACTGATTTTCTTTTCCTGAAGCTGTCACCTTCTGCTGAGCAGGCAGCACCTTTTGCAGAGGGGCAGAGAGGCCAAAGGATGCCAGCTAAACTGCATCTTAAATTAAAACATGGGCACCAGCCTGGGCTTGTCAGCTGCTGATCACTTCTGCCCTTCCTAGTAGCTATGAGAACCAAGCAATAGTTTCTGTGGGCCGGGCAGGCAGAGAGATTTATTCCAACACTATCAGGCTGCTTCTGGTGCAGGCAACATCATTACAAAAAAAAAATATCACTGCATGAAAGGGTCTACCAGTGACAAAAGCTGCACAGGCCAGCTCTGCTCTGCTGCCCCTGATTAGACAGACTCCTGTAATGTTCTGAAAGAACTAATGCCTGCCTTCTGTGTTCCTTTGCCATGAACAACAGACTTCATCTGATTCTCTTCTTTGGTTAAAACATAACACAGGCTGCAGCTGCTTGAAGGAGAAAACAGAACAGGTCATCATGTATCAAGCTGCACTTCACAGAAGCATAGAAAAGGCTGGGGATGAATATTCAAGCAAATGGATCCAAGCTATAACTTCTGGATTTTGTGGGCTGCAGTATCTCACTGTTCTGTCTACATCTAGGGCTGCATAAGTATTCTGAAGAGGGAGCTGGGGTTGTTTAGCCTGGAAAAAAAGGAGGCTGAAAGGAGACCTTCTGGCTCTCTGAGAGTCCCTGAAAGAGGCTGGAGACAAGTAGGCATTGTCCAGATATCAGGTATTTGTGGAACAGTAAGATTAAGAGCAATTAAGAAGAGTGGGACAAGGGAAGTCCTCTTCCCCTTCTACCCTGCCCTAGTCAGGTCACATCTGAAGAACTGGCTTTAGTTCTGGGCTCCCCAGTGCAAGACAGACAGGGAGTTACTGGAGAGAGTCCAGTAGAGCCTACAAAGATGCTGAGGGGCCTGGAGCAGCTCTATGAGGAGGAAAGGCTGAGAGGGGTTGTTGAACCTGGAAAACAGCAGACTCAGAAGGGATCTTCTCGATGCTCAGCAAGAGCTAAAAGGTAGGGAGTAAGACTCCTCTCAGTGGTGCCTCATGACAGGACAAGGGCTAATGGGGAGGAACTGGAACCCAGAAGGTTCCATCTCAGCAGGAGCAAGAACTTCTTTGCTGGAGCAGACTGCCCAGAGAGGTTGTGGAGTCTCCTCTGGAGAGACACCAGACCCACCTGAACATTGTGATTCTGGGCAAGTCACTGTGGGTGCTCCTGCTTTAGCTTAGAATAAATCATCTCCAGAGGTGCCTTCCAGCCCCCACCACACCAGAGTGTGTGTGTATACACACACACACACACATCTCTTTCCCACAGAAGCATTGCACAGTTCAGAGTGAGGGCTCATTATTGCCACAGAGCAGAAAGGCAGAGCTGGGATAACCAGGAGGGATTTGCAGGTCCAAGGGCAGCCCACGTTTGACAGAACAGCAGGCAGAGAGCCCAGCACAGGAGATGCCTGCAGTACAGTATGTTTGACCTTGCAAAGCCTTACAATAAAGTGTTTTTCACTTGGAATTATCCCTCAGACAACAAAACTCCAGCACAAAGCTTTAAAAAGTACAACAGGAAAGATGTGTGGGAGAGAATTTTTATGAAGTGATTAGAGGGAATTACGGCTGCAGAATCCATCTCTGTCGCATGCTTTTAACAGGAGAGGAGCCGTGACTGGTAGCTTCCAGAAGCCCTGCATTGTTCCAGCTGTACTGGCTGATAAAAATAGATCACTTTATAATGTGTCTGCACTCTGCCCTTTAAGGACTGTGTTCTTGCTATTATTTGAAACACTCAGTTTAAAGGCACATTGTCCAGCCTGGCTGAGGAGCTGGAAGGTTGCCACTCTTCACACCTCGCGCCGGCACTTCTGGCTGACGCAGCAAGTACTGGAGCTGCTCTTGGGCTAAATTCAGAGCTTTTTAAGGCTGGTGTCCACGGTCTGTGGATCACTCTGTGGTCATGTCCCTGCGACATGCAATCTGGGACAGAGCATGGGTACTCAGCAGCCTCAGGAGCAGTGGTGAGAGATGCTTTCCCATCCCAACACCAAACTGAATGCATGGGAAAGGGCTGCACAATTGGCTGAGCTGTTTAATGGCAGTGGTTCTGAACACACAGATCCGAGCTTCAGTGAAACTTACCTTATAGCTTTCTGGTCTGGTATGCTCACTTTCAGCACAGTATTGTGGCACTCTGTGATGGTTTGGGAGTTCCCTGCCCCCCCACACTTCGTAAAATGACCCAGACTAGAACTCAGTCGGTTGGAAGTTAAGGACTGAAGCTCTGTTTACAGCTCTGCACAATGTACAAGCAGAAATATACACTACAGACAGAATAGTTACAGACATAGACAAGTTAAAGGTAATACAGCAACACAACTCCCTTCCCAGAAATCAGAGATCCCCAGGAGGGGCTCCCAACCACCCTTCCACCTTCTCCCCACCCCTGTACCTTACCCCAAGGTTTGCCTTACATGCAAGGTAAATTAGGAGGATCAGTCAGGGGGGTTAGAAGGAAAGTGGTTAGTGAGGATTAATTGGCAGAAGAGCCAGAGGCAGAAACTGCTAGATCCCCCAGCAGCTCCTGCTCCAGCAAGCCACAGAGAGAGACTGACTTATCTAATGGTTTGGTTATTGTTCCCAAACAATTCTCCAGCAAGCATATGAGTGAAGTAGACATCATGATGTTTTCCTTTCACAGCCTAGAGTGTAATTTTCTCTTTTAAAATATTCTAATTAGTCTCAAACCAGCACACACTCTCAGTAGGTTGAGGATCATAGAATCATTTTGGTGCAAAAGACCTTTAAAATTATCCAGATCAACCATTCTCTAATTCTACCAAGACTGGGCTAAACCATGTCCCTCAGCACCACATCTCTGCATCTCTTCAACACCTCCAGGGATGGGCATTTGACTGGGCAGCCTGTTTCAGTCTTTGAGAACCCTTTCTGTAAAGAAGTTTCTTTTCACAACCAACCTAAATCTTCCCTGATGCAACTTGAGGCCATTTCCTCTTATCCCATAACTTGTTCCTAAGGAGAAGAGACCAACACCCACCTCACCCCACCTCCTTTCAGGATGCTAGGCTCAACGACTAAGTTTTATTCATGCTTGTGTCAGTGGTGTGCTGCATCATCTTTGCAATTCACTTCACTTCCCCTCCACATTTCCACTCCCCAGTCTGCAGGATAGAATTAACAGCATTTGCTTTCCATACGGGATGCACTGAGAACTACCTTTCACTGCTCTTGCACAAAGGCATTACTATGAAAGCCATTGTTCTGAGTATATTTAGGAACTCTCTGCATGAAGTGCCAAGGCACATTTCTGATGTCAGCAGGGTACCAGAAGCCCCCTTGTCTCAGTGGAACAGCTTTAATGAGCTACTGGAAGTAGCTCAGTACGTTTCCACTGCCACAGCGCTGCATAACTTGTCCATACATCAAACAGTCTTGGAATATTTACCTTCTTGTCTCTGAACCCTCTTGCCTGCAAAGATACAAAGACTATGCACAGGGCTGGCACTGTGCCAGCATGGAAATGTGGGCAGCCTAACAACTTCCTACAAGACATGTGAAGATAAGGTGGCACAGAGACAATAGGAGGCAAATTAAACTCCCCAAGCTCCATTTTCTGGGAGCTGGAAATGAAAGACTTGTGGGTTTGCTGCGAGACCCTGCTCCAGATCAAAGATTACAGGGAGACACTGAGAGGACAGGTCCCTATTTCATTCTTCACTATTAGTTGTCAAGGCTTGAGGAAAAGATTAAGCAGTAAGAATAGCCAAGACTGATACTATAATATTCTGAGATTTGGGTTATGCTAAAGCAATTACTTAAAACTGCAAAGAGAAAACACTTCTGTGACAATGCTGCTTTTCTGCTACAGGCACAATTGTTCGTGTTGGAAGAGGCTTCTAAGAGCACTGAGTCTTCCAACTCAACATCACCATGGCCATTAAACCACATCCCCAAGTGCCATGGCCACAAGTTTCTTGAACATCTCCAGGCACAGTGACTCTCCCACCACCCTGGGCAGCCTTCCAAGCCCTGATCACTCTTTCAGCAAATCATTTTTTCCCTAGTAGCCAACCTAAATCTCCCCTGGCACAGCTCAAGGCCACCTCCCCTCATTCTATCACCCAATGTTCTTTTCTGGTCCTCTGCCCCTAGAACGCTTTGGCACCACAGCAATGTTCAGGGCAAAGCAGCACTTCCAGAGCCTGTGAAAGGCTCCAGGCATTCTCAGCCCATCCTAAGAAACCCCAGATGGAAAACAATTCCAAGAGGCTTCCTCCTGGCTTAGTGCATGCAAGGAACAAAGTTACCACCTACAACAGACCTTTGGAGTAGTTTCATCCAAACACCAAGAGTGCTTTGGAGAGACAGCCAGCTCCTGAGGTCTCACAGAGTTTATTTCTGTTCATCTCCACCATCTAACATACCCATGTGTGTCAAGCAGGACAACGGTTGGTTGCAGCACCTAACTGGGAGGAAGAAACAGGTAGCAAAGGGGAGGTAGAAGGCGTAATTAACAAAATTCCATTGAACATATCTACATTGGAGCTGTTTACTTCTAAGGTTTAGAAACGAAACAATGAACCTTTCAACATCATTCAAAGCCATGTAGAATCCAAAGGTGCCTTTACAAAGCCCCCCAAGTACTAACTAACCACCTGCAACTGCACCAGGAGCACACACGCAAGACAGGAGAAGGGGAAACACAAACAGGATCCCTCTGCTGGAGTTTGCAGAGGGGAGGAGATGAGGCACATCCCTCCTCTGAGATGGTTCCAGAGATAGATTTGAAGGCAGTGTGCCTACAGGTTCCCTCCCTCTAAAAATAAACCTTGGAGGGATTCTTGAATTTAAACAAAATCCATCCTTCCAAGCTGTTCAAACAGCACCAGCAGAGAGGAAGCACAAAAGCGGTGCCAAAACAAACACCCAAATGAAATGGAAATTACCTTCAGGAAAGTTAACTGAAAAACACAGGCAGGAGCTAAGTGGTAGAGGCAAATCCACTGACTTCAGGGAGATTACACCAGCTTAGACCAGCTGTGACACAGACCTAGGTGTGGAGAGGATGTCAAGTCAGGCTGGAGGAGACTAACAGCTGGGGGAAACCACAGGGTGACAGAAGAGACTATTTTGGATACCTTTTCCCCTTCAAGCTCACTTCAACCCCTAAGGATAAAAATGCTAATGCAGGTGTAAAAAGTTAAGGCCAGGCTGGATGGGACTTTGAGCAACTTGCTCTAGTGGGAGGTATCCCTGCCCATGGCAGGGGATTGGAACTGGATGATCTTTAAGGTGCCTTCCAACCCAAACCATCCTAAGAATTGATGATTGTTGTTGCTGTTGTTGAGGCTGCTGTAAGCTCCCAGGCTGACTCGTCAGCAAGACTGATCCAAGGATGATTAAGAGACTTGAACATCTCTCCCATGGAGAAAGACTGAGAGACCTGGAGCTGTTTAGTCTTGAGAGGAGAAGGCTGAGAGGGGATCTGATCTAGGTCTACAAATATCTGAGGGGTGGATGTCAAAATGAAGGTGCCACCTGACCATGAGGAGAAATTACTGTGAGGGTGAAAGAGCCCTGGAGCAGGCTGCCCAGAGAGGTTGTGGAGTCTCCTTCTCTGGAGACATTCAAAACTCATCTGGATGTGTTCCTGTGTGGCCTGCCCCAGGTGATCCTGCTCTGGCAGAGGGGCTGGACTGGATGATCTCTGAGGTCCCTTCCAGCCCTTACCACTCCATGATTGTGTTCCTGAATCCAGTGAAGACTGTGTTTAGGCTTTTGTTTCTAGCTCTATTTGCAGGAACCATGACACACTGTGCACCACCACCTGTCATGGCTTAGAATACAGATCTTTGCCTAACCATGGCAAGTACTATTTGAAAATACAACCAAGTCCAGTCCAAGCTGCAGACTCAGGTCACCCACACAACCCTGTTACCATGTGACAAGGCAGTGCTGGCAGAAGGAGTGGACTGACAGCAGCCCTAACAGGATTAACACCCTGGTTTATCAGCCACCACCCACACGACTCCCCAGACAACAAAGCACTCCCAGCACCAGCATGAAACATAACAATTACTTGGTTGTGCCATGATCCAACATGGCCATTTAAAAGGCAGGATCAAAGGCTACTACAGGCATGAGCACCTCTCCTGTGAGCAGAGACTGAGGGAGTTGGGGCTGTTCAGTCTGGAGAAGAGGCAGCTCCAAAGTGACCTTATTGTGGCCTTGCAGTATCTGAAGTGGGCTACAAGAAAGCTGGGGAGGGATTTTTTTAGGCTGTCAGGTAGTGATGGGACTGGAGAGAATGGAACAAAGCTGGAAATGGGGAGATTCAGACTGGATGTTAGGAAGAAGTTCCTCACCATGAGGGTGGTGAGAGCCTGGAATGGGTTGCCCGGGGAGGTGGTCAAAGTCCCGTCCCTGGAGATGGTGAAGGTCAGGCCGGATGAGACTGTAGATAGCCTGATCTGGTGTGAGCTGGGTGACAGAAGGGACTGTTTTGGATACTACTTTTTCCCCTCCAAGCTCTCTTCAATACCTACAGATAAAAATGCTAATGCAGCTGTAAAGAATTAAGGCCAGGTTGGATGGGACTTTGAGCAATTTGCTCTAGTGGGAGGTATCCATGCCCATGGCAGGGGGCTGGAAATAGATGATCCTCATGGTCCCTTCCAACCCTGACTGATTCTATGAAACTCTTCTTGTAGCCTCCTTCAGGTACTGGAAGGCTGCTACTAGGTCTCCTAGCAGCACAGAATCCCTCTGGACACTGAAGTTAGCACTCATCTTTCAATGGCCATGACTGCAGCACCTCAGCCCAACCTGCCATTTGAAGCCCTGTGGCTCCTGTATCAGACTGTCACACTGCATGTGTGTATGATGTCCTGCCTTCTGATTCACTGACCTCACTCCTAGAGCAGACTTTTCTTCAAGGAGGTCCTAAGCCACTGCTGACCTCAACCAGCCTCACTTAACATATGAGTTTTAAAGGCTGCCTGCTCTCTTTCAGATGGACCACAACATTTCATACAGTAAAATGGCACCAGCCTGTCTCAGATCTCATCCAAGGACCACTACCAATTGTGACGGTTTGGGAGTTCCCTGCCCCCCACACTGTAAAATGACCCAGACTAGAACTCATCTGGCTGGAAATTAAGGACTGAAGCTCTATTTACAGCTCAGCACAATGGACAAGCAGAGATAGACACAACAGACAGGAACAGTTACAGACATAGACAAGTTAAAGGCAATACAGAAACACAACTCCCCTCCCAGAAATCAGAGACCCCAGGAGCGGCTCCCAACCACCCTTCCACCTTCTCCCCACTCCTGTACCTTACCCCAAGGTTTGCCTTACGCACAAGGTGAGCTTGGAGGATCGGCCAGGGGTGTTAGAAGGAAAGTGGTTAGTGAGGTTACTCAGCAGAGAGGAGAAAGAGCCAGAAGCTAGACTGCCCGAGATGCTGTGCCCCAGAGATTCTGTCTTATCTATGTTTTGGTTTCTCTTAAACATCTCAGCAAGCCTATGAGTGAACTATACATCACCATGCTTTCCTTTCACAGCCTATAGTGTAATTTTCTCTACTAAAATATTCCAATTAGCCTCAAACCAGC
>VWZE01023422.1:192728-235399 GCA_013396675.1 Eubucco bourcierii | reverse complement strand
AAGGCAGGAAAGAAAGAGAAGGCAGGAAAGAAATAAAAAGGCAGGAAAGAAATAAAAAGGCAGGAAACAAATAAAAAGGCAGGAAACAAATAAAAAGGCAGGAAACAAATAAAAGCAAATACTTAAAATATATGAAAAATACTTATTACATTATTTTTAATTTTTAATATAAAAATCACATTTCAAAGAATATATTCAAATTTATACTAAAATACAGAAAAGTATACGTATGAAATATTTCACACATATAAAATGGAAACATGTTAAAAGCATATTAAAAAGAATATAAATCTCTATTAAAATATATTATATATTAAAAAAAAATAAAAATGGACACACCAAGAGGGGCATGGACACACCAAGAGGGGCATGGACACACCAAGAGGGGCATGGACACACCAAGAGGGGCATGGACACACCAAGATGTATTTTTAAATATTTTTTAATGCATTAAATAATTTTCCCTTTTTTTCCCCCTCCCCCTGCTCAGGAGATGTCTGGACGAGGGTAACAACAAAGCTCCCTCTCAAATACTGCAATGAAGGCACCATAAAGGTAAGAAGCTGGAGCCACAGTGCTAGGAAGGACTGAGGCCAAGTGGAGATTCCATGACTCCAACCATTGCTTCTGGAGCTGTCAGGAAATTCAGTGCTGCACAAAACCAAGCTGCTCTGATTGATTTGGGACCCGAACTAAGAACACAGCAATTTCCTAATGCCTTTATACACCAAATTACTGCTGAATATTTGGGAGGGCAGAAGGGAAATCCTGACAAATCAGTAACCCTGAACTGGAGCTAACTCCTGAGGGGAAGAGAAAGCAAAGGAAAAAGGCGAGTGAAGGAGTTCAGACTCTTCGCAACACCAATTCAGGTCTTCCAAAGCTACAGCAATGGAGCTCTGCTAAGAGCTAATCCCTCCATGGAAGAGCAAGAAGGCTGAGGGGTGAGGCTCCTTAAATTATTCATGTCCCCCCCACCCCCATGCTAGTCTGCTTCCCTGGCACAGGGAGATGAATTGTAGTGAGGGCAGTGTTATTTTAAATGACTCTCAGCAAGGTGAGGAGCACTTATTCATTTCCCATGGGCTGATGTTTACATGTGTTCCAGCCTCGCTCTCCCCCTCCTCCTGCATATACCTATTGATTGAACTCAAAAATTATTTCAGATGTCCAAAAGAAAAGGTTAATTACCAAAAGAGAAGATTCAGCCAAGGAAAAATCATATTTTTTTTTTTTTTTCCTTTTTTCCTCTTCCCCCTTCTGGAAGAGCTTTGTTACAAAAAGGCTCATGAGGCCTCAAGGCAAAGCTCTGTATGACAGGAGACAATGAACTGCTATGAAGGATGGCTCAGGGAATGAGACATGAGGTTAGGATTCAGGACACCTGGGTTCAAGCCCTCTCCAGTTAATGATTCTCTGGGTGACTTTGAACAAGTTGCTTAATTTATTACATCGTTCAGTTTCTTTGTGTAATGCAGATAATGGCTTCCCCTCTCACAGAGTGGGGAGTGTAAGATCTAAGGATTCGAAGAGTCTGAGGCAATCAGGCACCATGGACACGGTTAATTATTGTCACTTTGGGGACACTGAAGAGGTTTGGAAGTGCTGAATGATTCTTCCAGAAGTGCTACCCTGGGTTCTGCAATGTCTGTCACAGCTTCTACCCACATGCTCTGCCTTCCTCCCTGTTTCTTCTGCAAACATCTCTCCAAACCCCTGTAAAAGTCTTTTGGAAAAGGTGCAGCCTGGAATTGTTCAGATGTGTATTGATGCAGAGGGAAAGAGGATCAAGCCCAAATCTATTTGCACCCTGAAAGGGCACATACATGCATTAAAAAAAAAAAAAAGGGATGAGCATGAAGTAACAGCAGCAACTCCTAGATGTGGTACACTATGCACCAGACTACAAACTGAGACTAAATGAGAGCCTGCACTCCCTCCTCCAGTTGCTATTTAAGAACATACTCTGAGTAACGAAAATAAATCCTATTAAGCACGGCCTGAGTCTCATGGGAGCTGCATTCCCCTCATGTCTCTCCCATAAGGTTTCTAGGTGGCTTCAGGCAAGTCACCAATCTTTCACACCTGTGCTCTCCTCAGATCATCTCCCACCTTTACCACCCAAAAGGTGTAACATTATTTAAAGTCCTTTGTCTTGCAGACAGGAACACACAAAGCTCAACTACTGCAAGCCCACCATAAACCCTGACATTCAGCTTCTCCTGCATCCATCACAGGAACTGACTGTAAGATAACACTCCCCTTCAGCTTGGTTCCACTTCAGCTGACTCCACTTCCAAGGAAATTAGCTCTGCTTGCCTCACCTCTTCAAGAAACTGTAAACAGCTGCACTAAAAGTTGTATGACCTGAGGGAAGAAAGAGTTGATAAAGCAGTCCACGTGTGCAGGACAGAGCCCCTTGGAACTATGCACAAAAGAAATAATAATGGCTCAAAATAAATACTAACTTCACAACTTAAGCAGTCAGAAATGCAAAAGACAGCCCATCAAATGCCTGCATTGGGCCCTTAAGGCATTGACAGATCTTGCACAGACAACCTCCATCATCTCTTAGACATGCCTCTGGAGGAGGCTGAGGCAAGACACAGTACTACGCACAGTATCACCAAGC
The DNA here is from genome assembly GCA_013396675.1 of Eubucco bourcierii. Classification (NCBI taxonomy): domain Eukaryota; kingdom Metazoa; phylum Chordata; class Aves; order Piciformes; family Ramphastidae; genus Eubucco; species Eubucco bourcierii. The sequence continues at coordinate 232,767 of VWZE01023422.1, read as the reverse complement.
CTGAAAGAGACCTCAAAGCTCATCAAGTACAATCCGATACCACAGCCCTCAGGACCAGACCATGGCACCAAGTGCCACGTCCAAACCTGCCTTGAACATCTCCAGGGAAGGTGACTCCACCACCTCCCTGGGCAGCCCATTCCAGCAGTCAATGACTCTCTCAGGCAACAACTTTCTCCTCACCTCCAGCCTAAACTTCCCCTGGCACAGCTTGAGACTGTGTCCTCTTGTTCTGGTGCTGCTTGCCTGAGAGAAGAAAGCAACCTCCCCATGGCTACAACCACCCTTCAGGTAGCTGTAGACAGCAAGAAGGTCTCCCCTGAGCCTCCTCTTCTCCAGGCTAACCAATCCCAGCTCCCTCAGCCTCTCTCCATAGGGCTGTGCTCCAGGCCTCTCCCCAGCCTCGTTGCCCTTCTCTGGACACACTCAAGCACCTCAATGTCCTTCTTCAATTGAGGGGCCCAGAACTGGACACAGGACTCAAGGTGTGGCCTAAGCAGTGCAGAGTCCAGGGGGAGAATGAGCTCCCTGCTCCTGCTGGCCACACTATTGCTGATGCAGGCCAGGATGCCATTGGCCTTCTTGGCCACCTGGGCACACTGCTGGCTCATGTTCAGGCGGGTGTCAATCAGCACCCCCAGATCCCTTTCTGTTTGGCTGCTCTCCAGCCACTCCCACCCCAGCCTGTAGCTCTGCATGGGGTTGTTGTGGCCACAGTGCAGCACCTGGCACTTGGATTTGTTGAGCTCCATCCCCTTGGACTCTGCCCATCTGTGCAGGCGGTCGAGGTCCTGCTGCAGAGCCCTTCTGCCATCCAACCCAGCAACATCAGCCCCCAGCTTGGTGTCAGCTGCAGATTTGCTAGTGACTGACTCGATGCCCTTGTCCAGACCTCTACAACCACCTGAAATGAGGTTGCAGTGAGGTGGAGTCAGTCTCTTCTCCCTAATACCAGGTATCAGAAAGAGAGGAAATGGCCTGAAATTGTGCCGGGGAAGAGTAGATTTGATCTAACAATTAATTTCTTTGCTGCAAGACAGGAACAGGCTGCCCAGGGAGGTGGTGGGGTCACCATCCCTGAAGGTGTTCCAGAAACACATGGCCGTGGCACTGTGGGACATGGTTTAGTGGCCATGGTAGTGTTAGGTTGAGGGTTGAACTTGATGACCTTAGAGATCTTTTCCAACCAAAACAAGTCTGTGATTCTATGTAATTGGCTATGTCTTAGATGAACCCCTCAGTTCATCCTGGAAACATATCCACAGTCTCCCACCATGGAGAAGGTCCAGGAAGCATCACTGCTGCCATTACAGCAGCTCAGTGTATTTGAATTTATTTTCTTCTGCTCTTCTGCAGCCTTTGAACTACAAGTACAGAATACAAAGACCAAACCCAGAAGCAGGCAGCTGGGACTACACATTTAACAGCAGTGAGAAAGCATCTCAGTGAGGATCCATCCTGCTCAGCACTTTTGCCCAGCAATCCTTCCCAGAAGCACCCTTGTGTGTGTGCATATCTGCACACCTCTACATAAACGAGGTGGGTTTCTTCCTCTGTTCAGCTTTCACCAGTGCAGTACAGAGCTGGGGAGCCTGCTGCTTTTGCCAGAACACATACTGGCTTTCTTGTGCTCCAGGCACTTCCCTTGTGACAGACCCTACATTTTTCATCTCCTTTTGGGTGTTAAGGTCTGATTTGTGTTCTGTAGCTGGAACAAGTTCTCCACATCCTTCATCCAAACCAACAAAGATTGGAAATTTGGAGTTTTCCTCTTGTTTCCATTTGTAGGCTTCTGTTCTATCACTATTTCTCCCTCCCCTTCAACCTAAAAACACTAAACTAGTGGCAATTATCTACAGAAAACCATGGTTCTTTATCACTTCCCAAGTCTGGAGATAAAAAACAGAAATCATATTTGAAACAAAGTACAAAAGAAAAGGATTTGCTTTAATCATCTTCTACTCCACTGTGGTGAGACCCCCACCTTGAGTAATGTGTCTAGTTCTGGAGCTCCTCTTACAGGAAAAGTCTGGAGGTACTGGCACATGTCCAGAGAAGGGCCATGAGGATGATCAGAGGGCTGGAGCTGCTCTGCTATGGAGACAGACTAAGAGAGTTGGAGTCATTCAGTCTAGAGAAGAGAAGGCTCTGAGTGACCTTATTGTGGCTTTGCAGTATCTGAATGGGGGGGTCCAAGAAAGCTGGGGAGGGACTTTTTAAGGTGTCAGGTAGTGATAGGACTGTGGGGAATGAAGCAAAACTAGAAGTGGATAGATTCAAATGGGATGTTAGGAAGAAGTTCTTCACCATGAGGGTGGTGAGACACTGGAACAAATTGCCCAGGGAGGTGGTGGAATTCTCATCCCTGGAGGTTTTAAGGGCCAGGCTGGATGTGGCTCTGGGCAACCTGCTCTACCATGAGGTGTCTTTACCCATGGCAGGGAGGTTGGAACTGGATGACCTTTGAGGTCCCTTCCAGCTCTGCCAATTCTGTGTGACTCCAGCATTTAAAGGAAACATATTCCTAAAATATTCTTAGTAACTTTATTTTTTTTTTCCTTCTGCATCGTTATTTGTGCTTCTACAAACTCCACTAGAAGAAGAAATGTCAAACTGTCACTTCATGGCCTGGGAGGTACCTTTCAAATCACCATGGACCACTCTCCCATTCCTGACAACAGGAGCCCATGATTCAACACCTTTGGGGCTTCAGCAATTCTAAGTATAAAAGACAAAAAGAAAAATCTGCACTGAGCTGTAAAATAATGTCAGAAAAAAAATAAATAAAATCAAAGTCTATCATTTTGTTGCCATTTATTTCCCCAAACACATCCCAAATTGTCCCTGAATTAGGAATGACTTCTTGCTTACCAGGTGGATGGGAAGGGTGCAGCTCACAGCAGCAGCTCCAGCACAGCTTTGCAGCTGCCAGGTTCTGCTCCCCATAGCTCTGTGCTGCATCTTGGGAGGACTGAGTCCTGCCTGGGGAGTTCAGATGTGCACACAAGCATGTGCTGGCTTCCCACACCACTCAAGGAAAGCTACACTGCCTTGTACTCCAGTCAAATCCCAACAGGGCTGCTTCTCCAGATCAGTGGCAGCAGAATTCTTCTCCTCTGCCTCCCTGCCACCTCCCTAATTGCTGCCTTAAGGCAGGATGTGCCTTAAAGAACGTTGTTAGCTCTTTTTCCTGCACCTCCACCAAAACTGATTCCCTCTTCAGAACACACACACCAAATACTCTGAGAGTACTTCAGCAGGGGACCTGAAATCCCAGGCTTGCAGAAGGGAGAGGCACTCTGTAAACACACATCACTACACATGACAGAACTGCATTTTCCTCAAGTACAAAGCTGGAATCCTGATTGAAAGTTCTTTATTTCTGCCTCTCTCAAGCACCACAGCCTCATGTTAGCACAGGAAATCCAAGCTGTCTTTATAATGTCTCTCTTACTGCTTAACCTGGTTTCTCTTTTTTCCTAAAGCCCTTTGTAGAGTTAATGGGAATGTAATAACCATGGCTTTGTTCTGCTTGGTAAAGTGACTTCTGAGAGAGATGAGAAGCATTATGGAAGTGTGCTGTAGGACTGCACCAAGCATCACCAAAACTCCTGCACCTAGGGCCAGGAGAATGATCTGGAAGCCCTGATATATTAAGAAAGGTTGAAAGAGCTGAGTTTCTTCAGCCTAGAGAAGAGAAGGCTTAGGGGAAACCTTATCACCATGGACCAGAACATAAAGGTGCTACCAGGAGGATGGACGCTCCCTTTGTACAAGAGGTCCCATGGAGAACACAAAAGGTGATGGGGACAAGTCACTGCTGGGAAGATTCCAATTGGACTCTAGAAGAAAATGTTTCCCCATGAGAACAGTTGGGCATTGGAACCATCTCCCAAGGGAAGCAGTGGAGTCCCCCACATTTGACACAGGAATTCCCACTTCAGCACAAGGGAAAACTTCTTTGGAGTGAAGGTGATGGAGCCCTGGAGCAGGCTGCCCAGGGAGGTTGTGGAGTCTCTTTCTCTGGAGGCTTTCAGAATCCTTCTGGATGTATTCCTGTGTGACCTGCCCCAGATGATCCTACTTTGGCAGGGGGGTTGGACTTGATCTCCCTTCCAATCCCCACCACTTCAAGAAAAGGGAACATTTCACCAAATGAGCCATGAAAATCCCTTCTGCTTTGCTGCCACGAGTATGTCAGAAACTCTGTGTCACCACTAATAAACTTCCCCAAGGGAGCATGCTGGTAACTGACCAATGTGGCATTTTTAACAGTAAGAAGGCAGAAAGCCAGAAACTAGGAATGAAAGGGGATGAGGGAAAAGCAGGCTTAGAACATCTTTTACTAAAACCTCATCAAGTTGAGAGTTTTGCACAGTTCTACAGGAAAAAGACTCCTAGGCCAAAGAGTGGCCCCGATAAGGCTTCCTGCTCACTCTTCATGAAACCACCCTGATAAACTGTTCCATTCTGGGCCCCTCACTACAAGGACATTGAGGTGCTGGAGGATATCCAGAGAAAGGCAACCAAGCTGGTGAAGGGCCTGGAGAACAGGGCTGGTGAGAAGCAGCTGAAGGAACTGCGGCTGTTTAGTCTGGAGAAGGGGTGGTTGAGAAGAGATCTTCTCACACTCTACAACTCCCTGAAAAGAGCTTGGAGCCAGGTGGGGATTGATCTCTTCTCCCAAGTAACAAATGATGGGACAAGAGGGAAGGGCCTTAAGTTGCACCAGGGAAGGTTTAGGCTGGACAGGAGGAACAATTTCTTTCCCAAGAGGGATGCCAAGCCCTGGAACAGGCTGCTCCAGTGCTTGAGTCCCCACACACACAGAGACTTACAAGCCTCACAGAGGTAGTGCTGAAGGACACAGTTTAGTGCTGACCTGGCAGCCATGGGTTAATCTTTGGACTCAATGATCTCGGAGATGTTTTCCAACCTTAATGGTTCTATGACTCTATGAAAAGGAATCTGTCCCTTTCTTGGAACAGAAGATTCCAAGTGGGGCTCCTCTCATTTTTTTTTAATCACAAATATTCTCTTTTATAACAGGAAAAAACAACAACAACCACAACAAAACAAACCACAAACAAACAAACAACAGAAAACAAAGGAGGTAAAAAAGTAAGAAAGAAAAAAAGTGACAAGGTTGCCACAGAGCATAGGAAAAAATATCAGAAGTTAAAACAAAGCAAAGCAAACAAAACTCTTTGGGAATGAAGGGAACTAAACCCCAGTAAGTATTTGCAGCTGGTTGTTTTTTTTCATTGCCATTTCTAGGTTTGGGTTTGCGGGTTTTTTTTTCTCCTTCCCAATCAGCTCTAATACTTGGCTGGAAAATTCAGTGGAGCTCTGTCAATTACTATTTGCTAAGGATTTGGCACATCATATTCAAGTATTTCCCTGTGTGATCATCTAAGTTAAGTAATTAAAACATTTCATGCAAACAGGGACAGAATCTCTATTCTGGTTTCTTGACTGATCCCAGCTCTGCCAAAAGGGCTCCAATTTTCTCCAATGAGATGAATGGGAACATTTATTTGTATGCTGAGATTTCCAGTGGCATACCCACAGTGCCTAGATATTTTCATGCACTACACATACCCCCTCAAAATACAGTGGGAAGCACTAACTTCATTCTCTGCTTTTATCATAGAATGGTAAGGCTGGAAGGGACCTCAAGAATCATCTAGTTCCAACCTCCTGCCATAGGGGGTTGGAACTACATCAAGCCATGTAAACATCTCATTAAGTAGAACTCTCCCTCTTGTCTAAGGCACTGCAGGTTACAGACTGCATGGGCCCAGGTTAAATCTGTACAACATCACCAAGCAGAACATTTTCCTCCATAGGGATCATTTTGACCTGTCTGATACGTAAAAGCAACTTCCATCATGGGAAGGGAGTTGCAAGAGGACAAGAGGTACTGGGGTTGTTCAGCCTGGAAGACAGGAAACTGGGGAGACCTTAGAGCTGCCTTCCAATAGCTGAAGGGATCCTATAGAAAGGCTACTGAAGGACTTTTCCTGAGGGTGTGTAGAGACAAGGCAAGGGGGAATGGTTTGAAGTTGAGCGAGAGCAGGGTTTGAGCTTAGGAAGAAGTTCTTCAGTATGAAGGTGGTTGGACTCTGGAATAGGTTGCCCAGAGAGGCTGTGGATGCCACCTTCCTGGGGGTGTTCAAGGTCAGGTTGGACTGGATCTTAGGAAGAATGAGGGAAGCCCAACAGGGATTGGACTAGATGACCTGTGGTGGTCCCTTCCAACCCAAAACCATTCCAAGATACAGTTTGTACCACCAGTCAGCTTGCACTTAGAATCACAGAATGGTAAGGTTGGAAGGAACCTCAAGGATCATCTAGTTCCAACACCCTGTCATAGGCAGGGACAACTCCCACTAGTACAGGGCACTCAAGGCCTCCTCCAACCTGGCCTTGAACACCTCCAGGGAGGGAGCAGCCACAACCTCCCTGGGCAACCTGTGCCAGTGTCTCACCACCCTCACTGCAAACAACTTCCTCCTAACATCCAGTTTCAATCTCCCCTCTGCCAGTTCAAACCCATTGCCCCTTGTCCTAGCATTGCAAGACCTTGTCAATAGTCCCTCCCCAGCCTTCCTGTAGGTCCCCTCCAAATCCTGGAAGGTTACTCTAAGGTGTCCTGGAAGCCTTCTCTTCTCCAGACTGCAGAGCCCCAACTCTCTCAGCCTGTCCTCATAGCAGAGCTGCTGCATCCCTCTGAGCATCTTGGTGGCCTCCTCTGGACCCTCTCCAACATTTCCATGTCCTTCCTGTGCTGAGGGCTCCAGAACTGCACACAGGATTCCAGGTGGGGCCTGAGGAGAGCAGAGTAACTGGGCAGTAGGCTGAAGTGATTAACTGAAGCATTGATTTGAAGTTCATGGAAAAAGAAGAGGGGCAGGGTAGCAAGGGCACATTTCTAATTTTCATTCTATTTTTGCTTGCTTTGACTCTGCCATATGAAATGTCTTTAAAGCCATATGAAGAAAGTCTAAGGCCATCTCTTCACCATGCTCTCACCTACAACAGGAATTTTATCTCTTTGTCAAACTTGCTGAATAAATTACATAGGGAAAAGGTGAGGAATTATTTAAAAGCAAATTAAGTAGAACACATTTTGCATTTCATCCTGAACCACAGGAATCAACCCAATTCTCTTCTGCTTGACCAGAGAAGCCCTGGATCCAGTCTTTTGAGACAGGTCTTTGATGAGCATTATATGTTCAAGGCTTTGTTGCTAGAATCCACTCTTGCTCTGTCCTCTTCCCTGTCAGAAACAGAGGCTTTTACATAATAACTACTTAGAGCACTCTAAACCAAGAAAATTATAACAGTGAGGCAGAAAAAGGTCCTGCTAAAGGTGACTGAAAGGATGCAGAACAGAACAGCAAGGAAAGAAAATCATCAGAAAAATTACAAGGATGGAAGCAAAATAAAAAGACTCATTTTTCTCAGAAAAAAGAAAAACATATATGGTTATAAACACCTAAAGGGAGGGGGGCAAGAAGACTGAGCCAGACTCTTGTCAGTGGTACCCAGCAACAGGAAAAAAGGCAATGGGCACAAACAGGACCCAAGGAGGTTCCATTTGAACATCAGAAAAAAAAATTCTTTGCTGTGAGGGTGCTGGAGTCCTGGGGCAGAGTGCCCAGAGAGGCTGTGGAGTCTCCTTCTCTGCAGAGATTCCAACCCCACCTGGCCATTGCGACCCTGGGCAAGTTGCTGTGGGCGAGCATCTTCTAGCAGGTGGGTGTGGACTAGAGGATCTCCAGAGGTCCCTTCCAACCCTCTCAGGCTGCCCAGGGAGGTTGTGGCTCCTCCCTCCCTGGAGGTGTTCAAGGTTTTGAGTGACCTGTCGTAGTGAGAGATGTCCCTGCCTATGGCAGGAGACTGGAACTAGATGATCTTTGAGGTCCATTCCAGTCTAGACCAATCTATGATCCTATGAACCCCCACCATGCTGGGATTCTGCAAGGAAGGAGGAAAACCCAAGGCTGACTTAGCCTGCTGCAGGCCACCCAAAGTGTGCACAGAGAGACAGTTGGTTCCAGCTCCTCGGGGATCTTTGCAGACCTGATGAACGGAAGAAGCCCCTGAATGCCTGCACCATTTCCCAGCGACAGCATTCATTTATCACACCCCTGCTCCAGAAACAGGCAGATTGGCTGAGTCTTAAATCTACAGAAGGCTCTTTTCCTAGGCCTTTGTGACTGAGCTCATTTGCATGTTGAAATTAACGTTCAGAGCACATAAACACAAGACAGCGAGTTAAGGCCCCTCTGCAAATCCAGCAGCGGCACGCAACGATAGCCTTGACACAGAGCCTACGTCACACCTCTCAGGGCAGCCATGGAGAGCTAAACCCAAGGCTGAGCAGCAGGACAGAATTTGCCTTTCTGCACTCCACATAACCCCAGTAGTTTTATAATCTTCTGGTTTTATACAAGGCTGCCAGATCTCTCTCTCCCCTCTAGATGCTGGTAACCATGCTGGTGAAAAGAAGGAGCCCGTCAGCACGTAGGTGTAAGAGCAGACTGGCATCACTGCGTATTCTTCTGCAGAGAAAGGCAAATCAGGGAAGAGAGAGGGATAGGAAGGAAAAGGAGTCATGTGAAGGGCAACAAGAGACTGGCATTCAATGGGAAGCATCAGAAAAGCACTGTATTTTGTGGTGAAAAATGGGAGGCTAAAGAGGAAAAAGTTGGGCTCATTGGTTTAGTCCTATCTTTGGCAGAGATCCACTTCTCTCCTTGGTTTTGATCCCACTGCCCCGTGTCCCAGCATATTCACCACCAGGGAAACAGGGTCTGAATTTCAGACACACTGAGCATTCTGCCTCCAAACTCAGGTTACAGGTGCTGCAAGTATTCAAATGCTCCAGGGGAAAAGCAAAGCAAAAAAGCAACCAACACCAAACAACCACCGCAACCAACAGGTCCCCCACGCTTACCTAAGCTCTCTGGGATGCTGGAAGAATTAATTAACTAATGCCTGTAAAACGTTTAGAGATGCTGGAATGAAATGCTGCAGATGTCAGAACAACAATTTCCATCAAATGTCACATAATCACTGAGGGTGTTCTGGGGGAAAGAGTAGGCTTCAAGCTAGAAATGAACAGGCTGTTGGAGTGTGTCCAGAGAAGGGTCACAAGGATCATGAGAAGGCTGGAGCTCCTCTGCTATGGAGGTAGACAGAGTTGGGGCTATTCAGTCTGCAGAAAAGAAGGTTTTGAGAAGACCTTACTGTGGCCTTCCAGTATCTGAAGGGAGTTGCAAGAAAGCTGGGGAGGGACTTTTTAGACTGTCAGGTAGTGATAGGACTGGGGGTAATAGAGCAAAACTAGAAGTGGGTATATTCAGATGGGATGTTAGGAAGAAGTTCTTCACTATGAGGGTGGTGAGAGACTGGCACAGGTTGCCCAGGGAGGTGGTGAAAGCCTCATCCCTGCATTCAAGGCCAGGCTGAATGAGACTCTAGACAGCCTGATCTAGTGTGAGGTGTCCCTGCCCATGGCAGGGGGGTTGGAACTGGATGATCCTTGTGGTCCCTTCCAGCCCTAACAATTCTGTGATCCCTAGAAGTGTTTAAGGCCAGGCTGGATGTGGCTCTGGGCAACCTGATCTAGCGTGAGGTGCTGCTGCCTGTGGCAGGGATGTTTGAGCTAAATGGTGCTTGAGATCCCTTCCAGCCCTGGCAATTCCATAATTCTATGATTCCATAAGTGAAGAGGAAATGCAAGCAGTCAAAGGCTACAGAATTTGTCTCAGCAAGGAGAAGGAAGAAAAGTTGAGCTATTAAGCTAAAAAAGACAGCTTGTTTGAACAATGTAAGACGCTTTCCCCCCAGCTCCCGCAGTCAAAGTTCAGTTAGAATTAGAAGAATAAGGTTTGTGCTGGTAAGAGGCCTTATTTGCCACCAGAGCACACAAGGAAGACAAAAGCAGAACCCCAGGAGCAGGCAGGAGCACCAGCTGCCCACCATTGCCACCCCCGCCCCTTCCCCGCACGCACGCCTAGATTGCCATCTTTCACCCGATTAATCCTCTCCCAGGACAGATTAATGCTTATCTGCTCAATATCCATCTGCTTGGTGATTTCAGGAGATTGTAACCAATCCCCAGGCCTCATCAGCGCCTCTCCCCCCTTGGGCAGATGGGAAAAGATGGAAATCATCCTGTCCTATTAGGCTGTTGTCACTGCCGTCGCTAACGCAGCTGCCTCCTCCTCCTCCCCTTGTCTCCCCAGCACAGGAGGATGGCAGGATGGCAACACCAAGGACCAAGCTACCTTCTGCCCCTGCTTCCTGGTCACCTGAATTAATGAGTGGAGAGAGGACAACGACTGCTGAATGCTGCCTCTCCAAGCCAGGTTTAGCACAGGAGCGTCGTGTCTGTGCCTCAGCTAAAAGACCAGGATGGATTAGGGAGGCAGGAAGCAGGAAAGAAAGCCCTGAACTACTCAGATTTAGGCAGTTCAGACATCTGTGGACATGCAGCACAGCAGACAGGACTGGTCCAGAAGCACAGCATTATACAACCACAGAATTGTTTGGGTTGCAGGAGACCTCCAAGATCACTGAGGCAAACCATCAGCCCAGCACCACCAAAGGCCATTAGATCACATCCCAAGTGCCACAGTCACACATTTTTTAAACCTCTCAAGGAATGGTGATGCTGCCACCTCCCTGGGCAGCCTGTTCCAATGTCTGACCTCCCTTTCAGTGAAGAAACTTATTCCTAATCTCCAACTAAACCTCCCAGCACAATTTCAGACCGTTTCCTCCCATTCTGTCACCTGATACTAGGGAGAAGAAACTTGACTCCCAGTTCACTTCAAGCTCCTTTCAGAGAGCTGTAGAGAGGAACGAGGTCTGCCCTCAGCCTCCTCTTCTCCAGACTAAACACCCCCACATTTCCCTCAGCTGCTTCTCACCAGACCTGCTCTCCAGACCCTTCACCAGCTTTGTTACCCTTCTCTGGATACATTCCAACCCCTTCATGGCTGTGTCCACCCTTTTATTCAACACAATCACCAGAGAAGTGGGAAAAGGAGACATCAAGTTGCAGAGATGAGTTGCAAAGGAAACCTGTCTTCAGCTGTAAACCCAAACGGAGCTGTGGCCTTTACGCTCACACAAACGAAAGAAATTGATTTCTGCCCTTCCATGTTCCTCACCCTTTTGTGTTCAGACCCTAGAAAGAGCAGAGTAATGATTTTATTTGCAGAAATCTGAAGGAGGGCAGTGAAGAGACACAAACACATTTCCAAGGGAGCACAACCATATTAAAAAAAAATCTCATGCCTGTTTAAAAATGTCATACACAGGACTGCTTGAAGTAATACCCCAGCCTTTAATAACCAAAAGACACAGGACAAATAGGAAGGCACAAGAAAATAGCCTCTTTTTTCCTTTCCCCTGATTTATTTTCCCTTCCCTGGTCCTGTTAAGTTCTCCTGGTTGTGTGTATTCTTCCAATGTTCCTCTTGATCCATGGGAGCCTAAAGGGGTTACCTTAAAGTAGATTTCTATTGAAATGCTTATTTAAACAAGATCCTAGAATTCTAGCAGGATGGGGTGAGGAAGGGACCTCTGGACATCACCCAGCCTGCAGGGCACACACAGCAGCTTGCTGGACAATGATCAGTTGGGGCTAGAATCCCTCCAGAGAAGAAGACTCCACAGTTTAAGGTTCCCCAGTTCAGCAGGGACTGGGATATGCTTGAAGAGAGCCCAAAGGAGGCTACAAAGATGATTAAGGACCTGGAGCACTGCCCTGTGAGGACAGGCTAAGGGATGTGTGGCTTTTTGGTCTGCAGAGAAGGTTGAGATAGGAATCTAATCAATGTCTATAAATATCTGAAGCCTGGGAGTCAGGAAGGGAAAGGAACAGCCTCTGCTCACTTGTGCCCTGCGACAAGATGAGAGGCAATGGATTGAAACTAGAGCACAGGAAGTTCCACCTGAACATGAGGAGGAACTTCTTTACTGCAAGGGTCCCAGAGCCCTGCCCAGAGAGGTTGTGGAGTCTCCTCTGGAGACTTTCCAGTTCTGTCTGGATGTGTTCCTGTGTGACCTGCACTAGATTGTATGGTCCTGCTCTGGCATGGGGGTTGGACTCTAACTCCTGTGTCCCTTCCAACCCCTAACACCCTGTAATCCTGCAAACCTCTCCAGGCAGCCTGCTCCAGGGTTTCATCACTTTCACAGCAAAGAAGTTTCTCCTCCTGTGGTGGAAAAAGAAAAATCCCACTCTAGAACGAAGTGATTTCAGTGTCAAAGTAAAACTGATCAGATTCTGGGTACTGAGCACTTGCACCAAAGCCCTCCCCATCTGCAGTCAGTACAGTAATTCTCTACCATGTGAACACAAGGGGCAAACTCACCCTAAACATGGTTTGGGTGCCCACTGGCAGCTAATTAACAGAAATATCTCCCATTCCAGAGCACAGGCCTGGCAGTATTTAAAACCAACAGAAATACATTCTCAGTCATGGAACAAAGACCTCGAATCCAGTGGGATGTGTAAGCCTGAAGTCATACCTGGTACCTCCTCTTGGAAACAGGACAGGTTTTGAAGGAGAAGTGGTTTAGCAAACCACTACAGAAACAAAATGTGTATTTATATGGGATCTAGTTGAGCAAATCCCAAAGCCCTTTTTCAAAAGGGTTATATTAGGAATATATTAGGTTATTTTTTCCCTCCCTCTCTCTCTTGGAAATGCAGGATCTTTTATGGTGATAGCCATGCACTAAACTGGGACAACAGCACAAAACTGCTTAAGGCACAGAGAGCAAGGCATGGTACTTAAATAGCTGGGGAGAAGAAATCAACAGAGAAAAACATGATTTCCCCAACAGAATCACAGAATGGTGGGGGTTGGAAGGGACCTCTGGAGATCAACCTGGATTTCTGCCCAGAAAACTGGGTCTAGAAATCCCTTCTTTCTTTCAGTGAGTTGTTGGGTTCTTAACTCTGAGTGAAGCCTTATCTTCAGGTGCACAAAACCTCAGGAGGTCATAGAGAGATAGAATGGTTTGGGTTAGATGGAACCTCTAAAGGTCATCTAGTCCAACCTCCCTGCAGCGAGCTGGGACGTCTTTCCACTAGATCAGACTGCTCCTCTACATGATATGAAACAATAATGAAAAGAAATGAACAAAACCAAGCACAAAGAACACACCAGACTGTGCACAGCACAGACATGCACTGTTTGAAGAAGCACAGGAGAGTAGAAGAATATATGATATGGTTTCTAAAAGTGTCTTCTGGACACATGCAAAGTCCTTTTCCCAAAAGGTCCTCTGCATTCTGCACCCAGACAGCAAAACCCACAAAAGAGAGGAACTAGAATGGTTTGAACAAGGTAGAAGGTCACCATATAAACAGGTCAACAATCCATTAACTCTCCTGTGACAGTCTACTGTTCCAGTACCTTATGAACTGAAGGAGTAGTTGGCTGAAGCAGTTTAATAGGGAATGATATTGATCTTATACTGTTCCTCTAATAAATATGGACTCCTCCTTGCCATTGCTAATGGAGTGCCTGATGATCTTCAGGATATTTATGCTCATAATAAACATGAAATAATATTTACTCACTCCTGCACAGAAGAGCAATGAGGTGCTTCAGGTAGCAGAACCTCACTGTTTTCTGTGGATGACAGACACTTAAATGTCTTTCAAGGTCTGAGGACTTTGTGAATAAGAGGAAAAAGAAAAAAACATCACCAAATAGCTGTGCTGGTGACCAGAGAGTGCACATTGCATCCACCAGTGCAGCTCTCACTTGCTTCCTGCCAGCCTGTGAAGCTGGGCTTGTTTAGCCTGAAGAAGAGGAGACTCAGGAGAGATCTTATTGCTCTCTACAAATACCTGAAAGGAGGTTGTGGCCAGGTAGGGTTGGGCTCTTTCCACAGGCAACCAGTGACAGAACAAGATGACACAGCCTCAAGCTGCATCAGGGGAGGTTTAAGTTGGATGTCAAGAAGAAATTCTTCCCAGCAAGAGTGATTGGCATTGGAATGGGCTGTCTGGAGAGGTGGTGGGAGTCCCCATCCCTGGAGGTGTTTAAAAGGAGGTTGGATGAGGCACTTAATGCCATGGTTTAGTTGATTAGATGGTGCTGAACGATAGGTTGGACTTAACGATCTTGAAAGTCGTTTCCAACCTGATTAATTCTGTGATTCAATTAACTATGTATGCTACCTCCTTACAATCATAGACCCAAGGAGCAAATGGATGTCCAGTCCTTCACTGAAAGGGTGCTCCAGCACTGGAAGAGGCTCCCAAGGAGCTGGCAGAATCCTCATCCCTAAAGATGTTTAAAAGCTGCAGAGATGTGCTGAGGGACATTGTTTAGCACCAGCCTTGGCAGAGTTAGAGAAGAGTTGCACTGAATGATCTTAAAGATCTTTTCCAGGCAAAGTGATCCTATGACACTATGAGTCTATGAAATGAAAAGCAACTTCAAAACCCTCTCTGAAATCCTGTGTTGTGGGTCATGTTCCAGACACACAAGTGATGAAGGAAGGAACCCTGTGAAATTTAGTTTCAGAGTGGCTCTGCCTCGTGTAACATGGTGCACAAAGGGAAGAAGAGGGAAGTATAAATTATTCACCATGGAAAATAACCATAGACACTATGTTCTATGAAGAACTTAACCCAAATGACAGCACTGTGAAAGAACTTGGATCCTCTGCATGAATAAAGAAGTTGTGCATGAGGTTTGTCTTGGTTTAGCAAACACACACCTTGGTCTTGCCCACTTTTTGAGTGCTGACCAACTTCTGAGACCAACAGCTGCAGCTCCTTAAAACATCAACCTAAAAAAAACCAAAACACCAAAGCAAGAGAGCCCTAAGGAGAGCTCCAAGAATTTATATTCTTGCCTAACATCAGCTCTCCATGGCAGGGAGGGAAAACACAGCTTTGTGGTGGGGCATTGCTGCTCCCAGAAGCACAGGCATACATTATGAATGACTGATGGAAGGAGCCTCAGCAGAGGACAATCTCTACAAAGTCACCAGGTAACCTTTCTCACCACCTGTTAACATTTCCCCTGTTCCCCACTTCCAAGCTTGTAAACCAACCATAAATAGGGAGTAAACATATTAATGACTTTTTAAAACCAGCCTGGGACAAGCTTTGATTTGATAGAATGAAAGAGGAATGATTAAGCTCTAACTCTTGACAACTACTTATAAATGACTGAGCTGAAAGATGAAAACAGTGCAGCTAGAGGTCAGTTTTCTAGGCTACAATAATCAGTGCTGGACAGCATCTCCCACTGCTCTAAGGAAATATTCCAGGCTTTCCCTAGTCTAAAACTTAGTTTCTGATGTAGTTCTGGCAATCCTCATTTCAGGCACTTGTAGGTTATGATGGGCCTAGGTCAGATTGATATGGAAATGTCCTGAGTGCTTTTGCTCATTGCTAAATAGCTCTACTGAACTCCACCCTGCAGTCAAGCTTTAGTTAGAACCAGCAGCATGTCAGCTCTCTGTGGGGCAAGTGGAACACCTTCAACATCAAAGGCAGCTAAGGGGAGCCCTCACTGCTTTCTACAGCTACCATAACAGAGGTTGCAGTGAGGTGGGGGTTGGTCAGTTTTTTGTATCAGGTGATAGAACAGGAGGAAATCACAGAATCACAGAATGTCAAAGGCTGGAAGGGACCTCTAAAGCTTATTCATTCCAACCCCCCCGCCAAAGCAGGATTGCCTAGACCAGATCACACAGGAACACATCCAGGCCAGGTTTTTAATATCTCTAGAGAGGGAGACTCCACAACCCCTCTGGGCGGCTTGTTCCAAGGTTCTGTCACCCTCACAGGTGAAAAAAAATCCTCCTCATATTTACATGAAACTTCCTATGCCTCAACTTCCACCATTTCCCCTTGTGCTGTCATTGGGCATCACCCAGCAGAGCCTGGCTCCAGCCTCCTGGCACTCACTTTTACATATTTATAAACATTGATGAGGTCACCTCTCAGGCTCCTCTTCTCCAAGGTGCAAAGCCCCAGCTCCCTCAGGCTGTCCTTGTGAGAGAGCTGTTCCATTCCCTTCAGCATCTTTGTGGCTCTGTACTGGACCGTCTGGAGCAGTTCTATGTCCCTCTTGAAGAGGGGGGCCCAGAACTGGACACCATACTCCAGATGCTGCCTCACCAGGGCAGAGTAGAGGGGGAGGAGAGCCTCTCTCAGCCTACTAGCCACAAGAGCACACCGCTGGCTCAAATCATGCTGTCAAATTTCTACCACCAGCCGATTAAGACTTTGTCTTGCCTTGCAAATAAAGATTAGTAGATGGACAAGCTCTACAAAATTATATTGTTAATCAAGGTACTTTAGGTCACTTCCTCTACTAGATACTACAGTGAGCATTATCTGGTGGTGTTGCCTACTAGGATCCTTACCCATGCTGATTTCATGCTGGTTTTTTGGCATTGAAACGGAGCTACAGGCAGTGGTCCATATTTCCTGCTCTCTCTGAGAACGGTTTGTGCTTTTCCATCTGCTTGTCTGACTGGGTGGATGTCTAGGAATAGTAATGGTTCTGACTCCTTTGCCCACATCCTACGTATGTTAAGGTTTCAATGGGGAGAAATGATGCCATTTTGCACTGCTTGTTTCACAAAGAGCTACGTCAAGGATAAGGGTCAAAATTAGCGAGGCAGCAGCTGGCCAAGGCTCTTCAGGAGCTGGGCTGTACTCTTTCCTCCCTCCTCTCACAAAGTGCTGAATGTAGGTTTTCGCTTGCACAGGGGAGGACCTGATAATCCCCCGGTGGGCAATGCCATCTGTCTGCTCAGGGACACAGCCTACAGCAGAGGTACACAGGATGGCACCATGCACACCGAGTTCTGGGCTGCAGAGAGCCCTCGCCACTGGGCACCTGCCCCATGGGGAGTGCTCACGCTCGCAGTCACTGCCTTATCCTCTGGGAATAAAACAGAGCCAAAGATTTGAGTCTGTACCCATCTGCTGAAGTCCGTGGTGGTGATCTAACTGGCTGAACCATGGGCTAGCTGCTTTGTAGATGGAGGCAGGAGTGGAGCCCAAACAGCAAGTGCTTGAGGGGTCTTTTTGGAGAACTGCCATTCTCACATAGCTCACGGAACCAGGAGCTGGAGCTTGAAAGAGAAGCCCAGAAGAGAGGTGAGGGCAAGGAGTGGGAAAGGAGGTTAACATTCTGCAATGGCAGCTACTAAATCTTATTTTCCCAATGGATGTTTTCAAGTGTATGTTTAATTGATATTCCTGTGTGCCTCCGGCTACGGCACTCACAACTTTGCTCCATTAGAACTCCTGCTTTACAGCTTCACATTATATGGAAAGATTAAACAGGTACAACTCAGGACTAATGGAATAAATCATTCCTGCCCTCCTACTGTTCCTCCTGTCTACACAGGACAACACAGCTCTCATTCCTCATGCAGTCAGCACATCAACATGTCGCCCTTAGTCATTTGCAGTAACTTTTGACAGGAGAAATAGTTTCCTTTGCCACGAAGCACAGAGATAAGAAGTTGTCCAGCTCACTTATGGGAAAAATCAATCAATAATTGATTGCCAAAAAATATTCACAAAGGTCTGATCACAAGTACAAACTGCAGGCAAGTTTGGACCAATAAGGCTGCTGAGCAGCTGGTAAGAAAAGCTGCTGAATTGTGGCCATCCTTAAGAGAATCAAATGAGAGTCAAACCTGCATCACTAGAGCCTCTCTGAGTAGTTCCCCAAGGAGGCAGGCAGGTGGCTGCTCCAAGTGCTGGGGCTGTCAGCCAGAATCATAGAATTAAGCAGGTTGGAAAGACCTCTAGGATCATCAAGTCCAACCTAACACCTAACTCTTCTAATTAACTGACCCATGGCACCAAGTGCCTCATCCAGCCTCCAGGGATGGGGACTCCACCATCTCCCCAGGGAGCCCATTCCAATAGGCAATCACTCTTTTAATTACTCTGCATTGCAATGAGAGGCTGTATCAGGGAGAGTAGGCCAGAAGGACCCCAGTAAGCTTCCATTCTTGAGGGAAGAAGGAACACAGCTTGACTGTAAGAAACAGCTGCATCCAGCAGCCTCTTCATGGTAGCCAGGGGATCCAAATGAAGGGGATTGGTTCTAGTGGTCTTGGACAGCATTTAATGTGAGCAAAAGGAGAAAGCAGCAAAAGCCTCAAGCTTCTCTCATTACTTATTTAAAGCAGAGACAATAAGAATGTTTCCCAGCTCTTTTAAGATACACAATCTTAACTCTACATTCCTTGTTTTCTGTATTTGTTCTGCATTTTAAGGTCTTCAAAGCAATTGATGACAGGCACTTGTAACTGGACAGCTACCATGGATGTGACTAAGAAGAAAAGTGTTGGGGAACTGAATGACCTTTAAATCCACCAGTTAGTGAGTTTTCTCTCTCAACTAGGCTCACATCCATTGTCCCTCTGAAGGAGTCCCAAAACCACAGCATGCTCATGCTTTCAACAGGAAAAACAAAGTTACAATTACATTCCTGTCCAATGCTTGCAACACATCTGTTTAGCCTTCAAAGTGTAGGCTTTTTCCTTCTACCTACTGAATTCCCACAGGATTGATGCTGCTCTCCTTGGTGCTAACAGCAGGAGATGGAAATGTGGTTTCCACCGGATCAGTGAATGAGGTCAGCAGGATGACAAGGTGAGAAAGAGGAGCAATCTTTCTTGCTCTTAGCAGTTAGAAGCAGCAACTGAGAGCAGCACACTCTAATAGCAGGTGTAGCCATGAGACCTAACAATAAAATTCCTTTATTTGATCTTAGATAAGAGTTTTACCTAATTTCTACGAATATTGCAAGTTCTGCACTCTCAATCATTTTTCTTCTTGGGGAGGTTGCTGGGGAAGGTTTAAGTGTTGAGACAAGTCTCATGTTGCCATAAGGTTCAGCTGCAGACACTGTAGCAAAAGAACTGCACTGTGGCCACAACAAAGCTGTAACTCTACCAGTCCTAAGGTGTATTTATGGAATATATATATTTATGTATTTATGGAACATACATATTTATGGTACATGTGGAAATACCACCACGTAACTAAAATCCTGTTATCAGTTAGTATTTAAACATTCAGGGCAAAAACATCTGCTATTATTCATTAGTCATAAAGTAGCAGTCCAAAGTTACTCCTGTCTTGCCCTTCTCTGCATAGGTATTACCATACTTAGAGCAGCTATATTAACAGCAGCTGTAGTTAGCCAGCTTTAAATACCTATGTAGGGGAGGGTCCACCTCTGAGGGATGCTTTCACACAGTCACAGAAACATGCAGGTTGGAAAAGCCTCTCAGGATCACCAATCCAACCTATAACCCTACTCTAAAAGATTCACTTTAAACCATAGCCCAAAGCACCACATCCAAAGAACCCTTAAACACACCCAGGGTGGGTGACTCCACCACCTCCCTGGGCAGCTCATTCCAGTCCCTGACCAATCCCTCTGTGAAAAACGTGTTTCCTAGTATCCAATCTAAACCTCCTCAGCTTGAGGCCATTCCCCCTTGTTCTGTCTCAAATTACCTGTGAGAAGAGACCAGCAGCAGCCTCTCCACAATGTCCCTTCAAGTAGTTGTAGGCAGCCATAATATCCCCCCTCAGCCTCCTCTGTTTCACATTAACCATCCCCAGCTCCCTCAGTCGCTCCTCATAACATTTATTGTCTAGGCCCTTCCCCAGCTTTGTTGCCCTCCTCTGAACCTGCTCCAGCACCTCCACATCTCTCTTGTATCACAGTGCCCTTGTGCTACCAAATCTCACCTAAACCTTCAGGAGCTGCGAGCAAGTTGGCTTCTGCATCTCGCAGGGCAGGAAGCTGAAAAGGCACAAGTTTCACAAGCTGCTCCCAAAAGGAGCTGGGTTTAGTCACCTGCTCACCTTCTGGACAAAAACTGTTCAACAATTCTGTTTGTCAGTAAATAATAAAGAGAAAATTGCTGTAAGCCTGCTCCTTGCAACAGATGTCTTCCAGTTACACAGACGACACATGGGAAGAAAAGGCAGGTGGAAGAGAGAGAGAAGGTGCAATAAACTTTTCACATTGCTAAGGTCACAGCAACCTTGAACACTCCTCTAAGGGAAGAAATGATATCCTTGCTCAGCAGCCTCACACATATCACAAAGGTCTATGTGCAGCTCAGTGAAAGCTTTGTCACCCAATGCTAGTCACTACCAGCAGGATTTGCACAGTAGAAGGAAGTAGAGTGAGGGAATGGTGACCTGGGGACCAGACACCACTCCTTTCAGAAGGTGCCCAGTGGCAACGAACTTTACTGACAGCAGCTCCAGCTCAGCAACTGGAAAGCCCCAGCCCCTGCTGCTAGGATCTGTGCTGGGTTGTCTGCCTTGCAGGAGAAGCAGGCCAGGGCTGGATGCTGCAGACCCCTGGGAAGCTCAAGTGCTACTGTGTAAAATTGCTTTGCAATGCACGTGTCCTGCTCAAAGGCGGCTCTGCTCCCTGCACCTTGAGCATCAGAAGGGATTTAACTCCCCTGCGAGGGCCCAGGAGAAATGAACAATACAATGTGCACAGTGGGCATAATCCTTGACTCTTGTTGACGCCACACAGAAATCCATTCTGTCTTCTCCTAATCCTTCTGCACAGCCGAAGCTTGCATGATGAAGCTGAAGGGACAGGAGCTATTTATAGCCTTTAATTTCATCCTGCATCAGTGGATTTTCAGGCAAAGGAAACAGAAGCTTTTAGCTTGTTTCCCTTTTTAACCTGTTCACTGCTCACAGCTTGCAGAAGTCGAAATAGTTTTATTTCAGCGTCACTGAGTGAGGTTGTAAGGCAAACAAACAGCCAGAAATAGGTCAGAAACGCGGAGCAGTCGGGAGGCAGCACTCGCTGGCAGGACAGGAGCTGCACTTTCCCGCTGCTGCCCCTGCAGTTCTGCAGACGCAGCCAGAGAAGGCAAGCGGCAGAGCCCTGTAAGCCCAGGCTGCTTCCCAGGGCTCTGCATGCAGGCTGCTAACCGCAGGCTGCTCCCAGCCCCTCCGCCCTGCTCGGACCTCAGTCACCACTTGCCGGTTTCTCTTCCATTTTGCTCCTCGCAGCTGTGAAGTCAGCGTTCTGCTGCCCCACCGGCACCCACTCCGATGCGACGACACCATCGCAGCAGATGAGTTTCATGCAGGTACACACAAAGCAGAGGGAGCTGTCTGCAGGAGATAAGAGACCTCCAGAGAGATGGAGCCTCTTAAGCTCCCTAATCTGCAAGTCATGGCAGCACACAGACCTCAGCAAACACCTCAGCCCTGCTAAGGCGCTTCACAAAGTTCCCTCTTCTTGGCTGCACCCCTTCCTTTTTCCCCAACTGATTGCCCATTCAGTGGTGTTCCTCATTATTTGTGTTTCCTGGGATTTGACATGCCAGATGTAGGATGTGATCTGCTTTGCTTTGTTAGGCATGACTGAATCAGACACAAGGAATCAGGGCTGTCTTTTTCCCTTCCCATGGCAATGATATTGTGCATATTTTTCACTGAAAGCTGTTGCTGAACGTGAATTTGTCCTG
Source organism: Eubucco bourcierii (assembly GCA_013396675.1). Taxonomy (NCBI): domain Eukaryota; kingdom Metazoa; phylum Chordata; class Aves; order Piciformes; family Ramphastidae; genus Eubucco; species Eubucco bourcierii. The sequence continues at coordinate 211,212 of VWZE01023422.1, read as the reverse complement.
TCTTTTGTCTGCAAGTACCTGTTCCAGTACCACTCACAGCTAACCACATTTAAAACAAGCAAAAATCTCCCAACATTAAAAGGCAAAATGAAGGCAACAATATCTAACAGACATTCATGAGAACATCCATGGTTTGAAATTGAAACCTGCCAGCAAGAAACTAAAACACCAAGAATAAAATGAATAAAGAAAAATCACAGAATGTCAGGGGCTAGAAGGGATGAACAAAGCTCATTCAGTTCAATCCCCCTGCAGAGCAGGAGCACCTACACCAGATCACACAAGAACACATCCAGGTAGGTTTTGAGTATTTGCAGAGAGGGAGATTTCACAACCCCCCTGGGCAGCCTGTTCCAGGGTTCTGTCACCCTCAGCGAAAAAAATCCACCTAATGTCTCCATGAAACTTCCTACACTTCAGCTTCCATCCAGTGCCTCTTGTCCTGTCACTGGGCATCACAGAACCGTTTGGGTTGGAACCCTCTAAAATAACTGAGCTCAGTCATTACACCAACACCACCATGGCCATCAAACCATGTCCCAAGTGCCATGGCCAGATGTTTTTGGAACACCCCCAAGGATGGTGGCCTTGCCACCTCCCTGGGCAGCCTGTTCCAATCCCTGATCAGCCTTGTAGGGGGAAAAAAAAAAAAAAAAAAAAAAGTTTTCCTAATCTCTAACCTAACCCTTCCCTGGTATACCTTGAGGCCATTTCTTCTCATTCTATCACCTGATAATAGGGAGAATCACCCCCACCTCACTGAAACATCCTTTCAGAGAGCTATAGAGAGCAATGAGGTCTCTCTTCAGCCTCCCCCTCTCCAGACTGAGCCTCCCCAGTTCCTTCAGTTGCTCCTCATAACAATCCCCCCACGATTTAACTGGTGACCATTCTACTGTCTTAGCTGTCTGAGTAAATACTTCCACAAATATCTGTCACAGTGATCACTCCACACAGCCACTGCTGGTTGGCCACTTCCATGTCATTGCTTTTGGAGCACAGGTAGCAAAAAGGTGATTGGTAACTCTCCAGTTTAAGGAGCAGGCTTTGGCACGTCTGGGAAGAACACCACTCAGATGGTCTGGCTGAGTTATTTACACAGCTGATGGAAATCCCAAATGTGCACTGTGCTAATGCATGAACAACCAGCTAACTAAAATCAGCAACAAAACCTAAATCACAAGACTAACCCAGACACTGCAGAGCCTTTTAGAAGGCAACCAGCAACACATCATCACAATGAGGGACATGGAGAAAGCAAAAAAACACCCCAAAACCAACAAACCACAGAGGTGGGAAGTGGGCATGGAGCAAACGGAGTTGCACTTGTGCTTTCAGTTACAAGGCCAGAACAGTGCTTCTCTTAAAATCCCCCAAATCCTGGAGATCAGCCTTTGGGATCTCACATCCTATACCAAAAAACATTTCAAAGCTTTGTTGTGTTTTCCTTCTATTTTTTTTCCTGTCAGGAGCATGAAAGAATTCTCATGTCTAAAAAACACCAATATATTCTTTCTTCTTTTCCTTCTCCTCCTTCTCCCTTTTTACTTCCTCTCTCCTTGATCTCCTAATTTTTGAAGAGCCTCAGCAAGGGACATACTTTGATTTTAAAACTAAACTTACTGAGCTGAATGACTGAAGGTACAAACCACTGCAGCTCCACTGAAGTCCACAAAAGTTCCACAGATTCATAAAGGTTGTTAAAAAGACCTCCAAAATAATTGAGTCCAAGCATTAACTTGGCAGGTCACCACTAAACCATATCACTCAGCACCACCTCTACAGTGGGCAGAGGCCAAAGGGATGAGATTGAACAAGGCTAAGTGCAGGGTTCCACATTGGACTCAACAACCCCAAGCAGTGCTACAGGCTGGGGACAGAGTGACTGGAGAGCAGCCAGGCAGAAAGGGACCTGGGGTTGCTGGTAGAGAGTAACTGAACATGAGCCAGCAGTGTGCCCAGGTGGGCAGCAGAGTCAATGGCATCCTGGCCTGGATCAGGAACAGTGTGGCCCAGCAGGACCAGGGAGGTTCTTCTGCCCCTGTGCTCAGCACTGGTTAGGCCACACCTTGAGTGCTGTGTCCAATTCTGAAACCCTCAATTCAAGAGAGATGTTGAGGTGCTGGAACTTGCCCAGAGAAGGTCAGCAAGGCTGGTGAGGGGTCTGGAGCACAGCCCTGTGAGGTGAGGCTGAAGGAGTGCAGCCTGCAGAAGAGGAGGTTCAGGGACAACCTCATTGCTTTCTACAGCTACCTGAGGGGAGGTTGTAGCCAGGGGGGTTGGGCTCTTCTCTGAGGCAATCAGCAACAGAACAAGGGGACAGAGTCTCAAGTTGTGCCAGGGGAGGTCTAGGCTGGATGTTAGGAAGAAGTTCTTCCCAGAGAGAGTGATTGGCATTGGAATGGGCTGCCCAGGGAGGTGGTGGAGTCTCCATCCCTGGAGGTGTTCAAGCAAAGCCTGGATGGGGCACTTAGTGCCACGGTCTGGTTGATTGGGTAGGGCTGGGTGCTAGGTTGGGCTGGATGAGCTTGGAGGTCTCTTCCAACCTGGCTGATTCTATGATACAAGTTTTTTTGAACACTTACAGGGATGGTGATGTCACTGCTGGGCAGTCTGTTAACTGTACAGATTTTGCAGATTCATGGAATGGTGTGAGTTGGAAGGAACCTTAAAGATCATCCAATTCCAACCCCTCTGCCATGGGCAGGGACACCTTCCACTAGCCCAGGTTGCTCAAGGTCTCATCTAACCTGGCCTAGAACACCTCCAGGAAGAGGACATCCACAAACTCCCTGGACAACCTGTTCCAGGGTCTCACCACCCTCATTGTTCACTTCACCAATTTGTACTCAATTATGTTATTCCACTTTTAATTTTTGCTTCCCTCTGTTAAGTTTTGAATCAAACCTCTTTCACCAAGGATTACAAATTCACCCTTATTTCCTCCCCCAGTGTTAATATTCATATCAGGTTAAAATATTTAAAATCAGTTTAAGAAAATGAAGTATCCTCTGGCCACTGCCCTTCAGTAAGAGCTGACACCTTACTCCCTCAGGAGCTGACAAAAGTCCCATAGGTAGTCAAATCCTTCTCTCACTTACAGTGAGAGTTCTGCAGAGGGGTTCTGTAGACATGTCACAGATGCAGTCAGCTCAGATTTCATTTCAGAGCCCCATGTACAGTACACCTGCCCTGCCCTGAAGCACTTAAGGGAGTATTGATCAGATGAAACTGCTAGACTGCAAATCAGAGTGGATTTTGAAGGGCAACACATGCAGACATACACATATAAAGCTGCATAAATACAGATCATAGATTCATAAAATTATTTGGGTTGGAAGGGACCTTAAAGATCATCTAGTTCCAACCTCCTGCCATTGGCAGGGTCACCTTCCACTAGACCAGGTTGCTCAAAGCCTCAGCTAACCTGCCCTTGCTGTGTTATATACACAGATATAATCTCCCAAGCAGTGTACCTCACTGGAGCTGTCCCCACCTTCAGCTAACTTGGAACACTCAGTTTACATGAAGGAAATAGTCTTCCTCACTCTTCCACGTGAATGTGGAGTGCTGTGACTCCTACACATTCCTCAGCACTTGACCTTCAAGTAGAGAATCTCTTTATACACCTAATAAAGCAAGGAGCCTCAGGAGCTCATGGAAGAAAACTTATTTGAATACAGAAGAAAGCCTGGAGAGATCACAGAATGTTAGGGGTTGGAAGGGACCTGGAAAAATAATCTAGTGCAACATCCCTCTCAGAGCAGGTCATAGAATCTTAGAACGGTTTGGGTTGGAAGGGATCTTAAAGATCAGTTAGTTCCGACCCTCCCTGCCAGAGCAGGATCACTTAGGCCATGTCACCCAGGAATGCATCCTGATGGGTTTTGAATGTCTTCAGTGAAGGAGACTCCACAACCTCTCTGGGTAGCCTATTCCAGTGTTATGTCACCTTAAGGTGACACCTGAAGGCCAAAGGGCTGATGAAGCTGTTTTGGGAGGTGGAGGAAGCGAAATCAGTAGAGATGCCATGACCAGACTTGCAAAAATAAACATGAAACAAGTTTTAATGAGCTTCTTGCCTGAGTCTGTTGTCAGTTCCTCTGTGGAAGAGGCAACGGAGCCTAGAGAAAGGCTTAGGCTGCAGTAGAGAATGTTCTCTCACCTGCCTTATTAATCCAGCCTCTCCTCTCCTGCCAGATCTCCTACGAGGTCATAATCTTCTGGTTGCGCCATCAGTGGCTGTGGGGAACGCCTGGCAACATCCCTAAGACAGGATTAGGGGCAGCATGCTGACGTGCATGCCAGAGTCAGCACAGAGCTGTAGGCAACGCTCCTGAGCTCCAGCTGAACACTGCTGCACCAGCTCCTGACCGCAGTAACGCAGCACATGGTGCTGTGGGGAGGTTCTGCAGGCAGCCACTGCTTCTCTGCCGGACTAACCATCCACCGGCACCCGGTCCATGCAGGCTGCTCAAATCCTACTTGGTTTCTCCATTCAGGCCCTTTCCACAACCCAGTCTGGGAAGCTGGGCTGGTTAGCCTTGGAAAAGATCTCAGAAAGCCTTGTGGCAAGTCTCTGCCTGACCTACCTTCCTCATTATCCTTATTCAATACCTGTATGCTAGGAAGTGGATGGATTCTGGAGTACATCTGGAGTCCTGTGTAAGGTTCTGGAGCCCTCAGCACAGAAAGGACATGGAAGTGTTGGAGTGTGTCCAGAGGAGGCCAGAAAGATGCTCAGAGGGTTGCAGCAGCTCTGTTATGAGGACTATGAGAGAGTTGGGGTTCTGCAGCCTGGAGAAGAGAAGGCTTCCAGGAGACCTTAGAGTAGCCTTCCAGTATCTGAAGGGGGCCTACAGGAAGGCTGGGGAGGGACTACTGACAAGGTCTTGTAATGACAGGACAAGGGGCAATGGGTTTGAAGTGGTAGAGGGGAGATTTAGACTGGATATTAGGAGGAAGTTCTTTCCAGTGAGGGTGGTGAGGTACTGGAACAGGTTGCCCAGGGAGGTCGTGGATGCTCCCTCCCTGCAGGTGTTCAAGGCCAGATTGGATGAGGCCTTGAGTGACCTGTACTAGTGGGAGGTGTCCCTGCCTATGGCAGGGGGGTGGAACTACATGATCTTTGAGGTCCCATCCAACCTTACCGTTCTATGATTCTATGATTCCATGACAGCCAACCCTTCCTTGATCAACAGACCACGTCTGTATCTCCATGGCACACTTACAGAACAAGACACCAAGAGGGAACAGAACAGAGTAGTTTCCAGGCACAAAATAAGACCTGCTGAGCTCAGAATCCCAAACTGAATAATTTAGCCTGGTAGACCTAGCCACACCATGAGGTAAACCCCAGCAACATTCAGAGTCTTCAGCATACCCTTCCAAATGCGCTGTGTTTCTGGCACAAGCACAGCATCCACATCTGAAACAGAAGCCACTCCAACTCAAACTTTTCTGCTATGTAAAAACACCCAGATGTACAAAGGTGACAAGAATCTCCAGGGGATCCCTGATGAGATGTACAACTGACCACATGTGGAGAGCACATTCCAGCTTTGGAAGCACAAAGAATGCATCCTGTGTCCATTGGAAACTACCCTAGAACTAAAATGAACTGTCAAACTCCATCAAGTGCTCAACCCTGAACAGATCTGGTTAAGTCACTGCAACTCTCTTGTCCCTTCAAACACATTTTCTTATTCTTTTCATGGGATCCTAGAATTGTTTTGATTGGAAAAGACCTCTAAGGTCATCAAGTCCAACCATCAACTCAACACCACCATGGCCATTAAACCATGTCCACATATTTCTTGAACACCTCCAGGGTCCACCTCCCTATTCCCGTGCTTGCCCACTTCTTCTAGGCATGACAAGGACCCTCCCGAGAGAAATTTCCTGCTCTTGTCTGCAGTCCTTCAAGGAACATTCTCCTTGACAGATACTCACTTCTACACTTGGTTATGAATGAGTAATGATAGTAACACAGGATGCATTTGGGACACTATGATCTTCATTAAGTAGAAAAAGAAATACAAGGAGGCAAAACGAAGAGCAAGCTCTTGCATACTGCAGCTCTGGATGGTTTCACAATCCCTGCCCTGAGATGGTGGCTTTGTGTCTCTTGCTGTAAACCTTACCAGCACAATGAATAATTAAGAGCAGCCAGATTACATGGTATATCACATTAATGACCAGAAAACAGAGGGCTATAGCAGCTGCCCTTTTCTCTCTTTTATTACCTAGAGCACTGCTGACCCCAGTCACCTCCTGAGCATTACTCCCATTTAACCGTTCCCTACAGCTTGGAGCCAAAAGGAGTCATCACACTTAGCTTAAAAAGGGAAGTCATCAGCAATGTGTTCTCCAGGCAGGAACTGCAGCAACACCCCTTTGTAACTGCATCCTTCCCAGGAACTTCCAGAGGGTTGGAGGAGGCTGTTTCTTAGGTTTGGCACAATAGCCACTCCCTGGCATGGACCAAGCATGGGAAAATTTAATCCCAAAGACCTCCATCCCATCAGTCTGGGGGAGCACAGCAGCAACAAAAACTTGATTTCTAGCCCTGCATGTGAGCAACATTCACTGCATCCTGTCTTTATGAGGTTCAAACAACACAAGTGCAAGGTCCTGTACCTGAGCCAGGGCAATCCTTGGTATCAACACAGGCTGAGCGATGAAGAGAAGAACTTGGGGTGCTGAGGGGTAAACAACTGGACAGAAGCCTGCACCACAAGCTCCCAGCTCAGAGACAGCCTGTCCTGGGCTGATCCCCAGCAGTGTGGGCAGCAGGGACAGGGAGGGGATCCTGTCCCTTTGCTGTGCTCTGCTGAGACTCCACCTGCAGTGCTGGGGCCAGCTCTGGAACCCTCAGCACAGCACAGACAGGGACCTGTTGGAGCAGGGCCAGAGGAGACCACAGCAATGCTGGCAAGGCTGGAAGCTCTGCTGTGAGGTCAGGCTGGGAGAGTTGTGGTTGGTCAGCTTGGAGAAGAGAAGGCTCCAGGGAGATGTTCTGGTGGCCTTGCAGTGCTCAAAGGAGACAATCATAAAGCTGAGGCCAGACTTTCGTGCAGGGCCTGTGGTGTCAGGACAAGCAGTAATAGGTTTGAACTGAGAGAGGAAAATTCAGACTGAAGAGAAGAAAGTAATATTTGACACTGAAGATGAGCCCCTGCCCCAGGTTGCCCAGAGGGGTGATAGATGCCCCATCTCTGGTCCCACTGCAGGTCAGGTTGTTCAGAGCTCTGAGCAACCTGCGCTATTTGAAGGTGTCTGTGTTGATGAAAAGCTCAACATGAGCCTGCAGTGTGCACATACAGCTCAGACAGGAACCGAGTCCTAGGCTGCATCAAGAGCAGTGTGGGCAGCAGAGCAAGGGAGGGGATTCTGCCACTTTACTCTGCTCTCCTCAGACCCCACCTGGAGTACTGTGTGCAGTTCTGGAGCCGTCAGCACAGGAAGGACATGGAAGTGTTGGAGTGGGTCCAGAGGAGGCCACCAAGATGATCAGAGGGCTGGAGCAGCTCTCCTATGAGGACAGACTGAGAGAGTTTGGGCTGGGGAGGGACTACTGACAAGGTCTTGTAATGACAGGACAAGGGGCAATGGGTTTGAAGTGGCAGAGGGGAGATTTAGACTGGATATTAGGAGGAAGTTCTTTACAGTGAGGGTGGTGAGGCACTGGAACAGGTTGCCCAGGGAGGCTGTGGCTGCTCCCTCCCTGGAGGTGTTCAAGGCCAGATTGGATGAGGTCCTGAGTAACCTGTGCTAGTGGGAGGTGTCCCTGCCTATGGCAGGGGGTTGGAACTAGATGATCCTTGAGGTCCCTTCCAACCTTACCATTCTATGATTCTATGTCGCTCCTCACTGCAGAGACATTGGACTAGATGACCTTTAATGGTGTCTTCCAAGCCCAGTCAGTCTGCTGTTCTATGATTTATTTTCTTTACTGCAGGTAGTCCCTGAAGAACAGCACCAGTCCTCTTGGAGTTGCCAGAGAAGAGAAAAAAATTGAAACCATGGGGAGAGACTTTCAGTAGGCTCTCAGACACCTGAACTTCCATGTGCTGTTGGGCAGTATGCACAGGATCCATGGTGAAAAATTCAGCCTGAAGTCATTTAGGCCCCTGAATAGCTTCTGTGGTATCCAAGAATGATGCCCACAAGAGAGGGCTGTGTTACCAAGAGCAGAATCAGCAAAACAGTTAGCTCAGAAACCACTGATGGGAAAGAACATTTCTCTTGTCTAAAAAAGATGTTATCTTGTTTCTGGTACATGCCAACCTTTCCTCAAAGGCCCCTTCCCAGTCCTTTTCTCAGGCTGTATAGCAAAAGCAGCCAAAAATATCACAGACTGGAGCTGCAACTATTTACAGCCCAGCCTTGTGCACGAACACACACGTGTATCCTGCACATCTGCCACCATCCTGCAGGCAAAAACAGAGAAGGGGGAAAAAAGGATCCAAGATAAGCAACAAGATTTCCAGTCTGAGAGTTGCAGGGATGTATTTGCAACACAGCACCATGGCTGCAGGCAGCCCTACAGGGGCACAAGCAGATGGCTTGATATTATTCTCCAGACCTTGGATTGCCAAGTGTTAATAGGGTTGTAAATCAGGGACTGGAAGTGTAAACGTGTGGGTTTATTTCTCTGGTGAAGTGCACAGAGTCTATCCTATATTGCTACCCACTGGAGAAATATTTGCTTCTTCAAGAGGTTCTTCAGCTGATGTTTTGGCTCCACAACTGGCCAGCCTCCAGTAGCCCAGAGAAATAGCTTTGAGTTGCAGGTACTAGTCAGAAATAAAGCACATTTCAGAAAGGAGAGACTAGAGATGGATTTGTGTAAATGTTGAATGGAATAGTTCAAGATCAACTCAACACTCAAACTATCTCAATCCTATGAGAGACCCTCCTGTGAGACAAAGCAGAGGAACTGTTACTTTCTCTCTGCTTCTCAACATGAAATCTCTTCCTAACCCCTAAAACCTTCAGTGCTTACACAACAAGTCAGACTCTAATCCACTTCCACCACTGCCAAAGGGCACTTTGCTGGTTTGTCTCTGCCTGCCCCAAAGACCACTGAAGTCAGTAAAACACTATCTGTTGAGACCAGTGCCTGTGGATTAGGATTTGTAGATTCCAGACAGCCTGCATTCAAGATCAGATCTGCTATTTTATTTTGGTTTTCCCTAGATTAATTCAGAGCACTACATCTGAGAGGCATGAGATAACATTGATGTTAATCTGGAGGGGGGAAGGAAGGGACCTGGCATTGAATAATACTTAAGTGCCCTGCTAAAAAGATTAATTATTCCCTCTCTATCTCATTAGAAGACAGAGGGTAGAATGCAGAAGGGTTGATTTCAATAGCAAAAGGAATGGTTTCAATAGGTGCTGCTGGTAATACAGCACAAGGAAAAAAGGTGAAACTCCAGAATCTGTTTTATTTTTCAAGTAGGTTATTGGGGGGAAAGAACATGATGAAAAACTCATGTAGGAGAGAACAAAGAACCTAACAGAGAATCTGAGCACAAGCCCAGTAAACTTCAGAAGTGGTGAAAGGAGAGAACACACTGCCAGAAAGATGACAATTGTATTTAAACACAGGGAAAACGAGAGCCACAGTCAGAGTTCCTGTTGATAACGGTGTCCCAGAGATGTATTACCTTTCCTTCTTATTCCCACTTCCTTCCCAAGAGGTATAAATGTCACCTTCCCTTCCTCCTCTGCCTACACAAAGTCAGGGAGCTTTACACCCTTCTTGTTGGTTTGACTCCCAAATGTGCCTGTTCAGCACACTGCCACACAGAGACTATTGATCTCTGCACTTGGACTGAAGTCAAAGAGCCAGCAGAAATCCCACTGTGGCAAGAAGGTACCATGGGATGACGACAGCCCTCTAGAGAAGAGATTTAGGAAAACTGCTCAAGCAGAGGAATGTCAGCAAGATGTGATTACAGAAGGGGCTTAGGGAATCATGCTTTAGGAGAGCTATGGGAATAAAAGATGCAAAAGAGAAATGCATACTGTTTTGGTGGTGACCAGTTTCAAAGGCAAGAGACTAAAAATTCAGGCAACACCTCATTTGTCCCCAGGTTAGCCCAATAAAGGATAAGAAACTGTATTTCAGTGTGGGTACTGTAAGCATAAGCCCCTCTGAAAATGTCTAAATGCCTCCAAAGAGCAGCAAATGCTAATGCTGTAAGGCCAAACAACAAGCTTCTAATAGTCTGTAGTTAAATCTGTTTCTTAATCACTCCTTATTAACCAATTTGGCTTTGGAAGCCTAATAACTTAGAATCAACAAGATTTCAAATATTAGCCTTGAATGAGAGATTCTGGAAGATATTCTTTGCTATTAAAGCTATAAATAGACTCAAAATTTAATTGCAGAAGCCTAGGTTTTAATTCTTGCAGTATTCTGCCCTGTTTCTGTGACAACAGGGACAGACACCAGAGTCTCCAGTCAGTACCTAGCCACTCATCAGTACCTTCACCTTAGGAATGAGGAATGATCATAGAATGGTAAGGTTGGAAGGGACCTCAAGGATCATCTAGTTCCAACCCCTTCCATAGGCAAGGGACACCTCCCACTAGTACAGGTCACTCAAGGCCTCGTCCAACCTGGTTTTGAACACCTTCAGGAAGGCAGCAGCCACAACCTCCCTGGGCAACCTGTTCCAGTGCCTCGCCACCCTAATGATGCTTGCTTGGATTTTACCCAGCTTAATGATATAATTGTTCTGAAAAAGACAAGGATTAATCTCAACTGAATACATTTAGACATTAGGAACCCCTCCCTAGAGTTGTTCAAGGCCAGGTTGAATGAGGTCTTGAGCAAACTCATCTAGTGGGAGGTATCCCTGCTCATAGCAGCAGGGCTGGAATTAGATGATCTTTTAAGGTCCCTTCCAACCCAAACCACTTTGTTATTCTGTATTGTTGCACTATAAACTCAGAGTAAAGATGAAGAGATCCCTACAGAAGGAAACAAGAATCACTGACATTTGGAATCAGCAGCACCACGTTTCACTAGAATCAAAGCAAGCATGAAGCTGGGAGAAGTATTCAATGAATCACTTAGTGAACAGCTGAATAAACCTCCTCAATAAAACATTCAGGACCTTCTGAACAATGCAGCACCCCCATTTCCAGCTCAGGAAACAAAGGCAACAGGCCAAATGAAAGAGCTGTAGGTGATGGTAAGCTTAGGCTAGGAGTGAAAGGGAAATGCAGATTTTTCTCATTGCCACAACAAAGAGACAGCTCAAACCTGAGGGATTCCTCCTGTTCTTGCATGGATGCTGCTGAGCTATTAAACAATAGCCAAGTGTGTCATGTTGCATTTGGAACTGGGCCTACCCAATTGCATTAAAATTCTGGTTCAGAACATTTCAGATGAGATTTATAAGCCCAGCCCACACTGACTGCTGGAACCCCACCCTCAGTCCAACTAAGAGGCTCTGCTATAGCTCTGCTACTAGGAGCAGAGGAGCAATGGCAGTTGTGTGTAGATCAAGGGTGACAGTGGAAGAGGAGCAGGAACAGTTGTGCTCGCCTGAGCGGACAGGCAGGGACACACACAAAGAGCCCAACCTGTCCTTGTGGCAGCAGTCAGAGCTCCATCTTCCTGCAGGAGCTATCCCCACTCACACTGCTGTGCTCTGAAGGTACTTTTCTGATGCGCTCTGAAGGTACTTTTAGAACCAGATCAACCTGTGCAGACCCCCAGAACCTTACCAAGACCTGGCGTGCAGCAGAGGAGAATCTGAATCTTGCTGTACCTCTGGAGCCTGTTTGACTGAAGGGTTTTACCAGGGAGGGAATTCCTTTCCTTTCAGCTTATTTAAATGACCTGCAGTTACTATGGTTACTCTTAAGGCATTTGAAATCCACCCGCATGATGCAATTGGGGAAGTGACAAGGCACAAAAATGGATGTTCTTGTGAAACAAGCTGTTCATGCAGGACAGAAACCCAAAGGCTGCACCTAGCTGATGCTGAGGATTTCATATTTAGCCTATTGGCTCCACCTCAAACATTTCCAGTCCTATCAAATTAGCATTGCCACCGCAGCTCTCTTGGTGACACGGGGCACAAGAGCTTTTGTTCCAACAAAGCTCACTGTGCTAAGTTCACTCCACTGAGGTTGTAAGACAATAGAGAAATGCCATTCAAAGAGCAGCCAACAAGGAGCTATTACTATCTCTCTGATCTCTCTGGCCTATCTATCAAATGGGGAGCAAGACAACCTTGCTTCTTTAACAAATTATGGCATAAACTGCAGAAGAGCCTGCAAATGCTCTCCCTTCTCCATCTCCTCCTGCCAGGGCTGCACTGACTGAGTATTCAGGACAACTCTGAGTGCTTGTGCCTGCCCATTTCCCCCTACATGCTGCATCCAAACAGCACACAGTAACAAAAGCCATGTTAGGTTGTAGTCAGTTAATGAATAGAAGATAGGAATCCAGCAGCAGCCACTCCAGAAGCAGCTGTTTATAAACACACCACTGGAGACATCCTCTACCCAAGAAAACCTGTTATTTTTGTTCTTTTTGGTTGGTTCCCCCCACCCCAAACATGAATTCCAATTCACTAAGCTGCCTGCTCAACAGCTTACCATATCTTCTTCATCCTGGTACCATCTCTGACAACCAAACAAGGAAAAGGGCGGAGGGAGAAGGAAATGTTTGCTAAATAAAACCTAAGTGATGGATTCAGAGAGATGTTTGCCATTATCAAAAGGAACCAGAGTGTTACTTCGAGTTACAAGTGTACAATACTGATTTCAGTAAACACAAAAACAAATGCAAAACAGAAAGAGTCCTACTTCTTCTTTATCCAAGAGCTAAAAGCTAGGCTGAGGATGTCTACATTTTGCACTGTAGCAGAGGCTGAGATGACAAAACCTTCAGCAAGGCAGGGAACAGCCATTTCAGGCCCTGATCCTACACCACTGATGCCTCTGAGAGCTGGGTCCCTGACTGCACAGATGTAAGGATCAAGACTGTAGATGTTGGCAGAGTTGCTGCATAGCACAGAGAAAATACCGACTGAAGGATTGTGGCAGAAAAGGACACTCAGGTTCACAGTTAAAGGCTGCCCAGGTGGCCACCTAAACCTTTCATTTTTGCCTGTCAAAAGCTGAGTCCTGTGTTACTGCTTGCAAATAAAACTGTAATCAATGAGGTCTCCACTGTACCCTTAATTGTAACTCAAAATTTTAGAGCCACACCGGAGACCTTTGAATGGACTCTCAGAAGAGAGGATTCACCATGAAGTTTCATGAAAACATGAATCATGTCATCCCTAGGACTCAGAAGCTGCACTCCAAGTGACAGGTGATCCCTTTTGACTCATGTGCAGTCCTCAGTTCACCAAACCTCTTGGATCTGATACCATCAGCTTTAACAGTTGTTGCCTGCTAAATCTACTTTGTTAGCCCTCTAACTGCTCACATCAGCACTGATTTAGAGCTTTGTTTGGAAGAACTCTTTCTACACCACTTACTCCTTTGATACACCACCTACATCGACAGCTGTAGCAAGGGCAGAATCCACAGCCTTCTGCCCTCCCACTGTACAGTGCCAGCAAACATTTGTACCATTTAGTTCCACCAGATCTGAAATGAAAACTGAAATACACTCCAGTCAAGCCTCTGGCCTGCAACACCAATATGAACCAGGCAGTGAAGCATCAACCCCATCCCTTGACACATCTGCCACTTCCCATGGTTAGCAAGGGCCCAAAACCTTTACAAGCTTAATGCAGAGGTCTTCATCCCTACAGGTCCTGTCACTGCAGAAAAGAGGGTTAAGGGAAGGGGCCCTTTGATGTGGTGTTAAGTAGCAGCAGGAGTATGAATACCCTGGATGTATAGCAGCTGTTTGTGCTCCAGCAGGCAGAAGATAGTCTACAGAATAAAGAGCATGAAGCCTCCTTAACTCCAGACCACTTTTGCCTGACAGGAAAGGAGATGAGAAGGAACTCCCTCTATTCCCTGGTATCAGCCTGAAATTGTGCCAGAGGAAGTTTAGGTTGGATATGAGGAAAAATTTCTTTGCTGCCAGAGAGGTCAGTGGTTGGCACAGGCTGCCCAGGGAGGTGGTGGAGTCATCATCCCTGGAGATGTTCAAGAAAATTGTGGTCACGGCACCTGGGGACGTGGTTTAATGGCCACAGTTGGACTCAATGATCTTGAAGGCCTTTTCCAAGCAAATCAATTCCATGATTCTATGATTCCCTGTACCTTCTGGATTACTGCAATACAAAGACTGCACTCAGCACTTCACAGCCAGAGTGATTCTGCTCTGGAGGGCAGCTGGCCAAAAGACATCCAGAAAGATGGAGAAGTGTTCAGGGAAATCATCACAGAATGAAACCCTGTTTCTAAGAAAACAAACACACACAACACATAAATAATGGTATATTAAACAACTGTTAAGTCACTCTCCTGTGCTAAGGGCCTCACTGTGACACTCTCCATTTGTATCTCCTCTGGCTGACAAGAGTTGCAGATGTTCCTTGGTGCCAAAATAGGAGCTGTACTTCCCGAAGGCCCTGGCAAAGCGCCGCTGCAAACACAACAGGTATCTATGATCACAAAAGTTTTAGCTGCTGCATAATCTCTCCTGCATCCCAGTCTGTAAATCCTGCCAGCCAGTCCCACAGGCTGTTCCTCAAAACTGTTATGCTAGAGCAGCAGGGGGAAAAAATAAAACAGGAGAAGGGGAGAAGGGAAGACAGAAAAATTCCCCTTTGAAAGTGTACTGTGGAATGCCATTTTAACAGCTGTCAAGCAGCAGAATCATAGAATCATAGAATGGTAAGGTTGGAAGGGACCTCAAGGATCATCTAGTTCCAACCCCCTGCCATAGGCAGGGACACCTCCCACTAGTACAGGTTACTCAAGGCCTCATCCAATCTGGCCTTGAACACATCCAGGGAGGGAGCATCCACAACCTCCCTGGGCAACCTGTTCCAGTGCCCAGGGAAGGGTTGATTCACAGGAGATTATTTCCAAAGGACTGGAAGCAGAATTTCCAGATCTCCTAAGGAGATTTTACTAATTTGAGAGTTAAAAATGCTACTTTTGCAACCCAGACCCCTCCAGTATCACTGTTACACTTTAGCTTCCTTATTTCCTCCACAGCAATTTTATGGTTAGGGTTCCAGAATGGAATGGAGAGGCCACAACAGTCACTGAAGAAACCTGAATCTGCTCATACAAGGTGTTGGAAATTAAATGATTAATCAGTCATCAAGCAGAATGCTTCAGAGGGCCTTGTACCAGCAAACCTGAACACTTGTGCTGCCAAAAAGGTATGTGCAGTGCTCTTTTACATCTCTCCATGGTTCTCAACGTGTAAGATGAGCAGGCAACCTACCACAGCAGATCTGTTCACTGATGGAACACTTAAAAACTCCAATTGTGCACCACTGGAGTCACCAGAAGGGGAAAATAAGAAAACTCTGCTCCATTTGCTTCTCTCCTTGTAGTTGGTTTTAAAATTAAAGCCATATTTCTCTTCACAGGTCAAGTACTTCCATCTCATGTTCCACAAATCTCTGCTCATATGCCGCTTCTGTGCTTCTCAGATTCCCTTTGTTTACCCTGGCACAACTCCTGTTGGCACAACCAGAAGTTAAACTCACGTAGCAACTACAAGCTTCAGTTCCAGATTAGCAAGATCAGTTCACTGGCAACGGTGAGAAAGAAAAGACCCAACTGCTCCTGACAATTCCCTCCTTTCCACGGGGTTGTACCAGCAGAGGACACTCTTGTTACCCCCAAAAGGAGAGAACAAGGAACGTTGACCCACTGAAAGGCAGGGTGAGGGTGTTGTAGGGCACTGGCAAGCCCACCCAATCAACAAGTCAAGGTTTGGACAACGATTCCATCCCTCATTCATCTCCATTTGCCCAAAGGCTTCATCTCAAATCCAATTACATCATGAGCATTTGCTTATATTTCAGCATCTCAGTTAATTAATGAGTGTCTCATGAAGCTGGGGCATAAAGCAACAACAGGGAGCCTGCTTCCATGCTTAAACTCACCCACTCACAGATGACATCAGAAAGCTAAAAGTAACTGAATTTAGAACATTGTGCTGCTGCAGCTCTGGGAGGACTTTGAAAGCAAAGGTTCTTTTCTTGAGTAACCTGTACTAGTGGGAGGTGTCCCTGCCTATGGCAGGGGGTTGGAACTAGATGATCCTTGAGGTCCCTTCCAACCTTACCATTCTATGATTCTATGATTCATCCCTGTCTTTGACGGCCTTACAGGGTAAGTGAAATCCTCCTGGACTAATAACATACAGCATAGGAATAAATTATGGCAGACACATTTACACAGCAGACACAAAGCAGCCATCCATTAACTTGGACAATCACAAAAGTGTTTGGGTTGGAAAAAGTTTCCATTGAATAAAAAAAAAAAAGAAAAAAAAAATCCTTGAGTCCAGCCATCAACCCAACCCCACCCCACCATGGCCATTAAACCATGAGTCCAAGGGCCATGGCCACACATTTCTGGCACACCTCTAGGGCTGGTGACTCCACCACCTCCCTGGGCAGCCTGTTTTAGTGCCTGACCACTCTTGCAGCAAAGACATTTTTCCCAATCTCCAACCTAAACCTCCCCTGGTGCAATTTCAGGCTGTTTCACACACAGAATCACAGAATCGATCAGATTGGAAAAAACCCTTCGAGATCATCAAATCCAACCTGTTATCCAACATGGGACCAAGTGTCACATCCAATCTCTTTCTAAATACTCCCTTGGATGGTGGCTCCACCACCTCCCTGGGCAGTCCATTCCAATGCCAATCACCTCCTGTGAAGAGCTTCTTCCTAACATCCAGCCTAAACTTCCCATGGCACACCTTGTGACTGTGTCCCGTCATTCTGTGACTGGTTGTCATTGGTTTCCTCATTCTACCATCGGAACTAAGGAGAAGAGATCAACTCCCAACTCACTCTAAGCTCTTTTCAAGGGAATTGTAGAGAGCAGGAAGGTCTCTCTCCTCCCTCACATTACAGCACAGGTGCAGGAGAGATGATCATGCACAGAGCACCAAAGACTTCACAGGAATACAACCATTCCAAATCAGAATCAGAACCGCACTCAACATTTAATCTTCTCACAGAATCACAGAACTAATCAGGTTGGAAACAACCTCTGAGATCATTCAGTCCAACCTTTCACCTTCTAATCAACTAACCCACAGTACCAAGTGCCTCATCCAGCCTCCTTTTAAACACCCCCAGGGATGGGGACTCCACCACCTCCCTGGGCAGCCCATTCCAATGCCAATCACTCTTGCTGGGAAGAACTTCTGCTTAACATTCAGCCTGAATCTGCCCTGGCACAGCTTGAGGCTGTGGCCTCTTGGTCTGTCACCAGTTGGCTAGGAGAAGAGACCAACCCCACCTGGCCACAACCTCCCTTCAGGTAGCTGCAGAGAGCAATGAGGTCTGCTCTGAGCCTCCTCTTGTGCAGGCTGCACACCCCCAGCTCCCTCAGCCTCTCCTCACAGGGCTGTGCTCCAGGCCCCTCACCAGCCTCGGTGCCCTTCTCTGGGCACCTTCAAGCACCTCAACATCCTTCTTGAATTGAGGGGCACAGAACTAGACAAAGTAGTCAAGGTGTGGCCTAACAAGTGCTGAGTAGAGGGAAAGGAGGACTGTCCTGGTCCCTGACCCAGAAGAAAAAGGGGCCAAGCCCTGCCTTTCTACACACACATGTAGAGGCGCATGCAGATGCTTCTCCCAGCCTGTCGATAACAGAGATACATCTCAGGAAGGGCTCTGCAGTACCCTGACAGCTTTGACAGCAAGTGCTACACCTTATCAGAGGGAGGACAGAGCATGATACCAGTATAGGAAAATCCTTTCCCCACTCCTGCCTTTTCTTTGACATTTCTTATCATTTGCTGCCAACATGGCAGGACTATGACTGACACACATCAGCTCAGAAGAAACTGTACAGCAAATTAAAGAGCTTGCTCTCTTGTCATCCATTAATTCTGAGTTTCATAAAAGCACAGCATTCCCCAACGTCCACTGGCCAAACATATCCAAACTCTATTTCCAGTGAATTACAACCTGATGAGTTTAGATGAAACTCTAAAATTAGAATAGGAAGCATATTTCATTAAGGGAGTGCTTCAGGAGCTCACCACTTGCCTCCAGGATTAATTTGAAAGGTCTTTACTTTACAAAGAAACTTTATGGCACAATTAGTTTACTGCTAAGTTGGATGGTCCCTTGGAGAGGTTCTGCCTTGCATCTTCCCCAAGGGTGAAGTTGCAATGACAGATGCTGCAGAGACACCACAAGCTGGGTAGATTTGGGTTTATAGAAGCTACTGAAGTGCTAACAAGGGTAATTGTAATTTCTGCCAGTTTAAAGTAGAGCATTGCTGATCTTTAAAGTCTTCCCTAATTATAGCCCCAGTCCTGCCTTTTTTTTTTTTT
>VWZE01023422.1:159207-186687 GCA_013396675.1 Eubucco bourcierii | reverse complement strand
CTCCAGAACTGCACACAGAACTCCAGGTGAGCTCTGAGGAGAGCAGAGCAAAGGGGCAGAATCCCCTCCCTTGCCCTGCTGCCCACACTGCTCTTGCTGCAGCCCAGCACTCAGTTGCTGTCTGGGCTGCACTCACACTGCAGCCTCATGTTGAACTTTTCATCAACCCAGACTCCAAGGTCCTTTTCCTCAGGGCTGCCCTCAGCCATTCCCCACCCAGCCTGGAGTTGTGTTTGGGCTTGTGCCTACCCAGGTGCAGGACCTTACACTTGGCCTTGCTGAATTTCATGAGGTTGGCCTGGGCACACCACTGCAGCCTGGTCAGGTCCCTCTGGATGGATCCCTGCCCTCTAGCAAGCGACTGTGCCACACAGCTTGGTGCCATCTGCAAACTTGCTGAGGGTGCACTGATTCCTCTTGTCCATGGCTAGGTCCCTTCCTACCTAATCCATTCTACTATAATATTAGAAAGAAAAGCTGCAGACAGGAAGATTCTCAGCACAGAATAGCTAGCTCCAAAGGACAAAGGCAGCAAATAACAGCAGCTACTGCTATAATCCTACACTGGTTTGCCTGAAAGATTACTACTTCACTGCACTTGGCATACCTTAAATAAATAAATAATAGTTTTGGGGGGAAAAAAATAAAAATAATCACCACACTGACCTGTCCTAGTCACAGCAGAGGTAAGAAAACAAAACCCAGCACATACATGCTTTATTATCACTTCACTTCTTCATCGACTGCAACCCAAGAAAATCAATAAGAATCCTATACGAACACATCCACCATAATAAAATACGTGGCTTACATACATCAAACCCTAACAAGTGTGCTTGCATGCTCACTGCAGAAAATCACTTCATAAAACAATCCCAGGAGAGAGCTAAAAGATGAAAGAGGTACCTAAGGAAGGGACAAAACTGAATGATGTATCCAGAGGATAAAGGGTAACAGTAAGAAGGCTTCATCAATATAGTGGACTTGACAGGCCAATGTTTCTGTCCATTATTCTAAGCCTTAGTTAACTTCACACCTCTGAGAGCTGTATGCAGTTTGGTCTGAGCTGGAATCAGTGGACTGAAGTGATTAGTGTCCATTCCATTCAACTCCTTACAGATACAACCCATGTTACACAGCAGTCACTACCTGCTTGGACCTTACTGTCTCCTCTGTAAAGAGGAGGAGTGCAAGTTCCTGCTTCAGGGAGTCCCTTGGGAAGTACTGCACCCTGGAGTTGGCCATTTCCACAAAAACCTGTCCAGTTTTACCATGCTGGCCTGCTATGAATCAGGTGAGACCTGCAAATTTATCAGGTTAATTAACATTTCCTAAATAACTAGAAGCAAAACCTAAGCTTGCCATAGAGCTTCTCTGGCTTGCCACCACAAGCAACAACTTGCTTGCTGCCCTTTACAACAGGGATTTCAATTTACCTGAAGAAGGCAAATTCCTCTGTTAGTTGAAGGTGGATTTTCACAGCCTTTTCCCATGTCTAAATCTAGTGGCAGAATCACAGAACTTTAGAGGTTGTAAGGGACCTCCAGAGATCAAATCCAACCCCCCTGCCAAGGCAGGACCCTCTAGGGTAGTTCACACAGGAATGCATCCAGGTGGGTTTTGAAAGTCTCCAGAGATGAAGACTCCACAGCCTCTCTGGGCAGCCTATTCCTGTCCTCCATCCCAAGATCTGTCTCAAATGGTTCTTTATACTCTCCTCCTTCCTTAGCTTCTACTGACCTCCAGTAAGCAAGTTAAGACCTAGAGGAGGCAGACAAGATGTGTTGTGCTTGTGATGATTAAATCTGTTGCAGCATCTTCCCTTTCCTTCTTCACTTCACTTGTTTGGCATATTTAGTAACTTTTTCTGAGCAGCCAATGTCAGCATTGCCTTTGGTGGTGTGCCTCCCTCCCTAGGTTATCAGAAAGTCCTTAAGAAGTGCCACTAGCAGAAGTGAGACTTGTAGAAAACATGTCAGCAAGACATAGATAATGGAGAAAAAACAAAGGAACAACAAACAGGCCTCAGAACTGGGTTGGTGGTGTGGCTTATGCCACAATTTTAAGAAACACAGCATAGAAGAAAACCCCAAACCTCTAACAGTAGAAAGAATAATTAGGTTCTACTCTTAAACCACTCCTTCCCATCATGTTGCTTTCCTAATCATTAAAACACAAATTCAAAGCAAGGGTGCCCTTTGAATGTTCACCTATTCCAATTTCCTTGATCTCAGCTCCTGCCTATTACTCCAGATGGTTTTTACAACCTCCTTTTATTGAGCTTTCTTTCCAGTGCTGTCCCGTAAGGCCAGAGAGACTTCACCAATCAATTCTCAGTGTATCTGAATCAATCTCTGAAGCTCACCATGTCAAGGGAGCAATTTTTTTTTTTTTTTTTGGAGACTAGAGCAGGTCCTATGAGTGTCTGACACACTGCATTAGGATTTCTCCTGTAATTCAGTGTTAGGTTTTAAAGCTGGTGCAGACAGCAGACATAACACATGCTTGTAAAAACAGAGAGTAAGGTATAAACTTGCATTACAGGTATTACAGCCCACATTTGACACAACAGTTCCCTTCTGCTGTGAAAACAACAATGGGATAGTTCCAATTCCTCAGCAAGCTCCTGCCATTTGGGCATAACTCCTCACAAAGCACAAGCCTATGAATTAGCTTTACATAGCCTGAACCTTTGATAACGGCATTTAAAGATAAAGAACAAACCCCACTGATTTCTTGGATCCAGGGCAAGGTTCCAGAGTCCAGAGGATTAAGCAGTGTACCCAGGAAGATGACCTTGCTTCTGTCACTTAGAAAAGGGGGAATGACACAGAAATTAACAACAAAAGGAGTCTACAGAAACTCACAAAGTGTTGCAGGTCTGTGAGGAACTCCCAGGGTCTGGGTTAGGCATATTCACATCCCATTCAGGAACTCTGCTCCCCAAGGAGTATGCTGGCAGAGGTTGTTTGTCTTGCTCTCACAAGCCTTCTCCCCAGTAAGATGAACAAATGATGGTGATTTAGTTTCCTCCCAGAAAACACTGCTTTCTGAGAAGCCCCTCTGCAGTTATGCTGCTTTGACAAACGCCTCCCCTTCGCCCCAAGGTTGTTTTCTAAAGTATAGTGGGGAGGAAATCAATCACTGCAGACTAAAAGAACACCTTCTTCCTCTTTGGGTGGTTTATACCAAAACTAGTCACTGGCTAGAGCTTTCTCTTCTCCCCGTGTTGGTAACACCCAAACCCAAACAGGGTAAGAGGATAACAGCACAGGAAGGACATGAAACTGTTGGAGCCAGACCAGAGGAGGCCACCAAGATGCTCAGAAGGCTGGAGCAGCTCTGCTATGAGGACAGAGAGTTGGGGCTCTGCAGCATGGAGAAGAGAAGGTTTCCAGGAGACCTGATAGTGGCCTTCCAGTATCTGAAGGGGGCTACAGGAAGGCTTGGGAGGGACTATTGACAAGGTCTTGGAATGACAGGACAAGGGGCAATGGGTTTGAACTGGCAGAGGGGAGACTGAAACTGGATGTTAGGAGGAAGTTGTTTGCAGTGAGGGTGGTGAGACACTGGCACAGGTTGCCAGGGAGATTGTGGCTGCTCCCTCCCTGGAGATGTTCAAGGCCAGGTTGGAGGAGGCCTTGAGTGACCTGTACTAGCGGGAGGTGTCCCTGCCTATGGCAGGGGGTTGGAACTAGATGATCCTTGAAGTCCCTTTCAACCTTACCATTCTATGATTCTATAACTGCAGTCCAAGTGCAGATAGCAGTGGGCAATATGTTGGACCTGAGAGAGTTTGAGAGCCCATGGGTCAGGAAAAGGAATTAAGAGGACACTGCTAGTCAAAAGTGACACAGGTACAGCAAAGAACAAACCCATCCATCTTCTCCCCCTCTCACTTACCAAGCATCTGCTCAGTAAAAGCAAGACCCATATTGCAATCTTTTTACTCCTGTTAGCAACACAAGGCTCTAAAAAGATCTGGTAGCAAACTCAACACAAAAGAGTTTACTTCCAGGAACAGTTTTAGTTCTCCCAAGGCTGCCCTGCTCCTTCTATTTTTGCACTACAAAGGAAAGGATGATGCATAAAGGAGGGTGTCCAGAAGCGTGCATGGAGTCCTGTTGGCTCATCTTTCTAAGGCTCTGTCATGACACCACAAACACAAGGGGACACAAACAGCAGGAAAAACAGTGGCTAAGAAGGTGACTTGATGAAGCAGAGTCACATTTCTCACTCCAGGCATGCAGCACTAATTCTGTTTCATAGATGCTGGCTGGCTTAACCTCAGAAGTCCTAACCTCCTTCCAAACTATGCCAACATCCACTTCCCTGAATCTACTTGTAAACTCTTGAAGCAGAGAAACTAGGATTTTAACTCAGGCAGTCACTCAAACGTGTCTGCAGGCACTGAGATGTCAGGCAGTGTCAGCACACACACTATTGCAGCCATGCTAACGGAGAAAAACAGGGGGTTCACAGCTGGAGAATACTGAAATATTACACTGAAAGAATATTACAGTCTTTTAAAAAGAATTGATATAGATATCTAGATATGTATTTTTTAATATACACGAGTTCTCAGAATCTCTCCTAGCATATAAGTCCTGCAACTTTTATCCCTGTTCAATACACATCACACACAAAATCCTGAAGGATTCAGACTTAAGTTGTACTCCCAAGGACCCCAAGAATCAGGCCCAGGAAGATATGCATAGTTAGAAGCTTCCCTTTTCAAACCCAAGTACAGTCAGAGGTGTTTTAAAAGCAGCAGCCAGGGCATGGACAGAGATGGTGAGTGAGGCTTTAAGTGACCTGTACTAGCAGGAGGTGTTCCTGCCTATAGCAGGGGGTTGGAATTAGATGATCTTAGAATGCTTAAGGTTGGAAGGGACCTCAATGGTTCTGTAATGAATATTGGTTTTGGACCACTCAGTCCAAGAAGGACATTGAAGGGCTGGAGTAGGTCCAGAGAAGTGCAATGAAGTTGGTGAGGGGTCTGGAGAACAGGGTTGGTAAGCAGCAGCTGAAAGAACTGGGAGTGTTTAGGCTGGAAAACAGGAGTCTGAGGGGAGACCTCATTACTCTCTAAAACTCCCTGAAAGGAGGCTGGAGCCAGGTGGGGATCAGTCTGTTCAACCACGTAGCAAGTAACAGGACAACAGGAAACTGCTTCAAGTTGTACCAAGGGAAGTTTAGACCAGACATGAAGAAATTATTCACTGAAAGAGGCATTGGAACAGCTTTGCCCTGGGCAGTGGTGAAGTCCCCACCCCTGGAGATGCTTTGGAGTTGTGTAGATATGGTGCTTAGGGATATGGTTGTTTGTGTTAGGCTAACCATTGGACTCTGATCTTAAAGGTCTTCTCCAACCTAGGCAACCCTGTAGTTTTGTCCTGTATGCAGAGAGGTGAAAACAGGCAAGCCATAACAGCAGCTCCTGAAGATCTACAGAACTATTTCTGAACATCTCAGCAAGAAAATGCAGCATTCAGAGCTACACTGGCATTACAGAACCCTACCAAGGGCCAGCCCTGAAGTCCATTTCTTGCTGTGGTCTTCTAAACACACAGAAATTCAGTAATCTGGATGGAGCCCTGGACTCCAGGGCTCCATTATTGGCTACTGGAATGGGCTGCCCAGGGAGGTGGTGGAGTCACCGTCCCTGGAGGTGTTCCATGTGGGTTTGGACGTGGCACTTGGTGCCATGGTCTGGTCTTGAGGTCTGTGGTAACGGGTTGGACTTGATGAGCTTTGAGGTCTCTTCCAACCCTGGTGATACTGTGATACTGTGACTATGGAGGGACCTTAGAGTTACTTTCCAATACCTCAAAGGGTCCTACAGGAAGGCTGGAGAAGAACTTCTCATAAGGGTGGCTAGAGACAGGAGAAGAGAGAACAGGTTTTAGCTGAAAGAGAGTAAGTTTAGACTGGATCTTAGGAAGAATTTCTTCAGCATGACTCTGGACAGGTTGCTCAGGGAGGCTGCGGATGACCACTCTGGAGGTGTTCAAGATCTGCTTGTATGAAGCCTTGAGCAACCAAGTTTCCTTGAGAGGCATCCCTGTCCCTGGAAGGGAGATTGGAGAAGATCTTTAGGATCCCTTCCAATCTAAGCCATTCTGTGATTCTATGCAACAGGTTCCTCCTACCACCCAAAAGGACCGCATCATTCAGGATTGATTTTAGGAGATGTTGCATACATCAAAATAGGGAGTGTGGGGGAGCTGGCTGGAAATACACACCACGAAACTTAACTGCCCTTTATACAACTGCTTTATACCTCCAGAGCCATAAACATGCTTAGTGTTTTACAAAATGGTTTAGAATTCCCCTGGCCCCAGGAACTTCTCTTCCAGGTTCAATAAGATGATAATAGTTCTTAGAAAGATGATATTTACTGTAGCTATTCAAAAGGAGTAAAGAAGCCTTAGAACACTAAAACTACAGAACAGAACCTTGCAATGATTCACAAATATAAAAGCAGTTCAATGCTTCTAGGTGTAGCTGAAAGCACTTAAATCCCAGTAAAAATAAAAAATAGTTAGCACTTCACCAAGGGTAGGGAGAGTTTCACCAAGGCCTCTCAGAATTCACTGCTGCATATGCAATAAGCGGTTTGATTGTCACCCACAGCACAACTGCTCGTGTACACAGAGCAGTACCTGACAGCTGTTTAATAACAGATGACATTAGACAACAATTTGTCTGGGTTTGTTTATTTTTAAGGACAGACTTGACAGAGATTTGGTCACAATCACAAAACCAAATCTAAGGAGGCTGAGTAAAAATAAACAGAACAACCCACTAAAGGCTTTTGTCTACTGACACTCTTAAATGGTGAGCTTGCAAGGTGAAGGAAGGCAACAACTGCCAAATGAGAAATAATTTAGAAGGAAAAGCAGATAGATATTGAACCATAGAATCAAAGAATGTGAGGAGCTGGAAAAGACCTCAAAAGTTCAGCCGGTCCAACCCCCCTGCCAAAGGTGCAGGAGCACCTAGAGTAGATCACAGTGTATCCAGGTGGGTTTTGAGTATCTCCAGAGAGGAAGACTCCACAACCCCCCTAGGCAGCTTGTTCCAGTGTTCTGTCTGTATTCTGAGATAATCCAAACCTCATGTAATCAGCTAAAGGAGACATGCACAGAAGTCCAGCATGGTGAGGGCTGCAAGAGACCGTTGAAGATCGTCCAGCCCAAACCTCTGCTAAAGCAGAGCACCCACAGCAGCTTGCCCAGGAGCACAATGGCCAGGGGGTTTGGTAGTTCTTCAGAGGAGACGACTCCGCCACTTCTCTGGGCAGTCTGCTCTAGGGCTCTGGCAGCCTCACAGCAAGTAATTTTATCCTCCTCTTCAGTGGGTTCCAGTGTGTCCTTTCTGCCCCATCTTGTCCCTGGGCACCACTGGCAAGAGTCTGGCTCCATCCTCTTGCCCCCTACCCTTTAGCTCTTGCTGAGCATTGATCAGATCCCCTCTGGGGTTGCTCTTATCCAGGCTCAACAGCCCCAACTCTCAGCCTTTGATATTCACAGAGTTGTTCCAGCCCCCTCAGCACCCCTGTAGCCTCCACTGGACTCTCTGGAAGATCCTTGTCTCTGTTGAACTGGGGAGCCCAGTTTTGTGTATCACATCTAGAAATGCACAGGAGTCAGCCAACTATAAACCACGCACAGGTGTTGTGTGTCACCACTAGCAGCAGTAACAACTGTATTTAATCTTGCTGCCCCCTAAAAGTTAACTTTAAAACCCCACAATTGATTACAGTGTTTTCTTACAGTGGTAGTCACTCTGCAAGTGAGAAACAGACCTTGTGACAGATCCCAGCTATAACAGGAGATGAAAGAAAGCATAGCAGAGGGGAGGCTGAACACACACACACACAGAATGAGCACAGCAAGGGCTTCCAACCATCTGGTCAGTTTGAACAGAGAATGTGTGTGCAAGGAGGGTGTTTCTCCATGGAGGACATCTAACCACAAAGCCAAGGGCAAGAAAGAGTCTGGAACTAAGTAACAGGGTGAAAACAGACAGGACTGAGGAAGAGAAATGGAGGTGAGCTTTGAGTGCATCGCCTGTGAGCAAGAGCGCAGGCAATGCCAGGGCCAGAAGCACACAGGCACTCTGCATGGCCTCCAGCCTTTGCTGTGCTGCTTCTGCAGCTGTTGCTACCAGCTGGCGTCCCTGGTTGTTGCCTTAGGTTGTTTTCCTCAGGTCACTCAACCAGGTTTTGAGGAGGGAAGGTACAAGCAAAGTCCCAGTGCTACCTAGATAGTGATGCCTTTCCCAGGGCTGAATTCCCACAGACTGACAGGTGTCACAGTCCAGTGGAGCTCAGGTGTTACTCTGCCTGGGGTCTTTCATCAGGTCACAGCATCACAGGATGTCAGGGGCAGGAGAGGACCTCCAGAGATCAAGTCCAATTCCCCTGCCAGAGCAAGACCAGAGAATTCACCACAGGTCACATAGGAACATGTCCAGACAGGGTTGGAAAGTCTCCAGAGAAGGAGGCTCCACAACCTCTCTGGGGAGCCTGTGCCAGTGCTCTGGGACCCTTACAGTAAAGAAGTTCCCCCTTGTGTTGAGGTACAACCTCCTGTGCTGTACTTTGTACCCATTACCCCTTGTCCTATCACAGGCTGCAACCGAGAAGAGTTTGTCCCCTCCCTCCTGCCTCCCAGCCCTTAGACAGTTATAAACATTGATTAGATCCCTAGGTCCCTGAGCCACTCCTCATCAGGCAGTGCTTCAGCCCCTTCATCATCTTCATAGCCCTCCCTTGGACTCTTTCACATAGATCCCTGTCTCTCCTGCACTGGGAAGCCCAGGCAGTCCATTCAAAAGAGAGATGTTGGCACAACTGAAAGGATATCAATTGCGGTAAATAACATCTGCTTGGAAGGACTAATTCTATGGATATTTAAAACTGAACTTAAAAAAAAAAAAAAAAGTGAGTGGATATTCAGAGTTTGCCTAATAGTGAACAGGATAAAAAATACCCCAACAAAACTAAAAATTAGGAAGACATCAAGGAAAATACAGACATCAATGATGGAAAGGATTTTACTTGTAAAATGACTGTAGTAAATGTAAATCTGCTGTAGTAAATGCAGGTATGAATGGCAGTCAAGGAGGTAAAATAAACAATGCTGACAAGTAGAACATTTAGGAAAGAAGCAAACTGCAGAACAGTCTCCAGACAAAAAGAGCAAAGCTCCAACATCTAAAATTCTTGAAAACAAGCACAGGCCAGAAGACTTTCAATAACCAAAAGAAATATCTCAAGGACAGTACAAGACATTACAAGCCTCCAAATGACAGCCTGGTGCTTGGATAACCCAGGCCAGTTTCTCCAACACCTGTCCTGGTCTGAACTCAGTGATAGTTTTGAACAGGCTGTCCAGGGAGCTTGTGGCTGTCCTCTCCCTGGAGGTGTTCAAGGCTAGGCTGGATGAGGCCTTGAGCAATCTGTGCTATGGGAGGTGTCCCTGCGTGTGGCAAAAGGGTTAGAACTGGGTGATCTTCAAGATCCCTTCCAACCCAAATGATTCTATGAATTTATAAACCTATCTGCTGACTACATTGTGGTTGAAACCAAGAGCATTGCACACTACACAGATGCCACTTACACACCACTGTTTGCAAAGACCTGAGGCTCTCCCTTCTTACAAATCATGCTGTTGAGCAGCCTCAGAACTTTGGGCTACCTACTTACAACAACCTGGAGCATTCAGAAATGAAAAATACAACTCAACTCCATATTTCAAAGTTTAGAACACAACTCCTGAAGAGGTCAAATGGGACTATTAATCCTATTATATTACTTTCAAGTTTCTTATTTGGCAACAAGCACACACACTGGAAGATGACACATTCCTTTATATGGGTGAGTTTACAAAAGAACTCATGGAATAGACTTTTTAACTTCCTTCAACTTCAGGATTTTTTTTTTTCTTTAAATAAACTCAGTGTTCTGGTTGCAAGAGATCTGAGATAATCAAGTCCAACCATTGACCTAACACCTCAGTAGTCATTAAACCATGTCCTGAAGTGCCACATCCACACATCTTGAACACCTGCAGGCATGGTGACTGCACCACCTCCCTGGGTAGCCTGTTCTAACCCCTGACCACTCTTGCAGCAAAGAAATTTTTTCCTAATATCTAACCTAAATTTCCCCTGGCACAACTTGAGGATGCTTCCTTTTGTCCTCTTACTTGTTACCTCGAGAAGAGCCCAAGCCCCATCTCACTCCATCCTTCTTTGGAGTAGCTTTAGAGAGCAATGAGGTCTCCCTTCAGCTTTCTCCACACTGAACAACGCCAGCTCCATCAGCTGCTCCTTACCAGCTCTGATCTCCAAACCCTTCACCAGCTCCATTGCCCCTCCCTGGACACGCTTCAGCACCTCCATGTCTTTCTTGTAGTGAGGGGCCCACAACTGAGCCCAGCATTGGAGGTATTACAGCATAGCTCGATTAAATACATGATAGATTGAAAAAGAAAGAGAAAATTAAACCAAGCTCTAGCATAACGGGTGATAGTAGGGAATTTTTCCTCTAACATAATGAGATCAGACCATTAAGGCTCTGCTTGCAACTTACAAGTCATTTTCTTGCTTTATGGGGTATTGTCCTTCATTCATACACACACTCCATTACACATTATAGATAATGTATATGGGAGACTAAATGGAAGGAATTGCAATAAGCATTTCACAGCAGATAATGGAAGGGGTAGATGATATAAGGGAGGCTCAGCATGGATGAAGAAATCCTCTTATCAGGCCCTTCACAGTATTCCAGCTATTTATATGAAGTGTAAGCGTTGTTACTGGGAGGGGAGGAAGAAGGGGGATTCAGAGAGGAAGAAGGTTATTCATTGGAATTAGAAAGCCCTGTGTGACAAACCATTACTCTCATCCCTCACAGCCCCCACACCTCTAACTTTCAAAGGCTAACCTTCAGTGAGACTCTGGCCTCTCCTCTGAAGTTTGCCTAACAGTAAAAATCAGAGACACTCAGATTGGAGAAAGCCCTCAGGATGACCAAGTCCAGTCATTAACTCTACTCTACAAGGTGCACCCTAAACCATACCCCCAAGCAGCACATCCCAAGGACCTTTAAACACACCAAGGGTTGGTGACTCATGTGGTTGATGCCATTCCTGCACAGCCTTGGAAAGGTGCAGCAGAGAGCAGCAACAGCAGTGTGAAATTTATAAAGGACACATTTACACTGAAGGCCAAAGATGTTTTAACATTACAAAATCCACAATCCTGTCTCGAGTTCTCTTTATTGGCAGCTCCAAACCCAAGTTCTCCTGCTGAGTAATAAATAAGGAAGCCTCCTCTCTGGAACAATAATGTCTCATTCAGCTTTCCTCATCATAGACAAGGTTTAATCCAAATCAAATTATTTTGGATTTTAACATCCCTCCACTGAACTTAATAAGATCTGGATCAGGCTTTTGGAGTTTAACATAATCTCACAGGCTTAGCTAAGACAAGAATCACTAAACTTTCAAGACTGAACCTGCCTTTCTCAGTGAGTTATTACTCAAGGGATGTTTTCTTAGTGAATTAGGATTCTGGACCAGTCTCTCTTCCATCAGACATTCGTCTTCCCCTATAATTCCCAGTTCTTAAGCCTATAAATTTCAAAAGAAGTCTTCCCTATTGAAACAATTTGTGGAGATGAAGAGAATCCACCAGTGAAGAACAGAACCCTGAAGCTCTTACCTGTTTTATCTGAGCAGGACAACCTCACCAGCAGACAGCACAAAGATGTTCCCACTTTTCACTACGCTCAGTAACATCTGTCAGGAAAATTCCACAGCCATGGCAAAACACAGCAGACACCTTGGAAATCAGATTCTTGGAAACCAGATTGATTTCAACAAGGTTTCAGGACTTACAGAAAGAACTGGGTTTCATACCTGGCTTTTGACCTTCACAGTCACTCTGACAGACCTGCCAAACAGCATATCACCTTAACATGTCCTCCAGTGCCCAAAACATGAGCCTATCTCCTGTGCAGAGCTTGTTCCTGTGTTCAGAGGAGTTTTGCTGCTGATACCAACAGCACTAATTGACAAGCCTCAGAACCACTTGTTCTCCACAGCTGGGCTGGAAGGGACCTCTAAAGGTCAACCAGTCACAGTATCACCAGGGTTGGAAGAGACCTCAAAGCTCATCAAGTCCAACCCATTCCCACAGCCCTCAAGACCAGACCATGGCACCAAGTGCAACGTCCAAACCTGCCTTGAACATCACCAGGGACGCTGACTCCACCACCTCCCTGGGCAGCCCATTCCAGCAGGCAATGACTCTCTCAGGCAACAACTTTCTCCTCACCTCCAGCCTAAACTTCCCCTGGCACAGCTTGAGACTGTGTCCTCTTGTTCTGCTGCTGCTTGCCTGAGAGAAGAAAGCAACCTCCTCCTGGCTACAAACACCCTTCAGGTAGCTGGAGACAGCAAGAAGGTCTCCCCTGAGCCTCCTCTTCTCCAGGCTAACCAATCCCAGCTCCCTCAGCCTCTCTCCATAGGGCTGTGCTCCAGGCCTCTCCCCAGCCTCGTTGCCCTTCTCTGGACACGCTCAAGCACCTCAATGTCCTTCTTCAATTGAGGGGCCCAGAACTGGACACAGTCCAACCCCTCCTGCAGTAAGCAGAGACATCCTCAACCAGACCAGGCTGCCCAGAGCCCTGTCAAGTCTCACCCTGAGTTTCTCAAGGGACAGAGCCTCAACTACCTCCCTGGGCAGCCTGTTGCAGTTCACACCTGTTAACAAAGGCATTCCCTTGCTTACCAGCTTTGTTCCTTATTGTCACTGAAAATATTTCAACTGGAGGGACCTGGGTTAACAAAAGGGCAGGAGCTGTGCTTAATTCAGCATCTCCTCAGCTAAAAATGGTTCTGTCCTCCACAGCAACACAGAGCCAAGATCCATCCACTTCCCTCCTACCACTTGTTTTTCAGTGCCCATCACTTATATTCACACACAGGTGCAGTGCCCACCAGTCAGGGGGTAAAGAGAGGTTAAAGAGGCACATTACAAGACTCCCAACACATCCCAAGTCAGTAAATTGGCTGTTTCACAGCAGCTTGGGCAGTGACTAAAATTATCTCAGAGGTCCCCCTCTTCTCCATGCTCAGAGTTTCAACTGCAATGCATCAACACAAGGCACCTCAATGACACAAATGAAACTAATTCAAAGCATAGGCACAGCCAACAACACAACACAGAATCACAGAGTGTGTTAGGTTGGGAAGGACCTTTAAGGGGCATCTAGTCCAAAACCCTGCTGCACTTCTGAGACGAGAGGCAAAGTCATTTTGACCCTACCCACTGAGCTGGAGGTGAAGGAGCACTGACAACATGGAGCAGGCAAACCAACAGCAGACTCTGACAACCAAACTGCAGCTTGGTTTGTATCAGAAGAATGACACAAGCAGCTTTAGATCCCTCTGTGGTGACATCAAACGGAACCTCACAACAAAAGCATCACAAGCAAAGAGATGGAGATTTGGGGTCTCCTCCATCATCACCTAAAACCAAAGCAACAGCAAGAATTGTTGCAGCCATACTATTGCTCCAACAGTTCAAAAGCAAGTAACAAAAGGAAGTCACTGCACCAAGGAGCCCCCATGGATCTTTTTATCTCTTACCTAAGGGTGCCAGATTTTGGGGGGGGACATTAATTATTTGTCCTGGCTTGAATGCAGCTACTGAAATTTACTGAGTAAGTGTGCACAATTCAGGAGCCCTGAGACACCATCAGTCTGAATGTTCTCTTGATATCATCATAGAACCACAGAACTGTTGTGGTTGGAAAAGCTCTCTAAGATCACTGAGTCCAACCATCAACCTAACACCCCCATGGCCATTAAACCAAAGTGCCATGTCCATCTGTTTCTTGAACAGGAATGGTGACTCCACCACCTCCCAGGGCAACCTATTCCTACACAAGCTTACAAGCAGAAGGCTTCCCCATGGGGAATGAATGCCACTCAGCATGAAGATGACTGTCACAAGAGCTCCAGCTTTGTGTAATATTACCATGATTGGTCCCCAGAAATAATCTGCAAGTCCAACGCACACAATCATCCATAACACAGGCAGAGTGTGTAGGAACAGAGTGGAGAGCACCTGCAAACACTTACCCCTCCACTCCAGAGTAAACCACTCTGAGCTTGGTGTATGGAACCACACCACTCACTGTACTACTCTAATCAGTGAGCAACAAGAGATAAGACCTGATCAGTGATACAGGGGAAATAAATTGCTACAAACAGACTGAGCACTTCTGATGCTGTGCCAGAACTGTGAACAGGCCAACTTCTGTCACAACAGAATGAAATTGTGTCCTACAGACTTGCATCTCTCAGCAAACTGCTCCCTTGTCAAACAGCCTTGACGCAGTGCTGGAGCCCAGCACTAGCAAGAATGATCTCATTCCTGAAGAAAAATTAATTTGATGTGGCCTCAGAGGCTACCAGAAAGAGTAAACCCAGGACCAAAATGTCTGCTCCCACATCAGCAAGACCATCACCAACCATTTACACTCCCATTTGTGACAATTTCTGTGACAACTTCTTGTCTGAAGTTCTGGTCACTTGAATTTTGTCTTTTTTTCTCTCTGATATTTTCCTCTCTCAGAGAAACAAGCCAAGTAAATCACCTTATTTATGCCCCATTAATAATTCCAAAAACGTTGTTAAAGCCCCTCCACACTTCATAGAAGTACTTAGCAGACTGAGCATGGCAGGGTGTGAAGCCATCTGTGAAAGGTGTGAGGATTCAACATCCATTCATTAGCAAAGCAAGACAAAAAGAGACAGACATCAGACTGCCAAGCCTTTGTGTCTTTCCATATTCTGAAATTTCCCCACACAAACCATTTCTTTGCTTTCCCATCAGCAGGCACTGTAAGATGAGACATGGTATACTTTGCTCAAGGCACCTCACCTTAGTTATTCCTCACTACATAAAAGGGAAAGGGAAACACACTGGTACTAACTATGGCTGAATTAAACCTACAGGTTGGGTGTCTTTGAGACACACAGGGCAGAAGCAGATAAAATCCTAAACTGTTCTTAGGATGTCACTTCCAAAAAGCCACCAATGCAGCAAAATATTTCAGAGCAGTCCCTAAAAGCTACAATAGTGTATCACACCCACACAGAACCCCAGAGGTTGGAAGGGATCTCCAGAGGTCACCTAGTACCAGCCAAGCAGGATCACTCAGGGTAGTCCACACAGGAATGCATCCAGTTGGAGTTTGAAAGTCTCCAGAGAAGGAGACTCCACAACCTTCCTGAGTAGCCTGCTCCAGGGCTCTGTCACCCTCACCAGAAAGAAGTTTCTCCTGATGCAGAGGTGAAGCCTCCTCTGTTCCAGTTTGTAGCCATTGCTCCGTATCCCTGAGCACCACTGAAAAGAGCTTGGCCCCAACCACTTGACACCCACCCCCCCCAGGTATTTATAGACATTGATCAGATCTCTCAGCCTTCTCTTCTTCAGACTAAATGGCCACAGGGCTCTCAGCCTCTCTCCATAGGGGAGATGCTCAAGTCCCCCAAGCATCCTTCTGATTCTGCATTGGACTCTCTCCAGCAGATACCTGTCTCTCTTGAGTTGAGGAGCCCAAAACTGTACACAGTACTTCCAGTGTGGTCTCACCAGAGCAGAACAGAGGGATAGAAGAACCTCCCTAGACCTTCTGGTCACACTTTTGTTGAGGTACCCCAGTGCATGACTCCTTACATCACCCCTGTCAGCCTTAGTTCAAAGTATCTTCAGTCAGATGAGGGAGAGAACCTCACTAGTTCCTCATTATCTAATGCTAACTACTTCCTCCAGTTCCCCCAACTGCCACCATCAGCTCACAAAGCTAAACAAAAGCCACTTTGAATTGAGACAGCATTCAGCTTCACACCATTTCCTGAATAATGACTAATCTGCAGTTACTCTGATCATATCTTTCCAGAGTTGACACAGATCTGTAGTCCTCACAGGCCACAACTTTTGCCCTCTTTCCTTCTGAGAGGACTGATACGTTTTGAGGACAGGTTGCAAGAGTTGGGCCAGAAAAACTTGAAGAAAAACCTGAAGGAAAGAAGGGTCTGGGGAGAAATTAGAGTAGCCTGAAGAAGACCTACAAGAAGGTTGGGAAGGGTCTTTTCACAATGGGTTGTTGTGACAGGATGAGAGGGAATGGGTTAAAGCTTGAGGAGGGCATATTGAGACTGAAGACTAGGAAGAAAATAAGGGTGAGGAGACACTGGAGCAGATTGCCCAAGGAGACTGTGGATGCCCTCTCCATGGAGGTGTTCAAGGTCAGGTTGGAAGAGTCCTTGGGCTAGTGGGAGGTGTCCCTGCCCATGACAGGGTTGGAACTGGATGATCTTTAAGGTCCCTTCCAACCCAAACCAATCTATGAACCTTGGACTATGTGAAAATATTCACATCTCATTTTAACTCATTCCAAACAAATGCAGCAGGTTCCAAGAGCTGACTCTGCTTGCCAGGAACACTCCAGTATTAGTCCTTCCTTAAGGAGAAAGGAAAACCAGTTGAAATAAGTAGATACTTAGACACTGATATCTGTTAGATGAGCTACTCCAAGGTATCCAAGAGACAGATGAGATGATTTCACTTTCACAGTCTCTAGTTACAGTGGTGACAGACCACAGAGAGCTAAAGAACTTTTTCAGGGTATTTTAATCCTCCTAATATGACAGACAGTACATGAGATACTACAGCATTCCTGCCTAAATACCAGAAATACTTTCCAGTTATTTGGATAAAGAGCTCTAGGGACACTTTTTGAGTCACCTGCATTAAAAAATGAGGGTGTCCAAATCAGCCTGTGTGGGGGTTCCTCAGTATTGTTTCAAGGATTGCTTTTAGAGAACTGACACAAAAAAAAAAAAAAAAACCCCAACAAAAAAACAAAAAACCATCAAGTCTCATTTCAGGTGGTTAGACATCAAAACCACCATCATCACAGCACCTACCAGAGTTCAAAGTCCCAACGACTTCCCACACCCACCTGGAAACTCCATGAGCAAGCTTCTGTACCTCCTGCAAACCTTCCCCTATGTCCTGCCGTAGAGCAAATCCATATTTTCCCTCCATTAAAAAATGAAGAAGAATTAAATCAAAATTATCTATCTATAAATAGAAAGTCAAAATAATCCCCCTGCAATCTCCTAAACATGACAGTGCAGATGACATGATGTTACCCAACCTTGCTCTCCCAGGGAATTATTGTATTAATAACAACATGCTACAGAGAATATCCAACTGCAGGAGATTTACTCCTGGTGGCAAGGGCTTGACAAAGAGAGAATAAAAACCTGAGCAAAACAGCAAGTCACAGTCAAAGCTTTCAGAGTGATGCTTGGTCACAGAAAAGTTACCTTTATTTGTGTGAAATGCAATTAACAGAAACTCACATGAAACCAGATGTACTGGATAAATGCATCAGCTTTCAATTTAGGCACTAAAGGTCTGTCTGTGTGACTGACACAGAAATCTTACTTAGCATATGAATAGGAGGCACAAGGCAGAGAGGGTTCCAGCACTCCCACCTCACTGAAGCAGAGGCAGTGGGAGCTGAATCCCAGCATGGTGTCTGAAGGGACCTCTGGAGATCATCCAGTCCAACCAATCCTGCTAAAGCAAGGCACCCACATTAGCTTGCCCAGGAAAGGATGGAAGCTCTCCAGAGACTGAGACTCCACAACCTCTCTGGGCAGCCTGCTCCAGATCTCCAACACTTTCACATTTTCCTTATGTTGAGATGGTTCTCTCCATCTCTCCACCTCTACTCTTCCCTGGTAAGGCTGCATCTGGAGCAGTGTGTCCACTTAAATGGAGGGGCCCAGAAGGGCCTCAGGGAACTGCTTGAGAGTGTAGAGCCACAAAGATGATTAAGGGAACAGAACATCCCTTTCCAAGAGCTGGGGATCTTGAGTTTGGAGAAGAGGAGACTGAGACATGACCTCATTTGTGTTTACCAATATGTAACAGGTGAGTGCCAGGAAGCTGGAGTCAGGTTCTGCTGGGTGATGCCCAATGACAGCACAAGGGGCAATAGGAGGGAGTTGAGGCATAAGAAGTTCCATGGAAAAGGAATTTCTTCCCTGTGAGGATGCCAGAATCCTGGAACAGGCTGCCCAGGGAGGTTGTGGAGTCTCCCTCTGGAGATACTCAAAACCCCCCTGGATGTGTTCCTGTGTGATCTGGTCTAGATGATTCTGCTCCGCTGGGGATGATCCTTTGGGGTACCTTCCAGCCCCTGACATTCTGTGATCTCCTGCAGATACTTTGAGTGATGTGGCTCAGGTTATGCCAGATTTACATTTGCCAGCAAGCTGGTGCAACAGGAATAGATCAGAAGACTGAAGCAGGTAACATCAAACCCACAACATCTGCACTACGCAGACACTTCAGGCATTTCATCTCAGTACAGGTTACTCAGCGTCCCAAAACAAGTCAGCAACCTCCACCACTCTGTGGCTCCAGGTGATTCTTAGATCACAGTATCACCATGGTTGGAAGAGACCTCAAAGCTCATCAAGTCCAACCCATTACCACAGCCCTCAAGACCAGACCATGGCACCAAGTGCCACGTCCAAACCTGCCCTGAACACCTCCAGGGACGCTGACTCCACCACCTCCCTGGGCAGCCCATTCCAGCAGTCAATGACTCTCTCAGGCAAGAACTTTCTCCTCACCTCCAGCCTAAACTTCCCCTGGCACAGCTTGAGACTGTGTCCTCTTGTTCTGTTGCTGCTTGCCTGAGAGAAGAAAGCAACCTCCTCCCGGCTACAACCACCCTTCAGGTAGCTGGAGACAGCAAGAAGGTCCCCCCTGAGCCTCCTCTTCTCCAGGCTAACCAATCCCAGCTCCCTCAGCCTCTCTCCATAGGGCTGTGCTCCAGGCCTCTCCCCAGCCTCGTTGCCCTTCTCTGGACACGTTCAAGTACGTTAATGTCCTTCTTCAATTGAGGGGCCCAGAACTGGACACAGGACTGATGATGACTGCACACTGCCCCAAAACAAAGAAATCAACTCTGCATGTATGTGTTCAGATCACTTCTGCAGAAGGACTACACCCAAAGGTTGGTTGCCTCTCTGGCTCAGAGAAACCCTTCAGTACAAAGCAACCTTTGCATCCCATGCACACAGACACACACAGACCCCAACAAATCACTCCCAAACCAAATTTCCATGCCAGGCAAAGCTTATGGTTCCAGAGCCTGATCTT
The DNA here is from genome assembly GCA_013396675.1 of Eubucco bourcierii. Classification (NCBI taxonomy): domain Eukaryota; kingdom Metazoa; phylum Chordata; class Aves; order Piciformes; family Ramphastidae; genus Eubucco; species Eubucco bourcierii. The sequence goes on along the minus strand of VWZE01023422.1, from coordinate 167,409 downwards.
ATAATTGGGGCTTTCAGTAAACTAAAGAAAGCCATGCCCAATTTCACAGACCAGTCATGGTGAAATGAAAAGAAATTTCACAGTTTTCTCCTGAAAATGAGGAGCAAAGGGAGGGAGGTTTGGGGAGCTGCTTTGTTTTACATCTCTTCTAACACTTTTTTTTTTTTTTTGGTTGTTTGTTTTGTTTTCTGCAGATGTTTTAAGATGCAGCTGAATGAAGCACAAATTAAATAACCTTATGAATGCAGCAAGCACCTAGCAACTAGGTGACTTCTTTGGGGACAGCAGAATTGCCATACTGAAGTAGGTCAGTAGTCCAGTCTGACAACAGCCACTCCAGTAATCAGAACCCAGAGCCAGTAGCTCACATCCTCCCTATTCTCCAACCCCCATTTCTGGCTTTGTCCTGTCAGTTATTATTCCAGCAGCTGAACACAAGTTATCTCCTCTGAATATGCCAGTAACAAATCTTTTGGAGAACTCAAGGATGCAAGAGATCCAAGTGGTGGATGTGGAGCAAAACTAGAAGTGGGTAGATTCAGATTGGACATTAGGAACAAGTTCCTCATTGTGAGGGTGGTGAGAGACTGCCACAGGTTGCCCAAGGAGGTGGTGGAGGCCTCATCCCTAGAAGTGTTTAAAGCCAGACTGGATGTGGCTCTGAGGAACCAGATCCTAGTGTGAGGTGTCCCTGCCCATGGCAAGAGGCTTGGAACTGGATGATCCTGGAGGTGCCTTCCAGCCCTGACAATTCTGTGATTCCATGATCTAGTCCAACAGCCTTGGCCAGAGCAGAGTCAACTGGAGAAGGTTGCTCAAGGCTGTCTCTAGTCTGGTTTGGAATATAGGCAAGGATGGAGACTTCCCAACACCTCTAGGCAATCTGTGCCAGGTCCAACTGACCCCCACACTGGAGAAGCTTCTCTACACTTAACTGTAATTCCCTGTACTCACACAAAGGCCCAGGTAAGATTAGTGCCTCAGTATGAAAGGGGTTATATGCAGATACTGGAGCTAGATGATCCTTGAGGACCCTTCTAGCCCTGACAATTCTATGATTCTATGTGTTTTTCATGAGAGAGGACAGAGGACTACCAGAAGTTGTGAGAACTTGGTGTGGAAAAGCTTTAGCAAAAAGGACAGAAGTTTTGCAGAGCCTCCTAAGAAGAGTGACACTGGGTTTGTTTATCTCCTCCATCAGTCTGCCTGCAGCCATCAATTGGGAAAAAAAAAAATCTTCAGAACTTTCATTTATGTTTTGCCAACTACAGTTTGCCAGAGGAGACACAGGCTGCTCCTAAACCTTACTCTGTAACTGTCCTATCTGGCCAGGGTCAAACAGATTTCATAAACCTGGTGAAGCACTGAAATTCAAGTGGTCAACCCAGCACAGGTCAGAGGTTGACCTGCTGGAAAGCAGCTCTCTGGAGAAGGATCTGGAAGTGTAGATAGACAAGTTCACCATGAGTCAGTAACAGGTCCTAGTGGTCAAGAGGGCCACTGGTATCCTGGGCTGCATTTATAAGGGTGTGACCAGAGAGACTCAAAACCTGCCTAGACAGTGTGATCCTAGGCACCCTGCTCTGGTGACACTGCTTTAGTAGTGGGGTTGGACTACAGAATCTCCACAGGTCTTTTCCAACTCTTACCATGCTGGAGGTGGTGATTTGTGTAGCCCAACCCTTGGATACTTACAGATATTGATAAGATTCCTTCTCACGCCCCTCCTCTACAGTCTAAACAACTCCAGGTCTCTTGATCTCTCTTCACAGGAGAGATGTTCAAGTCCAACCATCACCTTCATAGCTCTCCACTGAACTCTATCCAGTAGGTCCCTGTCTCTTGAACTGGAAAGCCCAAAACTGGACACAACATTCCAGGTGTGGACTCCACAGAGAGGGAGAAGAATCTCCCAAGACCTGCTGGAACACACTTTTATTGATGCACCCCAGGGTGCTGTTGGCACTCTTGGTCACAAAGGGCACACAGCTGTCCACCAGGACTCCAAGGGGTTTCTCCATGGAGCTGCCTTCCAGCAGGCCAACTCCTAGTTTGTCCTGGTGCCTGGTGTTATTCCTCCTGTGCTTGTTTGAGGCTAATTGGAATATTTTAATGAAAGAAGTTACATCATTGGTTGTAAGAAGAAAACAATGATGAAGTCTACTATCTATCATTCATTGGTTTGCTGAGAGGGATAAAAAAAAAACAAACAAAAACCAGAAATGTCAACTTGTCCCACTCTGGTCTGTGATGCTGGAAACTTCTCCTTCACTCTAATTTCTCCACTAACAACTAACAATGTAAGCTTTGCTAGTTGTTTTCGGTTGCCTGTCTGGGAAAGCAGAGGGAGAAAGAGTGGGTAGCTTTGAGCCCCTTCTGGGCAGTTTCCTTTACCTGGGCAGGAGTTTGGATTTCTGTATTATTTCTACTTTGTATATAATTGTAAATACTTCTAAATATATTGCGTACATAGGCTTGTACATTTTGCTTTGCTGTATGCAAACAGAGCTTCGGCTTACTTCCAAGCTGAGTTAGTCTGGTAAATTCCAAGAGTGTGGGGGGGAGAACTTCCTAAGCCACCACACCTCCCCAGATGCAGCAGTCTGCACTTGTCCTTATGGAACCTCAGGTTCACCCTTGCCCAGCTCTCACTGGATGGCAGCACAGCCTGACAAGGTATCAGTACCCCACCCCCACTTGTGTATCATCAGTTGACTTGCTGAATTTCACAACTCCCAGCACCTCTTTTGAAGGACCTCATTCTTCTTACATCTAGCACTTTAGAAGGATATAAACTAAGCAGTTACTCCCTTGGAAACCCCTGCCTGCTTGTGTGCAGAAGGGTCAGCTGCTTCACTGGCTCACATCACTCAGCATCTGCCTGCTGTTGGGTAAAAAGCAGCTACCTGAGCAGTACAACTGAAGAATCCTGCTCTCCTGCAGCTCTTCAGTTCATCTCAGACCCTTTGGTTTCTAAAAGGGGCAAGCTCACATCAGCCCTTCCTGTCGTTGAGTCATGTGAAGCATCTCTTTATATACAGATTCTCTGGTACCTAGAACAGGCTGAGCTTCTGCTATGGATTTTTTTCGTTTCAATGTAGCACTAAGCTGGACTCTTTCCTCTAGCTAAGACTTTGTGTTCAACAAACTTGAGGGAATTTTCACTCCTCGTGACACTCCCACCTCTGTGTGCAGCTAGACAACCTGTTTGCAACCTAAAGGCACACAGGAAGCTGTAATCCTGGTCTTGAATCACAACAAAACATTTCAGAGGTGCCACAGAAGCCCTAGAGCAAGTGTTGATCCTGGGCCACGTACCACACTTACACTAACCAACAGGTAAACTGACAATGACAGGAAGATAAAGTTTGAAATCCACAAAGTTACACCAAGACAAAGCTTCTGAAGTAGCAAGAGGGATGTCTCAGATCCCACTATCACTACAAGTTTTTTGCTCATATGCCACAAGGGGACAACTACTAAATTATTATAATTCCCACCTTACCTCAGCAGCACCAGAGGTTAATTTGATCCTACTCCATGACACAGCTTATGCCAAGATGACAGCAATAATATGCAGGGCAACATGAGGGTGGGGATAGTACTTGTTAGGGTGCAAATCTTCAGTACTGACATCCCAAAGTATTACAGCAACTGACAGAGCCTCTGAAATGCCAGTGCACAGAGTAAACAACATCACTTGAACGCTGGGCTGTCAACAGCATAGCGCTAGAGAAGAGGGGGCAGGGATTTCATTAAGCACACTTAGAAGCATTCCTGAGCTGCTCCTTTCCAACACTGATCTATTCCCTTTGCTAATGACAATGCAACAATACTCCCTCTGCTCTAGGGAAACATGAAGCTGGCTAACAGGCTTGATTTTTTTTAAGTGTCTAGAAGAGCAGTGGCTCTGTAAAGACAGGACAGATCCATTTGACCACTCAATGGTAGTAATAATCAACTCAACTTCCCCACACCCTGCCAAATATTCCCATCTCTAATTTTACTGATGACTCCTGCTTCTCCAGTTAGCTGTAGACTGCAAAACAAAGGGGGATTGGACTTGTTTAGAGGTTTGTTTTGGTTTGATTTTTTTTTTTTTAAACTGGATCTCCATACAGTCTGACAAGCTGAAATAAAAACTCCTATCAATGTGCCCTACATCTCAAAGTTGCTCTGGGAACTTTGGACAAACATCTATAGTAGCTGCCATAAAAATGAAGATGAATTGTAGAATTTTGGCCTCCATTTCCCTGGCTGTCAGTAACCTTTCATCTTCAATAACAAGTGAAAGAACTGGACAGAAGAAGTAGAGAGAGGGAAAAGGAAGGGAAGAACATTTTTCTTAAAAAAACAAAGATTGAGAACCCTTCTGAAGCATCCAAAATTGAAGCAAACCTTCCTTCCTGCTGCAGACAAAGGCAGCAGCACATCTCGCAGTCATAGGTGTGATTTGTAAGCCTCCAGTTCCAAGGTGCAAAACGAGAGCCAGAAAGGATTCACTACCCTCTCAGATTCATTTCCCTCCATCCACTTCATTATTAGTTGCGTTATGACACTACAAAAAGTTTCAGTCAAGACTGAGTTTTTTAGTTACTCAGAAAATAGAGAAGGAAGAGAAAGGAAGCTCACTTGTTTTCATTTTACAGACTGGAAGCTAAGACACACAGAATGATGGCTAAGGCCAAGCCAACAGAGCTCATAGAGGAGAAAGAAAGCTGAATGTAGACCACCTGAAAGAGGCAAAAGAAAAGCTACATTTCCCACCTCATTTTGCCACAGGAAATAGAGTTTTAACAAGCAAGAAACACTTCTGTCAGAAAACAGGTATCACTCCTGCACTAGAAATTAATTCTCTCTTTGCTCACTACAGATACTACTTTTTACTCAAAAGTGTTTTACTGTGCATGGTTGGTTTCAGTTTGCTGGGCAGTTTTCAAGAGGTGCAGGGAGAAAATAAGCAGGAGAACAAAACTAAATCCATTTTGATTCAGAAAATGGACAATCCCACTCTTGAAAAGGGACTGAAAAACGAAGACTCCTTTCATCCCGTTCTCTTTCTGCTTCTGCAAAGCTAAGCAACTGCAGTTCACAAAGAACCATAGCTTTCTTGTGTGCAATGCTGAAGACAGCTTTAATTGCAAATAAAATTCAAATAAAATGATAGAGAGAGATAACTGCATTAGAAGAAGACAAAAAAAAAAAAGCAACAAGACGCCTCCATTTCCTACCACTTCCTGTGGAGCCGTTACTGAGACATCAATCGATGGCAGCGCACAAAGGCCACCAGCTTTAAGCAATCTATCTGCTTTCTGAGCATGGTTCTGGCTTTGTCTGCACAGCTGGAACAAATGCTCCAAATGTTCAGATGATTACCCATCCTCTTTTCCCTTCCCATGTGGATATTCTCCAACAGCAGGTGGGTTTTGAAATATAAAAATTCACAACCACGAGGAGTGATTGTTTCAGGGAACTTGTAAGATGGTCTAAAGGCAGGGGAAAAGAGAAACCTTAGGGGGAATCAGAGTAGTTTAGGTTAGAAGGGACCTGAAGGATCATCGAGTTCCAACCCCCTGCCATAGGCAGGGACACCTCCCACTAGTACAGGTTACTCAAGGCCTCATCCAACCTGGCCTTGAACACCTCCAGGGAGGGAGCAGCCACAACCTCCCCGGGCAACCTGTGCCAGTGCCTCACCACCCTCACTGCAAAGAGCTTCCTCCTAACATCCAGTTTCAATCTCCCCTCTGCCACTTCAAACCCATTTCTCCTAGTACTGTCATTGCAAGACCTTGTCAGTAGTCCCTCCCCAGTCCTCCTGTAGTTCCCTTCAGATCCTGGAAGGCCACTCCACGGTCTCCAGGAAGCCTTCTCCTCTTCAGGCTGAAGAGTCCCAACTCTCTCAGTCTGTCCTCATAGCAGAGCTGCTGCAACTCTCTGATCATCTTTGTGGCTCCTCTGGACTCACTCCAACAGTTCCATGTCTTTCTTGTGTTGGGGGCTCCAGAACTGTACACAGTACTCCAGGTGGGGTCTCAGGAGAGCAGAGCAAAGGAGGAGAATCCCCTCCCTTACCCTGCTGCCCACACTGCTCTTGATGCAGCCCAGGACACTGTTGGCTGGCTATGAAAATGAGTGTCATCATGGAAGAAGGCTTGATTCTGTGCATCTAATGTTGCAAAGAATCTGGAGATGCATGACACAATCCAAAGTCAACTGGCTTTAGATCAAATCCTAATTCCATCACCACTTTCTATATGTCTTTCAGCAGCTGACTTCCCAATTCAGTTTCCCCACTTGCAAACCGTGACTAATTATCTGTGCTTTATCCCAGGGCTATTCAGAAACCTTACTCTTAGTTTCATAAGTGCTTTGAGATCCCTTAGTAGAAGTTGCTATAGAAACATACTGAGTGCATTATTAATTGTGAATAAGAAACTGAAAATGTAACAACATGCAGAGCAGGGAATCCTTATGTGAACTCAGTAACAGTGCAGAAGTAAATTCATCTCCTGTATACTTGGGTACTTGTAAAGAGAATCACAGAATTGATTTTGATTGGAAAAGACCTCTAAGACCATTGAGTCCAACAATCAAACCAACACCACCATGACCACTAAACCATGTCCCCAGGTGCCATGTCCACATGTTTCTTCAAAGACCCCAAGAATGGTGACTTCAACACCTCCCTGGGCAGCCTGTTCCAATCCCTGACCACTCTTTCATGAAAGAAATTTTCCCTAATCTTCAACCTAACCCTCCCCTGGCACAATTTCAGACATTTTCTCTTATCCTCTCACCTGATACCAGGGAGAAGATCCCAAACCCCACCTCACTGCAGCCTCCTCTCAGGGAGCTGTTAGAGAGCAATGAGGTCTCCCCTCAGCTTCCTCTTCTCCACATTAAACAAACCCAAATTCCCTCAGTTGTTTCTCATAAGATCTGTTCTCTAGACCCTTCACTTCGATCCAGTGGTGACACACTGAAGGGTGAGTCTGCAGCAGTAAACCAAACAGTGGGCAGGGACACCTCCCAGCAGTTCAGGCCTCATCCAACCTGGCCTTGAACACCTCCAAGGAGGGAACAGCCACAATCTCCCTGGGCAACCTGTGCCGGTGTCTCACCACTCTCACTATCAAGAATTTATTCCCCATCTCCAGCCTCTATCTCCTTTCTTCCAGCTTAAATCCACTGCCCCTCATCCTATCACTACAAGCCCTTGTCCCTTCCCAGCTTTCTTGCATCTCCCTTCAGATCCTAAGACACACCAGGTACCACTTTCAAGGTCTGTTATTTTTATCTATCTAATTCAAGGTAAGAGTGTTCACAAGACACTCAAATTGATAGGAAATGAGCTCCCGTGCCTGAAGGGTTTAAAAATGTCAAAATAACTGAACAGTAGAGAGAATAAAACTCTGGATCTAACCTTTGGGATCTTAATTCCAATTGTCTTCCTTGTTTCCTTTGCTTAGAGGGTGAAGTCCCAATTGGAGCAGGAACACAGGAACGGCTATACAGACAGCAAGCTTCAATACAGCTTTGGGTTAAGTTTCCTCCCTACCAGTTCAGATACCAGCAAATCACCACGAACAACTCAGCACCAAGCTAGTAACAGATCATCCAAAGCAAAAGAGTCAGAACAGACACAGTCCTGCTCCTAACAGAGCCAACGACAAATGATGCCACTTAATTCCAGAAGAACAGTTAATGACCAAATAATTACACAATTGATGTTCACCACACTGGTTCAGATGTTTCTGGCTACCCTTTTCTGGCTTAAAACCAGATTATTAAGGTGGTTTTTTTTTTTTCCCCTGCCCAAGTCCAACACTGTGTATTACAACACCCTTTAGACACTTATAAGCAACCAAATCAAGCCTGCAGAATGAACTGGCACTGCCAGATCCCCCTTCAATGGCAGATTCATGTCGACAGCTACTGAAAGTGTGTTTTTATGACTTAAAGTGAATTTGAGAGACCAAGATTCTATGCACAGTGCTACTGCATATAAGGAGAGACTTCCACCCTTCTCTTTCGCTTTATACCACCAAAAGATGGCACATCTCAATACCACTGGTATTTCTTACATAGAATGGTAAGGTTGGAAGGGACCTCAAGGATCATCTAGTTCCAACCCAATGCCATAGGCAGGGACACCTCACACTAGTACAGGTCACTCAAGGCCTCGTCCAGCCTGGCCTT
>VWZE01023422.1:90955-151957 GCA_013396675.1 Eubucco bourcierii | reverse complement strand
CCCCCCCCACTGTGAGGGTGACAGAACCCTGCTACAGGCTGCCCAAAGTGGTTGTGGAGTTTCCCTCTCTGAAGATATTCAAAATCCTCCTGGATGCATACCTGTGTGATCTGGTCTAGGTGATCCTGGCTCTANGCCTGAGGGAGCTGGGGCTGTGCTGTTTGGAGGAGACTGAGAAGTGACCTCATTCATGTTTATCAATACATAAAACGCGAGTGCCAGGAAGCTGGAGCCAGGCTGTGCTCCGTGATGCCCGATGACAGCACAAAGGGGAAATGGGTGGAAGTTGAGGTATAGGAAGTTTCATGTAAATATGAAGATTTATTCCCCCCCCACTGTGAGGGTGACAGAACCCTGCTACAGGCTGCCCAAAGTGGTTGTGGAGTTTCCCTCTCTGAAGATATTCAAAATCCTCCTGGATGCATACCTGTGTGATCTGGTCTAGGTGATCCTGGCTCTAGCAGGGGGCTTGGACTGGATGAGCTTTGGAGGTCCCTTCCAGCCCCTGACTTTGTGATGACAACTCATCACACGTTTTTGAGAACCCAAAAGACTGTTTCTCACCCAGCTGGGACTTGCTGCAAGCGAACATCATTTGTATGTAACACACGACAGGTCTGTAATACCTCACTCAACTGCAATTCAGCTCCCACTCTTTTTAATCTCTTTTACTCCATCGCTTACAGCAGTTATTAAAAGCATGGCAGTAATGAAAATTTAGATATCCCAATGATTAATAGCTGCATAATGGAGGACTGTTGGTTGGACAGTTTGAGAGATTCAAGGTTAGATAGTGTTGAAAGATGTTTTCAAGCAAGAACAAGTTACAGTAAATATGCAGATGACATCAAGTTGATCTGCTGGAGGTTAGAGAGACTCTACACAGGAATCTAGACAAGTTGGATCAATAAGCCAAGCACAATGGGATGAGTTTCAACAAGGCCAAGTGTAGGGTCCTGCACTTGAATCACAACACCACAATGAATATGGGGCAGAGTGGCTGCAAACTGTCCTGTGGAAAAAGACCTGGGAGTGCTGTTTGACATCTGTCTGAACATGAACCAGTGTGTGGCCAGGTGGTCAAGAAGGCCACCAGCATCCTGGCCTGGATCAGCCACCACGTGGTCAGCAGGAACAGGGCAGTGATTGTCTTCCTGTGCTCAGCACTGGTGAGGGCACACCTTGAGTACTGGATGTGGTTTTGGGTCCCTCACTACCATGAGGATATTAAGGGTATGGAGTATGTACAGAGAAGGGCAACAAAGCTGGAGATGGGTCTGAAGAACAGGGCTAGTGAGGTGTTAAAAAGATGCAGAGACGTGGTGCTGGCAGTCAGCAGTCTCAGCACAGTTAGATAATGGACTTGATGATCTCAAAGGTTTTTCCCCAAACCAAAACAATTCTATGGTTTTAAGTTTTCCAGCAGCACAGCCTGCAAACCCACAGTCAGAGTAGGCCTGCCAGCAAGTATCCCCCCACAGTGGGGATGATGACTGTAGCCTATTTCTTTGCAAACAAAACAGTATTAAGTGTAGAGATCCAAGCCTAAAGCCTGTTGGCAGAATGTGTGACTGTGTTAGAGATAAACTTATCACCCTCACTGCTGCATAGGGGGATGTGGAGCTCAGATGATCCCTCTGGAAGGGTATCTTTCCCAGTCACACTCCTCACAGACTGCAGCTTTAAAGCAAACTGCAGAGCCAGGACATCTCTGTCACACAACACAGCCCCATGACAGCCTGAGACACTGCAGCAAGCAGCAGCTCAAAGACCTTTAGGAGACTGGCAGAAAGATGGTAGTGGACCTTTAAGGAGTGTTTTGCAGAGTCATTCTGAGCTAACAGCTAATGGCATGCTCTCCTCTCTGATGATAGCTCTTTTGTAACTGGCTGATGAGAATCAGCTGCAAAGGAGGGAGATGATTTTATGTCTCATTAATTTTGAAATTTTTAAGATGTTTTTTTAATACCAAGCAAATCAATAACATCAGTATTATGCCTCTTCTCTCCTCTCCTTTCATCCTTACTGGTATTCTCAGCTGGGCCATAATTTGGACACAATTCTTTATCATTTACTGTGAATACCTAGATGCATCATAGCTCACCACTGCTGTTACAAGCAATTTTCTTCATTTCATAGCCTTTCACAAGCTCAGAAGCTTTTGGAGGTGTCAGGAGGACATTCACAAGGCTCAAGCTTGCTTTGCTTTTGCACTGCAACTGCTAGAACTAGGTTACAAACAGTATTTGGGATTACCAGGAGCCTCTCAACATACAGAGATAGACAGATGCACAAACACACAGATACCCTATGTATAGAAAAGGCTCTCACAGATGAGAGCTTTTTAAAACACTGTAAACCAACATTAAAATCCACCTTCAGCCTTTCCGTGTCTTAACGGATTCAGCCTGGGAACTGCTGGACAGTTCCCGTTTGCCAGAAACAAGGATTTGCCACTCAGTGCAGGTTTGCTGCAGCAAAAACATGACACAGATGTGTCCTCGGGATCAAGAACAGCGCTGTAAAACTGGGAGCTGAACAAATGCACTGCAGCCTAGAACTGCTAGGGACCCAGAAAGTGTCTGCATGGTGCCACTCTATATAATTAGGTCACTTTTAAACAACTATGAGTAGCATACAGCTGGCAGCAATGCTTTGAATGAGTTCAAGAATTGTTTGGGTTGCAGATTTCAGTACCATCAAGTCCAACCATTCTTTACCTCTAAGATTAAACTATGGTCCTCAGCACCACATCTCTGGTTCTTTTCAACACCTTCAGGGATGAGGACTGAACCACCTCCCTGGGCAGTCTGTTCCAGTCATTGAGAACCCTTTCAGTTTCTTCTGATGTTCAATCTAAACCTCCCTTGGTGCCCTTTGAGACCATTTCTTCTTGTCCTGTCAGTTGTTACCTGAAAGGAGAAACCAACCCCTACCTGGTTCCAACCTCCTTTCAGGGAGCAGTACAGAGCTAGGAGGTCTCCCCTCAGTCTCCTTTCCTCCAGCATAAACATCCCCAGTTCCCTCAGCTGCTCCTCACCTGCCCTATTCTCCAGACCCTTCACCAACTTCATTGCCCTTCTCTGGACACCCCCCAGCACCTTGATTTTTTATTATTTATTTATTTATTCATAAAATGGTGAGGACACAAAACATCACAAAACCAGTCAGGGTTAGAAGGGACCACAAGGATCATCTCGTTCCAACCCTCCTGTCATGGGCAGGGACACCTCACACTAGATCAGGCTGCCCAGAGCCTCATCCAGCCTGGCCTTAAACATCTCCAGAGATAAGGCTTCCACCACCTTTCTGGGCAACCTGTTCCATGGTCTCAACATCCAGTCTGAATCTCCCCATTTCTAGCTTTGTCCCATTCCTCCCAGTCCTATCACTACCTGACAGTCTAAAAAGTCCTTCCCCAGTTTTCTTGTAGGCCCCCATCAGATACTGAAAGGCCACAATAAGGCCACCTTAGAGCCTTCTCCTCTCCAGACTGAACAGTGTACCAAATAAGCATTGGTGAGGCCACACTTTGATGAGTACATGGGATAATCACTTCCCTGGTCCTGCTGGTCACACTATTGCTGATCCAGGTCAGGATGCAGGTGGCCTTCTTAGCCACCTGGGCACACCTTGGCTGGCATACTGGCTGCCAATCAGTACCCCCAGGTCCTTTTCTGCTGGCCAGTTTCCTGCTGCTCTGCCCCAAGCCTCAGAAAAACTGCTGCAATTCAGAAACAATTATTACTGAATACTGTCACACAAGAAAAGTTTGATGATATCATCTGTGGTTTGACAAAGGCCCAAAAAGGATTCAGTAGACAGATGCCATTTCCTATTGCATTTTCCAGAGCACTGATACCCCTGCTTGCAAATATGTGAAATGAGACAGTAAAGAAAGTTATGTTTAAATTTGCCAGTTAATGCATTATGGAAATATTTAGTAGAGGAGGGCATACATATATGCAAGGCTCTTGGGGTTCATAATATCTATGTTTTGCAGGAATAAAAAGAAAAAAAGTATTTCTCTGTAAATTATTTCTTTTGGCCTCTAGCAATACTTAATATCCATGGAGTTTAACATTCAGAATGCAGGTTTCTGAGGGCAGCAACTGCTCAGCCAGGAGGAAGTTCCCTTAGAGGATAGCTCCCAAGGTATTTATGTAATATGGAAATGGTCACAGTAAGCATCAGATTGAACTGGTTTTAGACCTCTGCTACTGGAACAGCTGAGAAAACATTCAACAATGATGTAAGAAACGAAGTGATGACTTACACTATCAGCCTGTGCCAGAGTCCATCCTTCACAGCCATATCATGTGTCCATTTTAAAGTGTGATTTGCTATGACTTTTCCATATGTTGTACAAAGTTGATAGCAATGTTACTGTAATCACATCAGAGAGTTGTGCTGCAGCCATACTAGAAACAGAGGTGTAGTTGTTCTGGAAAATAACTAGTCAGTTACATCACAACCTCTTTGAAAGTGAAAGCACCACCTGAAATCCCACATATTTTCCAATTTAAAATCTCTAGACACAAAATGGCATTCCTGAGCATTTGCACATAATCCAGATGTTGCTGCACTCCATTGCTCAACCTACATCATAGAATTGTCAGGGCTAGAAAGGACCTCAAGGATTGTCCTGTTCCAATGCCCCTGCCATATGCAGCAACACCTCACACTAGAGCAGGCTGCTTAGAGCCACATCCAGCCTGGCCTTGAACACCTCCAGAGATGAGGTTTCCACGACTTTCCTGGGCAACCTGTGCCAGGGTCTCACCACCCTCATGGGGAAGAGTTTCTCCCTAACAGCCAATCTGAATCAACCCATTTCTAGTTTTGTTCCATTTCTCCCAGTCCTATCACAACCTGATGATAATCCTAAATTCTGCTGACACAATCACTTCTCCTCAGCACAAACCAGCACTGTGTTCCAGCAAGCTGGAGAAGCTGATGATTCAGGAAACCAAAATGCAACTTCCTTTTGGCTTCCCCTCAGCACCATAAGTTAATATTAAAAGGTAACCTGAAGTAGGACAAGCTTAGTTTAACTCATATAGCCTAAGAAGTGATTTGAGTCCAGAAGTTCATTTGCAAGGTTCTGAACTGGCCTCATACCAGACTTCTTGAAGTTCTTTTTCCTGGTAGTGCCCACAACAGAGTCAAGCACCAGCAGCCTGCTCTAAAAGCAGCAAACACAAACAGTTATTCCCTTTCAGCAACAATTTTCCCTTATTCTCAAGAAATATACATCTATTTTTATTTCCCTCCTAGACATGACAAGGGGATAAAGAGGCTGCAGGAGTCTCAGACACAGCACTTACTGGTTTTGTGCTGTTTCACCACAATGCTTAACTCATGATGACATGCAGGATAGGGAAAGACCTCCTGATATGCAAGGTCACTCCTGAACCACAAATATTATTATCAAGAGCCTTGAAGTCCCTAAAATGTCATGTCAGAAGGCATCTGTCACTAGATAATAGGAGTTGTGGCTTGTCATTTAAAGGTCCTGCTTGTTTCCTCCCTCCCTGCAATTTCACAAGGATTAAAAAATAAAAAGCTAATAAATAAATCAACAGACAATACCCAGAGTGGGCAGTGAGCAAACAGACTGAGCCATGCCTTCCACAGATCCTCAAGCCAGTACGTTTTGGGTTTTTTTGGGGGGGGAGGGGTGGGGTGGGGGTAGGGATCAAAAGAAATGGGAGAGAAAGGGGGAGGTTGCTCATTAAATAATTATGGGGTTTAGGCTAAATTGCTAAGTAAGAGAGTCACTGCATGTTTGGCAGATGCTACTGTAGAACTAAATCCACTCAGATACCAACATGTCCTTCTCTCTGCTCCAGTTCATAAGCAGGATTGCCATGATCAGACAAGCAGCCACTGAACAGCTGGGCACAGTTTGCCAATTTTACAGCAATCAGTGATCACTGAACCCATCTAGTTCTCTTCCCAAACTGGAAGCACCAAAAATAATAATATATAAGCTTGCAGGGATGAAAAAAACTGAACTTCTTCCATCTGTTCACATTTTTACACCCTTAATAAATACTGCAGCTTTACTCCATTTGAGTACTTCAGGGAAGCTGGAAAAAGGAATCAGCTTCATAGCTTTAGATTTTCCTTCCTTATTTAAGGGATATAGAGGAGAGAGGTTTTATTTTAGGCTGAGATGAAACAGTTTCAAGTTGTGCCAGAGGATATTTAGGTTGGACACGCGGAATAAGTTCTTCACTGAAAGGGTTGTAAAGCCCTGGCCCAGGCTTCCCAGGGCAGTCGTGGAGGTCCCATCCCTGGAGGGATTTCAAAGCCAGGAAGATGTGGTTGTGAGAAACATGGTTAAGTGGTGACCAGGCAGTGCTGGGTTAATGATTGGACTTGATGATCTGAAAGGTCTGTTCCAGACTAAACTATTCTATGATGGCAGCAGGACCTGAGATAGTCTCTGAATCAGCAACGGCCATGAAGCAGAGTGAAGACCAAGGCCAGTGCAGAAGTTCACCATGATGTTAAAGGTGCTTAGGTGTTCCAGGTCTGTTTGGATGAGGTCTTGATCAGTCTGGTCTAGTGGAAGGTGTCCCTGCCAATGCCATGGGAGCTGCAACTAGATGATCTTCAAAGGTCCTTTCCAATCCAAACCATTCTATGCTTTGGTTTTCAATTTGTTGATACTCTCAGTGACCAAGAGAAAGGCAGATCAGGCATCAGTTAATCCTTTCATAGATGATACACTCCCAAAACACTCTCTAGCTGAGGCTCCAGCTTTCAAAGCACTTTGTGTAGGGAGAATCAACATTAGAGATGACAAAACAGAACCGTCAGAAATCACCCTCAAAATAACAGATAATAAAGAATAGTCAAATCTAAGCTTTAGTCCAGCCATTTGCTCACCTACCTAGAAAAGCCTTTCACAACACAGAGCTGAGATGAATTTTCCTTTGAATAAAAAGTAAAAGAGTCACTGCTTCCAAATTCCACTTCAGGTTTTAGGCTTTGGGGGGGGCAACAATTATGGACTTAGTGTGAAACAAACAAACAAAAGAACCAAACTGCATTACAAATCAAAGCAGCAGCAGAAATAAACAAACAAAAAAAAAAAAACAAACCCCAACACTCAATCCAACCCAAAAGCAGCACACAAACCTCTCGACACCTGGATGTTGTGACCTTTTCAGTCTCAGGACTTCTCAAGTACCCAGCAAATTTCTACTTCTGTATTTGCCTCCTGGTCATACTAAGGTAGATGATCAGAACTAGAGGTCACGACACATCAAGTGATGCACATTCTAGATATGGCAGCGCCATTCACTTTGGCTCTGAAGGGGTTAATAGGGAAATTTGATCCTTTCTCTTGCCCTAGGAAATACACAGCACATCCCTGATTAATGTGACAGGATGCATCAGCTCAGCAAGGGTGAAATTTACCCTTGCACAGCAGGCGAGCACAAGACCAGTGTATTACTTAAGTCCCACTTAGGCACTTAAAACACTGAAATATCAAAGCCTGGTGTGCGGACAGCAGGGCTGAAGATGAAATGCAGTGTTCAAAGAATTATGTGAACTAGTAACACACATTCCTGACTCCCAAGTTAACTGGAGTTGTTCAAGAGAAGATACAGCACTACTTTGGACAGTGTAATAAAAATATCAACTGGAAGCACAGAGGTAATTAAAAGTGACAACAAAACCTTGGACAGTGCCATCGGAAATTACACTGGAGAATGAGCTAATGCCAATGGACAAATCAATGATACATCCTCAGCTGGAATACTGACCTCACAAAGGCACAGCTGGCATAGGTGGCATTAGGAGAACAGCAGCAGAAACCATGACTGCACAAGGACCTCACCAGAGCAGAGTGAAAATACACAAGTTCTCTGGTTTATACAATCATCAAGTCCTTTCAGGGGGAAAAGGACCTTTAAGACCATCCAGCCCAACTATTCTCTAAGGCTGGTGCTAAACTGTGGCCCTCAGCACAACATAGCATCTTTTTAACACCTCCAGGGACGAGTATTCAACCACCACCCTTGGCAGCCTTTAAGAGCCCTTTCAGTGAAGCAGTTTCCCCTAACATTCAACCTAAACCTCCCCTGGTGCAACTAGAGACTAATTTCCTCTTGTCCTGTCACTTGTTCCTTTGCCCAACCCCTATCTCACTTTGACCTCCTTTCAGGAAGTTGTAGAGTGCCATAAGGTCTCCCCTCGGCCTCCTTTTCTTCAGGATGAACAACTCCAGTTCCCTCAGCCACTCCTCACCAGATCCTTCACCAGCTTTGCTGCCCCTCTCTGAACACACTCACGCCCCTCAATATACTTGTGGTAGTGAGAGACCCAGAAATGAAGACAGGACTCAAAGTGTGGCCTTAGCAGTGCTGATTATAGGGGGACACCTCACTTCTCTTGTCCTGATGGCCACACTATTGCTGATCCAGGCCAGGACACTGTTTGCCTTCTGGCCATCTGAGGACACACTGCCTCTCATATATAGGTCTTTCTGTGCTTTCCAATCACTCTGCCCCACGTTGTAGCATTGCACAGGGTTGGGACCAAAATGCAGGATCCTGCACTTGGGACTTCTCAATATCTGAGCACAAAGAGAAATACTAAATAGTGGCAGACCAACACAGGGCAGTGAAACTACAGAGATGATACACTAAGAACATCTTTTCTTACCACCAGGATGTGGGTTATCTCCACAAAGTAGAAAGGAATGAGGGTTTTAAATTGCAAAGGAAGGTAAAAGAAAAGGATTTTGATGGTCCTCCTTCATTTGAGGTTTTCAATAGTACAGTCATATAGCTCTGAAGTGCAAATAGATACTGGGGAGAGATTCATATCCTAGATTAGATTAAAACCCAACCAACAGATAAGCTTTGACACATTCAGGTAAAGGGCAATTACTAACCAACAGATGAAATAATGCTGCTGGTGGTAATTCTGAAGTCAGCTGCTGCAGCTGCAATGCTTCTAAAACTCCCACTGAACAACATCTTCTACTACACCATGCTGCAACAAGACAGACACTGGGCTGATACCAAAATGCTGCTTTATCATAATCTACCTGCCATGCCTGTTAAGAACTAGACTGTCTAAAACTGAGAGCAGTGTAGGGCAGAGATAACCAGGACACTTCCAAACAAGCAAATGCAGGTATCAGCCAGACACATCACAGCAGTCTGCAGCCCTCCTCCTTTCACAGTAACTGCAGTGCAGACACACAGAGTTGAACTAGGCTTATGGTTGGGCTTGGCAGTGCCAAATGGCAGGAATCTTTTGGACAACATCCAGCACTGATCTAAAAGACAGGGCCTGCTACAGCTTTGCATCTTATTTAGATGAAAAGTATTGGTCCTCTCCAGTTCTGGTCTCTTCTCACAAGTAAACAGTGACAGAACAAGAGGAAATGGCCTCAAGCTGTGGCTGGGTAGGTTTAGACTGGACATTAGGAAAATGTTTTCCCCAGCAAGAGTGGTCAGGGATTGGAATGTGCTGCCCAGGAAGGCGGTGGAATCACTAACCCTGCATGTGTTTAAAAGTTATTCTGATGTGGTGCTTGGGGATATGGTTTGGGGTGACCCTTGCAGAGTAGGGATATCAGTTGGCTTGGTGATGCTGAGGTGCTTTTCCAACCTGCATGTTTCTGTGATTCTGGAACAAAACTCTCATTTCCTATAAGCACCTTCTGAAATTCAAAAGGTGAGTAGACCTCAGACTGAAAATGTTAGCTGTAACTAACAGCATCTCTGTTTAACTCCACGTTTCACTCACTCATCTACATAGCACAGAACACACTTGGTTAGAAGAGACCTCAAAGATCATCCAATCCAACCTTCAACCCAGCACTAGATGACTGCCCTGAGTGCCAGGTCCACCCACCACTTGAACTGCTCCAAGGATGTTTACTTTACTACTTCCCTGGATGTTTGATAACCCTCTCAGTGGACAAGTACTTCCTAATATCCAGCAATGCAAAATGAGCAACTTCTAGGCCTTCTCACAAGAAGGAAGTAGAAAAGTTACAAAATCAAATGTGGAGCAAGCTAAGTACTGGGAAGCAACCAACTGAGTAAGCCTCAAATGAAGGATTAACCTTATTTTCTCAAGGATTTCATTCCAGCAAGGAATTAAGCTACCAACTTCCCCCTTCCTTACCAACTCCTGCTGCCAGCAGTCAGATAAAATAAACCTAGTCATATAAATTTTTATCAAGATCTCAAGAGAGAAAGAAGTAATTCTGAGCTAGAGGTCAAGCATAAGAATTTTAAGCCCAAAGGTCAATTTTCTAAGAGAATTGTAAGTATTTGTGAACAGCTTAGAACAGAGGCAACATTCAGGCTGTAGCTGTTACACTGACAGAGAGATACAGCTGCTATCAACTCACAGATCAGTCACTTAGGGAAAGCAAGCAAATAAAAAGATAAGTACTGTAAGAATGGCTTTTTCTAAGAGAGAAACACAAATGCACCTCTTTGCAGAGCAGGTGTGACAGCTAAAGCTTCAGACACCCAAACCTTTCCTAAGGTATGTGGGGGTTTGGATTTCTTTCTAGGAGCAATGTTTGAAAACAGACAACTCAACATCCAGATCCTTTTCCTGATTTAAAAGATAGTCTCTGCCAAATCCCTAACCAGGGGAGTCACTCCATCCTGCTGGAGTCCCAAGTTTGTCAAGAGGTAGGTGGTTGGGGCCCATCCCTGGAGGCACTCAAGCTGAGGATTGACAGAGCTCTGGGCAACCTGATCTACTTGGGGATTCCTCTGCTTACTGCAGAGGGGTTGGACTGGATGACCTTCAGAGGTCCCTTCCAACCCAGACCATCCTATGAATCCCTCCCTGCTCCCTCCCTGGAGGTGTTCAAGGCCAGGTTGGATGAGGCCTTGAGTAACCTGTACTAGTGGGAGGTGTCCCTGCCTATGGCAGGGGGTTGGAACTAGATGATCCTTGAGGTCCCTTCCAACCTTACCATTCTGTGATTCTATGACTCTAATCAAACAGAATCTGACCTTGTTTTCACCCTGGGAACATAAAATCAACTCCAGTTAAGGCAACAGGATGCAAACTCAGACTGGTTTGAGGGTAATGTGTGGCTAAATTGTGTTTTCAGTGCAGCAGGGTAAATCCAAAGTAGAAATTGATAGCCCCAGAATCAGCAGGACACCATTAGAGGAGCATAAGCAAAGCACTTTTTGCCTCAGAGAGAGGCAGACTCTGGACTGTTTCATGCCCAGGTGCGACCACACCTGGGTCACTGTATCCAGTTTGGGGCAATTCGAGAGCCAGTGATCTACTGGACAGAGTCCAATGGGGAAATCTGAGGATGATTAAGGGACTTGAAGATCTCTATGGTGAAGCAAGACTGAAAGACCTGGGGATGTTTAGTCTGGAGAAGACTGAGAGGGGATCTTATGAATGTCTAATTATATGCAGGGTGGGTGTCAGGAGGAAGATGCCAGGCTTCCTGGTGGTGCCCAGTAATAGAACAGTGGATATAAGCTGGAACCCAGGGGGTTCCATCTGAACAGGACAAGATATTTCTTTGCTGTGCATGTGCTGGAGGTCTGCAGCAAGCTGCCCAGAAAGACTGTGGAGTTTCCTTCTCTAGAGACTTTCAAAACCCACCTGGATATGTTCCTGTGTGACCTGCCCTAGGTGACCCTGTTCTGGCAGGAGAGTTGGCCTAGATGATCTCTGGAGGTCCCTTCCAACCACTAAGATTCTGTGATTCTCTGATCTCACATTTTCACAGCCTGTCTCTACACTACACATTCTCCGGTCTGATAACTGCGAAGGAGCTTACGGTCAATCCCAGCTCAGGGTGCTGAGCTTGCCAGTCAGCATGGACCAAGATCTTTCCCTTCCTTCTGAAATCCCAGTCTGGATTGCTCCAGCCTGTTAGTCAATAGAGCAGTTTTTTTTTTCAAATGCTATGGTTCGATTCCACAGTGCTGCTGGGCGAGGTTGGGAATGGAGCTAAACCCAGCTGCATCTAGCAGGGAAAGCTGCCACAGGGAAAGAGTGAAAAAATCAAACAGTGAGCAGTAAGGCAATTCCCCAACTCTGACTGGCTGAATGCCAGAGCCTAAAGGGTTAATATAACATCAGAGGAGTAAGAAAACCGAAAAGGTTACTGCCAATAGGTGTTGCTATGAGAGTCAAAGGGAGGGTTTTGGAAACACAAAACTGGAAGAAAGAAAAAATGCTGCTATGGAAGTATTGCTCCTTAGTCACCCACTTACATTTCAATTACCAAATGCTTCTCTTTAGCACTATGTCACTTCAAATAAACATTAAAGCTGACAATAAGAAGGTTCTTTTTGGGTAGAGTTTATAGAAATATTAGAATCATAGAATCATAGAATGGTAATGTTGGAAGGGACCTCAAGGATCATCTAGTTCCACCCCCCTGCCATAGGCAGGGACACCTCCCACTAGTACAGCTCAATCAAGGCCTCATCCAATCTGGCCTTGAACACATCCAGGGAGGGAGCATCCACAACCTCCCTGGGCAACCTGTTCCAGTGCCTCACCACCCTCACTGTAAAGAACTTCCTCCTAACATCCAGTCTAAATCTCCCCTCTGCCAGTTTAAATCCATTGCCCCTTGTCCTGTCATTGCAGGACCTTGTAAATAATCCTTCCCCAGCCTTCCTGTAGGCCCCCTTCAGATACTGGAAGGCTACTATCAGGTCCCCTCGAAGCCTTCTCTTCTCCAGGCTGAAGAGCCCCAACTCCCTCAGCCTGTCCTCATAGGAGAGCTGCTCCAGCCCTCTGATCATCTTTGTGGCCCTCCTCTGGACCCGCTCCAACACTTCCATGTCCTTCCTGTGCTGAGGGTTCCAGAACTGCACACAGTACTCCAGGTGGGGTCTGACGAGAGCAGAGTAAAGGGGCAGAATCACCTCCCTTGCCCTGCTGGCCACGCTTCTCTTGATGCAGCCTAGGACTCGGTTGGCTGTCTGGGCTGCATGTGCACACTGCAGGCTCATGTTGAGCTTTTCATCAACCCAGACTCCAAGGTCCTTTTCCTCAGGGCTGCTCTCCAGCCATTCACCACCCAGCCTGTATTTGTGCTTGGGATTGTGCCTACCCAGGTGCAGGACCTTACACTTGGCCTTATTGAATTTCATGAGGTTGGCCTGGGCCCACCTCTCCAGCCTGTCCAGGTCCCTCTGGATGGCATCCCTGCCCTCTAGCAAGTCGACTGTGCCACACAGCTTGGTGTCATCTGCAAACTTGCTGAGGGTACACTCCATTCCTCTGTCCATGTCACTGACAAAGATGTTAAACAGCACTGGTCCCAGCACTGACCCCTGAGGGACACCACTTGGCACTGGTCTCCAGGTGGACATTGTGCCGTTGATCACCACTCTCTGGGTTCGACCATCCAGCCAATTCCTTACCCAGCAGTGGTCCATCCATCAAGTCCATGTTTTTCCAGTTTGGTGACCAGGATGTCATGTGGGACAGAGTCAAATGCCTTACTCAGGTCCAGGTAGATGACATCAGCTGCCCTTCCCTTGTCCACTGTTGCTGTGACTTCATCATAAAAAGCCACTAAATTTGTCAGGCAAGATCTGCCCTTGGTGAAGCCATGCTGGTTCCCACCAATCACCTCTGGTTTGTTTTATTAGCCAAATACTATTTGCTTATCTATCCCCCAGACTCTGCTGAAGTTGTTTAGTTACAGGAAACACAGGAGCAGCAACTACAAAACATTTTCAGTCAGAACAGCTCCCTGGCAGCAGGCATTTGCTGACTTCAGTATGGTGACTCTTAACATGGGTATGGAGGACAAACAGGTCCATAGTAAGGCATCCTGAGGAGACTGTCATTGGACTCCAGAAACAAGAAGAGTCAGGCATTGCAACAACCTCCCAAGGGGAAGCAGAGGATTCCCCTACATTGGGCAGTCTGAAGGCTCACCTTCACAGGGTGCTGGGCCAGCTCACTCTAACTACACCATCACCTATATCAGATCCTTGGGCTCTCCTCCAAAATGGTATTCAGGAGAGGTTCAGGTTGGATGTTAGGAAGAAGTTCTTCCCAGCAAGAGTGATTGGTATTGGAATGGGCTGCCCAGGGAGGTGGTGGAGTCCCCATCCCTGGAGGTGTTTAAAAGGAGACTGGATGTGGCCACGGGTTAATTTATGAGAAGATGTTGGGTGATAGGTTGGATTTGATGATCTCAAAGGTCTTTTCCAACCCAATTAATTCTGCTATCCTATCACCCTGCTGTAAATCCAAAGAAACACCAATGAAGTATTGCAGGTGCAACAGGAAAACAAACCAACCAAATCAAGCAAACCCCAACAAAACCAAACACAAAGAGAAGCACAGCAAGAACATAGATCTGACCTGTCACTATGTGAGAATTTCCTTGTAAACCACAAGTGACAAAGCTGATGACCAGGGAGAAATTTGGACCTTCACATCTAACAGCCTGTTACAATAAGATGAGCCCCAAGACTCCAGGACAAAGTGACAATTCAAAAATGCTATTTAGATGCCATTTTGCATATAAACTGGTTCACATTACCCAGGATGTGGTAAAGCAGCAACAGCTATGCAACTACACAGCAGGACAAACAAAAGGCTAGCAAAACTTGCAAAGGTCACATCATCAAATACATCCAGGAACAGAACCAGAGCCAGCAAGAAGGCAAATTAATTTTAATTGTTTTCCTTTTACCTCTCTGCAAGTTAGGAGATCACAGGAAATCCAAGAAAATGGGCATCTGAGATGGGCTGCTGACACTATAATCATAGCTGCTTCTCTCTAAAGGGTATGGAATAATCATGGAGATTTAATTCCTCCCAGGATACACGGACAGTTAAACTGAGATCAAACCAATAGTCTAATCAAGTTCAACACAACCTTCAGCAGTAGCCACAAACCACTTGAACTAATTTTTATTCTGGGAAAAAAATAAGAGAGATTTCCATTCACATTTAGCATGATTTAGATGGGGGGAGGCACTTAGCTTTTCTAGCTGAGTATGATTCCCTCTAACCCCATTGCCAGTCTGGTAGCTGAGTTTTCTTACATTAATTTTTGTAAAGCCTTGACCTGCCACCCGTTTGTAGTAAAACAGGGCAAACTTTGAAAAATGAGTTCCCTTATCCTGGTTTTTACATAGTTATCACTTTCCCGTCTTCAATGTTTTTAACCCTCTCCACCAAACAGCAGAAAGTTGTTTTGCTCAGGCCCCTCAGCACCAAATCTGGGAAGCAAAAGGATACAAAGAACCCAAAGTCTATCTTTTTTTCCTTTTCTTTTAAGCCATACCTGAGCAAGTAATACTTCACTTTTATTCTGCCTCCAAGAACTGACCAGCAGCTTACTGCAGCATGTGCTATGTGTGTTTCAAATCACAAGCAAGCATCTGAACAAGCAAAACTAAAATGATGGGAGATTGGGTTATTCAAAAACTAGTGATGTCTTGACCTCTGCTACGAGTCTCCACTTACCTGTGTTAAGAAAAACAGGTCTAAGGTGACAAAAAGTCTGAATCTTTGCCAGTTAAAGATCCCCAGTCCCTGTTCTTATTTTTATGCTATCATATCTCCATCCATATCAGTGGAATTCCTCTGATTTATTCCTTTACACTTCAGACTAAGAAAATCTCCAAGTAAGCTTTTGCTTTCTAGACCAGTGACAGGGCAGTTGGGCAGGGGGTGAGGATTTCTTTTCTGTCTAGCTTTTTCCTTTCATTTTACTTCCTCCTTACCCCACACAAAGCACAAGAATTACAAGTCAGAAGTTGACACTATCCCTTTAACAGAAACTACCTGCACGGAGAATTCTGAGCCCAAACTCTGCAAATGGCACATGGAATAGGCTGCAGAGCCTTCAGGACTGAGGCAAAACCTGGCACAGAGAGGCAAGACTTCGAGCCCCAGAAATATCATGGCTGAAACGATACTTCATCATTATTTGTCTTAGCTGGCATCTATGTCTTTTGATAACTGTTAGTAATTACACCACAAGAGACTTCAGGAATTATCCAGCTAGGTCACAAAAGTTCGTGTCATCTGCCAGAGTACCAACCACAGCATTACTAAATGCCAGGTTGGTAGGTTCTCCAAGGATCATCTGCCCCAACCTTTCTAGGTGAAGGTAGAGTTTGGAATGAGTTTGCCCAGCAGCCAACATTCCAAGATGAGTCTTCAAACTGTCCAAAGAAGAGGAATCCACTGCTTTGCTTGGGAAAGGAGAAAGTTCAACCAGAGAAGCACTCACAGGCTACACAACCGCTCAATGAGAGAATTTATTCTCTACCTCAACACTATCGACCAGGTGCAGCAGCCTTATTTAAAACAAAGAACTAACCAGTCCAACAGCCAGGGAATAACTCCTTTTTCACCTCATACACATAGAAGAGGTTTGAAACATGAGATTCAAAAACCACTGCACTTGAAACCAGCTCATTTTAACTGGGATTAAAAATTTGAAACTGCAGGAGCTACCACTCTGGGGTAGCTTCAGTTATTTAAAAGCTTGCCTTTTTTTTTGTGTGGGTGTTTGAACCAATATTTTTTTATTTCTATACAACTTAAAGCTTTAATCATAACAAAACTGAATCCCTTCCTGCAAAGAGTACTTCAGTAGTAGCAGCTTCACAGGTACTACATGGTTTTGACATTTACTGTAGCCCTGGGAAAGGAACAAGCCAAGCGCATCCCTGTCACAGTTTTAATAATTGCAAAACTCATTTGCACAGAGGTCTGACTTACCACCTCAAAAATAGTAAGGAGTAATAATTTATTTTATCTGCTTTCTGATCTCCCATTTCTACCTCCCACTACATAACTTAGTACTTCAAAATAGATCTTAAGTGGGACTCAAAGTGGTATCGCTGAATCTCAGACTAGCAAAAGGTTAAAATTTACTCCTAAAGTACCGATGAGTAGATTCTCCTTCCCCATTAGGCAGAATCCTCCTTTCCAAGCAGTAATAACCACCATTAACGCCCATGTAACAGTCTGGTAAGGTCATCCCTTGAGAAAGAAAATCCTTTGATATTTCCATTTTCCAGTTCAGCAGCAGCCTCCTCAGGAATGCCTGCATTCCTAACAATTCAGGCAGTCTCTGGAATAACCCCTTAGCCTTGCCACCCACTTCACACCAACCTCTACCCTTTTCCAGGCAACACTTCTGGAAGCTGAAAGTCCCTAAAGCAGCATTTGGCAAATAGCATTTTGCCAAATAAGCCTGCTGGTATTAATCAACTGGGTGCATTTATTAACCTTGCTTTGCCTTTTCACATTCCACTTCCAGATTTTGGTGGGGGTGGTGATGGGGCGAGGATTGGAAAGGGGTGGGGAAAAAGAGAGGATCTCTGAGACTCTGTGGCAGCTTAATTTGAGGCATTTTTAAAGGCTTCTCCAGCAGTCTGTCAGAATTTACAAAGATGACTGAAAAAAAATAAAAAGAGGAAAAAGAAAAAAATAAAACCAACCCCACACCACCAGAGGGCTGCTGCCTGCAGGAGAATGAAACTGCTGCATTTTAACACTGCAGTAAAATCCTACCAGCTCCACGGGAGCATAAATAAAAGTGACCAAGTCATAAATCTTTCCTAAGTAGAACACACAGCATCACACAAACACAGTTTTTACTCAGTGACATTTTGTTTGAGAAGACCAGGGACAAATGTCCCTAAGGAAAGCAGCAACTGAAGCCAGCAAGAGTCACAAAATTGTCAAAATGGGAACATCAGAGCAGGTTTTGGTTTACTTAGTTAAACCAACTTCAGTTTACAATTGCAGTCAGAGAGATTTCAGCTTTTATATATCAATATTATAATAAGCAAAAGGAGAAGCATTGGAAGATAAATAGAACGTGAAAAAAAGTGTCACCACCTAGACAGACCAGGTTGGTCTATCTTCAGGAGACGAAAGCCTACAGAGGTACAAAATGAAGGTTGCAGAAGTGACCACCAAAAAAACCCCCAAAACCAAATAGACAAATCATTTGGCCTGAGCAGTAGTATTATCCCAGATCTGGCTTTTATTTCTGAAAGTTATCACTAGAAGCTGTCTAATCCCATCAGCCCTAAAGAGAAGTCAGGTATTAGCTTAGTTTTAAAACAGGGCATCACAAGGGAAAAAAAAAAGCTAAATTAACTAACTCATTAAAGGTTCCAGCTCAAGTCACTGGCTGAGCAGGTTAGGGTCAGTGAGGACTTTATAGTTATTGTTTCTCAGTCATCTGCCTTAAAACTCACTGCAGGATGATGCAAAGAGAGCCTGTTTTATGCACATCTCTGCTATCTTCCCCCAAGAAAGGGCTCACCTAGGACTCTCCAAGTATTTTAGAAAGTCATAGAATGGCTTAGGTTAGAGGGGATCTTAGAGATTATCTACTCCAACCTCCCTGTCATGGGCAGGGACTCCTCTCAATTAGACTTGGTTGCTCAAGGCCTCATCCAACCTGGCCTTGAATAGCCCCAGGGAGAAGGCAGCCACAGCCTCGCTGAGCAACCTGTGCCAGAGTTTCACCACCCTCATACTCAAGAACTTCTTCCTATGTTCCAGTCTAACTCTGCTCTCTCTCAGCTTCAAACCACCCACTCTTGGCCTGTCTCTAGACACCCTCACAGAAGTCTCTCTGCAGCCTTCCTGTAAGATCCCTTCAGCTATTGGAAGGCAGCTCGAAGATCTACCTGGAGTCCTCCTTCCTCCAGGTTGAACACTTCCAGTTCCCTCAGCCTGTCCTGATAGCAGAGGTGTTCCAGCCCTTGTCTCATCATTACCCCCCCACCCCAGCCCTGCAATGCAGTCACACCCCCAGAAAGCATACAGTGCACAATGGGTTTGATGCTCATTCACACCTGACACCCCACACTGTGCTGCAGCAGCTGCAGGGCTATCAAGAGAGCCAAACCAAGGCACAGTTGGTACAGGCAAATAACCAGGTGAAGCTAGGACAGACTTCAGTTCTGCACAAAGCATGGTTTTTAGGTGTTCTGTTTCACTTTGCACTGTTCTTTGTGCAAGGAGAGTGTTACCCCTCAGTGCTACAGCTCTGATCACAAAGCAGACATACCCTTGGATCAGTAGCCTTTGCCTTGCCATGTGTCAAGCGTGAGGGTTGGAATGCCCCGGCCACCAGCCAAGTGCCAGCCACTCTCCATGAGTCTCTGCTTTCCCAAAGGGAATAGAAAGGGATGGAGAGAGAGACAGTGATGGGATGGGAGAAAAACTGAATGAGTTGGGGGGGAATGAGAACAACCCAATGAAAGAGAGACAGAGAGACACAAACCAACATGGAATCCAACCCCTGATGGCAGTGATGGTACCATCGGCACCACTGTTGCTAGGGGCAGGTACTGGGCAAGCCCCAGACTAGGCACAGCAGCAGACAGGAACTGGAATCTGGAACTGAATTCAGGACCACAGGATGAGGACAGAAGGCAGAAGGAACAGAGTCCTCCCAGGACGTGAGGAGGCTTAACCTTGGTGATTCCTCAGTTTGCTCCTGAAGATGCCATCCATGGGCTCAAATCCTTTAATGGGCAGTTGAGGGTCACCTGTCCTGTCTGCTCCTCCCTGTAGGTGCCACGTCTGACTATATACACCCCAATTTCTCAGGGCCTTTGGCCTGCACACCCACCCTTGGTACAAACTAGAAACATCAGGCTTATTCTGCTAGAAGCAGAGACTGTCTGCAAACACATGCTGCTAATCACAGCAAATGCAGTTATTTAGGAGGAGACAGAACTGGTTCTGTTCTAGCCCAAACCAGGACACCATGCTTTAAATTCCCAGCAAAAGGCCTACACCACACAGCTTTCTCTCCTCTGGTGTGCTCTTCAGAAATTTGCAGGAGAAGATGCCATTTGGACAGCAAATTGGATTTGATGTTAAGTTTGCCATTCTAATCCATCTTTTTATGGCTTCTTGAGGAGCAATCCACAGACCACTTAGTTCCACAGAGCCACAGGCACCAAAACGCTGACAAATAAGCACTGGTGGAGCCAAAGTGGCTCTCAGCTGTAACTTACCTGAGCAGTGATGATGACAGCACTGCAGTACACGATCCAGAAACTGGGCCTATTTTTGCAGCATTTCCCTGAGCAGGAAGAGCCACCTGGTACCATGATGGCAACTGTCCCAGCCATGCTAGTAGTCTGGCTGCTAATTTCTAGCAAAGATGCAGCAGTGAAAGGTAAGGACATTTTCAACAGCCTGAAGGTTAATGCAAACTGGTTAGATGATTTCAGTATCCATAGTTGTGGAACACTAGAGAAGAATTACTGCTAGAAGTGTTAAAATATTTGCTTGCCTTAATTTGTCTGTTAGCTGAGCAGGCAGACCTGCTTGAAGGATGAAGCACAGTAATTTGTAACATGCTGTGGTTTTTTTCAGTTGGAATCAACTTTGCTTACAATATTATTCCACCTCGTGCTCTAATTTGCTTGAATACTCACAGCAGAGATGCATTCCTAAGCTGCTCTTAACTAGAACACTGCCAGAGGTCTGCCTCCGCCGCCACCACCACTGAAAGCTTGCTCATGGGTCAAGCTCCCCTCTCAGACAGACTTCAGCAAAGGCACTGAACAGATGTAACCAAGTGAGGAATTTGACCAAGTAATGACTTGAGTGCAATTAGAAAACAAAACAGAAGCAAGAGAGATGGGATTTCACATATCTGAGCAGTGAAACAAACCACGGAGTCAGAAGAGGAGCGGCAAAAGACAAACCCCAGAAAGACAAGAACAAATCTTTCTTTGTTGCTGTTGATTACTGAGTCAAATCAAGCTTTACTGCTTTACAGGAGTGAAAAGTGTACTAAAAAAGTGCAGATTTCACTGGCACCAAAAGCTAATGATAAACTCTTCAAGGCTGGTGCTCAAAGAGTGTGAGGAACCTTAAAAGCTGAGCCACTCATAGCCATGTCTCTGCAACACAACAAACGCCTGCATATGCTGGGGCTATAGTACTGCTGGCACTGCCAACTCCTACTATAATACTTGGCTTTGTCTTTGGGCATCATTTTTTGTACAGACAAGCATTGCAAAAGCACAAATAACTCTCAGTCTCCCTCTCAGCCTTCTGCAGGAAAGGACTACTTCAAATCCTGCCACTGCACCAAAATGGATACAGGGAGGAAATGCAGAGAGGACTCCCTGCTTCCCACCCTCCCCATCACTCAGCTCAGCTTACAAACACAAAGGACCAAGTTCTAGTCTCCACCCTCGCTGCCTTGCACTGCTCCAGCAGTGAAGAGCAGGCAGCAATCCAGCCTGTTGGGCTGCCTGGGGACTTCCCCAGCAGTAGGGAACCACAAGGTGGTTTAGCTCCACTTTTTGCTCCTACCTTCGGTGTAAGATCCTTAACATGGTTAAGGACAACACCTGAAGAGCAGCTGTACCCCAGCAATCCCAGTCTGCCAGAGCAGCACCCTCATGGCCTTCAAAACCAAACACAGCCTGAGAATCTCTGCTGGTTTGGACAGCTTTGTTTTAGGTTGATTAAGGGAACTAAATCATAGAACCACAGCACTGTCAAGGTTGGAAAAGACCTTTGAGATCATCACATGCAACTGCACATCTACAGATTGCAATCCCATGACTACTCCTGAACCTCTGCCACTAAACCATGTCCCTCAGCACCACATCCACTCATCTTTCAAACACCTCCAGAGATGCCAGCTCCACCACCTCCCAGGACAGCCTGTTCCAGTGACCTTTTAGTGAGGAGATTTCTCCAAAACTGAACCTGCCCTGGCACAGTTTGAGGCCATTGCAGAAACATTCAGGTTGTCTGCAATATCCCCCTAATACCCTAACAGATCAGTAAATTTCAACTAAGTTTGGAATTCTATGGCTTTCATGGAAAGTGTGGAAAGTCTGGGGAAGACATGAAAATATTCAAACTATTGATCCCATAATGGAAAAAATAACTGTGATTTAATCCTTAATATATTACAAGAGAAAGAAAAAAGATGGACAGGCTGAGATGGCTCCAGATGAATCACTGTCTTCACCTAGCTCAAGAGGTAACAGCCAGAGCACAGAAGGAAGGGAATATAAAGTAAAACAGTGAAGAAAAAAGGATTGCTTAGTTCCACAGTTCACTGAACACATTATGGTTCTGTTGAACAGGATAACACAAAGAGTAGAGGAGTTAAGGTTGAAATAGATCTTAGGAGATCATCCAGTTCTGGAGCCTGTATTACAGAAAAGACCTGGACATGCTAGAGTATGCTCAGAGAAGGGTCATGAGGATGATCAGAGGGCTGAAGCTCTTCTGCTATGAGGACAGACTGAGACAGCCTGGAGAAAAGAAGGTTCCAAGGAGACCTTATTGTGGCCTTTCAGTATCTGAAGGGGACTACAAGAAAGCTGGGGAGGGATTTTTTAGGGTATTGGGTAGTGATAGGACTGGGGGGGGTGGAAATGGAGCAAAACAAGAACTGGTTAAATTCAAATTGGATGTTAGGAAGAAGTTCCTCATGGTGAGGGTGGTGAGACACTGACACAGCTTGCCCAGGGAGCTGATGGAAACCTCATCCCTGGAGGTCTTTAAAGCCAGGCTGGATGTGTCTCCGAGCAACCTGATCTACTGTGAAGTGTCCCTGCCCATGGCAAGGGGGTTGGATCTGGATGATCCTTGAGGTCCCTTCCAGCCCTAATAATTCTGTGATCCCATGATCTAGTTCAACAGCCTTGGCCAGAGCAGAGTCAACTGGAGAAGGCTGCTCTAAGCTACCTGTATTCCAAACCAGACTAGAGACAAGGATGTGGAGACTTCCCAACACCTCTAGGCAATCTGTGCCAGGTTCAACTAACCCCCACACTGGAGAAACTTCCCTCTATGCTTAACTGGAACTCCCTGTATTCACACAAAGGCCCAAGCAAGATTAGTGCCTCAGTATGAAAGGGGTTATACACAGATGCTGGAACAAAATGATCTTTCCTCTCAGTTCCCAACCTAGGCAAGGCACACAAAATGTGGAAAACAAAATATACCTGAGAAAATAAATCCCCCAGGACACACAACACATCAGTGTTCATTTCCCAAAGGCAATGTATCTGTATAAGAAGTAGGAGAAAACCCCAGAAGTACTTTATTTCTCAGTTTGCCACGACCACACAGCTTTTAAACCATAAAATAAAATCATCCCTAACAATAATAGGTGCTTATTTGGCTGTTTTTCTGCCTTAGAGTATTTCTAAGAGCACTTCTTGCAGTAACCCTCAACCTATTTAAATAAGGCTGAAATGACTGAATGCCTCGAGTCCTGGAACTAACAAAAACCCTCCTAAACCTTCGCTGATGCGCTGGAGGAGACTGCAGCTGTAGAATCCTCTAAATTGGGATACCAATCCTTGAACCAGTTTCCAGTTTGGGTTTACCTTGCCTTTTCAAAGTTCAAAAAAAGAAAAGCACAAATCAAAACCTCTAATCTCTCTCCAACTCCAAACCCAGCTGACCAAAATTTCAAAGAAAAACCTCAGACCAATCCTGTACCTGCTGCCAGTAGCCAAGCTGCTCAATTTACAACATGAAAATAAGATGAGAGCTTCAGAATAAAGTATTGGGAGAGATGAAGAGACCTCAATCAGGTAAACTAAAAGTCTAATCCACTCCTTAATCCATAGGACAGGTCACAGTTATTAAGAGGAATTCAGACAGTCACTGAATGGAACTTAACCACGCACCACAAGTAACCCAACCCTCTGCTGGCAGTCAGCAAGAGATGAGAAGTTTTCAAACCCTTCACAGTGCATTTCACACCACAAGGATCTGGGACACGAAATCTCCTTTGGCTACCTGAGCTTGTGTTTAAATTCAGATGCAACAGCACAGCAAAGTCTCATGCTAGCTTAGCTCAGAATTTCTCAGAGCAGGACACTGCTCTATTAAAAATAGAATTTTGAAAGAGATAAATCATACATCACCTGCTCATATTTGGCTGCAATACCTTACTGCTGTGTCCCCTTCAGCACAAATTACACCAACAACACCTTGAGCCTGGGCCACAGTGTACCTCATGCTGGACCAAAGCCACAAAACAATCACTGAGCCCAAGAAGAGCATCTCTGTACAAATCTCCTGTCTACATTCTAGCCACATGTAAAACAACTAAGGTAGAAAAACAGGAAAAAAGATAGAGCCAAGCACTGCCACTGATACTCCTGGCTGGGTCACTGCAAAGACCTGCTGCATTCTTTTTTCTCTCTCCCTCTACTGAGCTCATTTGAGACCTCACCTGCAATACTGTGGCAGTTCTGGTGCCCCCAGCATAAAGGAGGCATCAAACTGCTGGAGCAGATTCAGAGGAAGCCACAAAGGTCATCACAGAGCTGGAGAATCTCCCACCACCATGGGGGACAGGTTGAGAAAGTTGGGGCTGCTCAGCCTGGAGAAGAGAGGGCTCCAAGTAGACCTTAGAACAGCCTTTCAGTACCTGAAAGCAGCTACCAAAAAGCTGGGGGAGGGACTTTTTACAAGGGCTTGTAGCAACATGATGAGGGGGAATGGATGGAAGCTGTAAGAGGAGAGATTAGGCAGAAAGACAGTGAGGTCAGGGAGATACTGGAACAGTTTGCACAAGGAGACTGTGGTGGATACCCCTCATTGGAAGTGCTGAAGCTGGTCAGTGGAAGGTGTCCCTGCCCATGGCAGGGGGTCAGAACTGGATGATTTTTAAGATCCCTTCCAAACCAACCCATCCTATACATCCATGAGATTTTCAACCGCAGCTGAAGGATTGCTCTCCAACCTGAAGAGCAGACTGAAACTTCACAGTTCTAAGAGCAAGCTTTAGAGAGAGAGCAGAAAAATGAACCTTTTTTTGGTTCAGACTGGCTTGTTCCTCCCAGAAACCAGCTCCTTCATTCCTTTTGCTGCAGTCAATAACACTTTTAATAGCTAAACGACAGGGGCAGTCAGCTTGTAAGGCTGGGCACAGAGAGGAATGACACTGCAGAAGCAGAGCTTGTTAATACCTACGTAACATAGGCATTATTACCAAAGTACACATTATCACACTGCTACTTTTCTCCCACATTAAGCATATACTGCAAAAGAAAGCAAATCAGATCTGCAAGAACCTCAGGATGCAAAGAGAATCTGTGTGTTTTGTAAGTAGAAGCAGGGAGCCAGAAGAGCACTCTCTAAATGGATGCCTGAAAACAGTTTTCCATAAATTCATTTCTTTTATTTTCCTGAAGTTAAGAAATATTATCATGCCTGTAATTCCCACGGGGTTGGAACAGCAAAGGCGACAAAAAGACAGTATTTGCCCACACTAAACCACTGGATGCTGGTTTCCCTCCTCAGTTCCCTCCTGCATTAACCCATCTGATGATGCAAACCTGGGCACAAGGCTTTCACCAGCAATAGTTCCTTCTGTCAGAAACTGGTAAGATATTTGTGGGTTGTTTTTTTTTTTTCCCCCCAAACTCTCCTTAATTATCAAATCACTGATTATCAATGGCTGGGCATTAGACAAGACACTGAAGAGCAGTCTGTTATCATTGGCAAGCTACACAATGAGGGGACCCTTCCACTCTAACCTCACCCTTTCTACCATCCCCAAACAGGAAACATTTATCTGAACAAGAAATTATGAAGGAAATAGTTTCTTCTCCTCTTCACTATGCAATAATCTCTGTGCAAGTAAGCCAGTCAAAAAGGCAGAAAGTGCCTGGCACAACCACAGGGTAGAAAACGGAGCTCAGCCACTACAAGTTTGTGAAAATTATTTAGGGCAGCTTTAGGGCTACTTTAATTTATGTCACTTGACAATGATCTCTGTGGCCTTCAGGAGATAATAAAATAATCTCAAAAAAAAAAAAACCCAACAAACCACCACATCAAAAACACCCTCACAAAACCTGAGAGAGCTGACAACTGAAGATAAGTAGTACACTCTACCCACTCCAGCACCAAGGAACTATCCATCAGCTACCTGCACCAGCCTGAAGGTTACTCTGCACTGCTCTGAAGGCAATGAGGCCATCTACAAACCTACGTAGCCAGATTGCTTTGAATATAAACATCATCATTTAGCTTCTTTGGTCGTATTGCTTCTTATCCTCAGCCTCCCAACACTCTGCCATTTGTTATCCTTCAAGAACAGTGTCCCAAGGTCATTGCAAAAGCAGCTGGATATTGCTGTTTACGCAGCTCACAGGACAGTGGCGGTTCCGGCGGCAGCTCTGCCACAAATGACACATTCCAGAAGAAAGCGCTCGCAGCGACAGCAGCAGCCAGCAAAATGCTTTTAGGGGAGCAACCAAAACAATTTCCTCTCTTCCACCTAAATTCCACTGAAACTACCTTTTCAAAAGCTATGAAGCAATGGACAAAAAGAGTCTTCTGGGGTGATTTCTTTTCTGTGTTTCTTAAGAGAGAAGAACCTGGGGAGTGCTGGTGCTCAAGTTCACCAGGAGCCAGCAATGGGCCCTCCTGGACAAGGCCAATGGTCTCCTGGGGTGCATTAAGAAGAATGTGGTTAGAAGGGTGAGGAAGGTTCTACTCTGCCCTAGTCACAACCGTGCCCTAGCACAACTGCAGCATTGAGTCCAGTTCTGGGCTCCACAGTTCAAGAAAGACAGGGAACTACTAGAAAGAGTCCAGGAGAGGCTACAAAGATGCTGAGGGGCCTGGAGCAGCTTTGTGAGAAGGAAAGGCTGAGAGCCCTGGGGTTGCTGAGCCTGTAGAAGAACAACTTGAGAAGACATCTTCTCAATGCTCAGCAAGAGCAAAAGGGTAGGGAGGAAGAGGACGGGGTCAGACTCTCATTAGTGGTGCCAAGTGATAGGACAGGGGACAATGGGCACAAACTGGAAGCCCAGGAGAACTGAACAGGAGGAGAAACTTTGTTGCTGTGAGGGTGCTGGAGGTCTGGAGCAGGCTGCCCAGACAGCTTGTGTGGAGAGCTTCCAAACCCACCAGGACATTGTGATCTTCGGAAACCTGCTGTGGCTGAACCTGCTTTAACACAAGTTTTGGGATGGATGACCTCCAGAGGTCCCTTTCAACTCCCCCCCCACGTTGTTTTCATTGATTCTGTTGTTTTGGTTTTGGTTTTTTTTAAGCCATTATTTTATCCATAATCTTTCTGGTCAGTAAATAGAACTATGCAAACTGCTATTCAGAATTAAATGCAGAATTAGTCAAATGGAACTGGACAAGTACTATTAGTACACTCTTTGAAAGTAATTAAGTCTGGTGACATCTGTACAGTTCAACAAAATACCTTCAGGTAAATTTCACATCTTCCAAGGTATTCTTCAGAATCACACCCAAACTGTTCAGGAAAAAATTAAAACTTTCAGTTTGTCCTTGTAAATACTTATGTTGGAAGTGGTCACACAACTATGCAAGTAAAATAAAATACTCTTATGCAACACAGCTAACAGACACTCAAGAACATAATTCAAACCTCTGAATATTGGTAAAGTGCAACCAATCCCTAAGTGAGGTAAAGGCACTTGGGGAAAGCAGCAGAATAGTTGATTGCCAGAAAATCTAAAACAAATAAGGAGTTAAAAAGGAAATCACTGCATATTTAGAGACACTGCAGATGAAGCTGGTTCAAGTTCATTAAGAACACTCTTTACAACAAATTATTCATGTTACTCTGCAGAGTAGTGTGAATGTTTTGTAGAGAAACGCTCCTGTTTATGCATGAACTGAAAATGGAACAATCTCCTCACATTCCCTAAGCAGAACGAACAACATTATTGACTGGGATTGCTAAACATCTTGGGTTTGTTTAAAACAAACCCAGAAAATCTCTTTGTAATGTTTCTTAATAGAACAACCCACGACAAGCACAAAGCTTCCACCCCTACCTATCTATCACGGGCTTGATGAGCTTTCTACTATAGTCAGCTCAGCCTAAAACACTGAGTGACTTCACAAGGGCAGTTGCCAGCATCTCCACATTTGAGCATTCATTTGTGCCTCTGCCTCGATTCTACCACTGTAATCTATGAAGGGTTGGAAGGGATCCTCAAAAGTCATCCTGTCCAACTCCTCTGCAGGCAGCAGGGGCACCTCCAACTAAATTAGGCTGCCCAGGGGCACACTGAGTCTGACCTTGAATGCCTGCAGAGACAGGGCCTCAACTACATCCTTGGGCAACCTCTTCCAGTATTTGACCACTCATTACATAGAACTTCCTCCTGATGTCCAATCTAAATCTCCCCTGCTCTAATGTCAAATTGTTGTCCCTCATCCTATCCCCACAAGCCCATCTGAACAGTCCCCCCTCAGCCTTCCTGCAGGTCCCCTTCAGATACCAAAATATAGTTATAAGGTCTCCTTGGAGTCTTCTCTTCTCCATTCAATCTTCCACCTCTTCTTATTTTGACTGTTCTCATGTGCATAATACATCCCTCACGGAACATCTCTCAGTTCAGAGGGCATTACTTCCAAATTTGATTTCCTTTCAAAGTCCTTCTGAAAGCTGGAATTCTCTCATTACTAACAACAACATACACTATATATATTCTCTGGTCCTGCTCTGGCAGGAGGATTGGACTCAATCTCTAGCAGTCCTTTCCAACCCCTAATATCCCGTGATCTGTTTTACTTGCCTACCTATACATTTTGAGGAGGGTATCAACATTTATTACTGTCATTGTAATTACTGTTTCACTTGCTACCCACAGTATAATGTATGGAGTAAATTTCAATAGAGAAAGACTGCAGTCTTGGAGAAACCAAACTTTACACTGGCTGCTCCACTCTATCTACAGAAGTCATTGTAAACATGCAGGTCATCACCTCCGGTACTCAGGACAGATGAGACTGCATCTGGAATCCTAGGTACCATTTTTGGACCCCTCACTCCAAGAAGGACATTGAGGTGCTAGAGCGGGTCCAGAGAAGGGCTATAAAGTTGGTGAAGGGTCTGGAGAACAGGGCTGGTGAGGAGCAGATGAGGGACCTGGGTTGTTTAACCTCGAGAAACAGAGGCTCATGGAAGACAACCTTGCTCTTTATACCTCCCTGGAAGGAGGTTGGGGTCAGGTGGGGGCTGATATCCCTATTAATAAGTGACAGAACAAGAGGAAATGGTCTCAAGTTATGCTGGAGGTTTGGGATGAACACTAGGAAAATTTCTTCACTGAAAGGATTATTAAGGCCTGGAACTGGTTGTCCAGAGAAGTGATAGAGTTCCCTTCCCTGGAGGTGTTTAAGAACCATGTAGATGTGGTGCTGAGGAACATAGTTTAGCAGTGTACTTGGTAGTGTTGGGTTAGGGTTTATGATCTTAAAGGGCTTCCCCAGCCTGAGCAACTTCTATGACTCTAAGAACCCATTTCGAATGCTACCTTTGCTCTTCCCTTGGCAGCACAGCTTTTTTTAGAGATAAGAAAATTCCTCACAAGAGGTAATTCCTCTGATGAAGTTTT
Source organism: Eubucco bourcierii (assembly GCA_013396675.1). Taxonomy (NCBI): domain Eukaryota; kingdom Metazoa; phylum Chordata; class Aves; order Piciformes; family Ramphastidae; genus Eubucco; species Eubucco bourcierii. The sequence goes on along the minus strand of VWZE01023422.1, from coordinate 122,564 downwards.
TTTAATTTCCCCACCCTCTCTCACCATTCCAATGCAGTCTTTCCCGTTGTGGTGGCAAAGTAACATTAGAGCAGTGACAGAAAGCCGCAAAGTGCTTGAGCAGTGCAGGAACTCTCCTGGTGACATCACTGCTTCCATAGGACCTGTTGATAACTGAAACATAGGCTATAGAGGTTGTCAGATAGTGGCTGTCAGATGAGTAGGACTACCTCAAAAGTTCTTGGCTGAGAAAGCTCACTGCATTTCACAAAGGCAAACAAATCATTCACAGCCTGCTCCCTTTTCAACAAGTTCATCACAATTTTGCTGCTTCAGAAGGAGGACAGAGCTGCTGGAGCAAGTCCACAAAGATGACCCAAGGGCTGAAGCACTTCTGCTAAGAGGAAAGCCTGAGGAAGCTGGGTTTGTTCAGCCTAGAAAAGACTGCAGGGGGGACCTTAGAGCTGCCTTCCAGTACCAGAAGGGATCCTACAGGAAGGTTGCAGAGGGACTTTTTGTAAGCAACAGGACAAGGGGGGATGGATTGAAGCTGAGGGAAAGGAAGTTTACACTGGATCTTATGAAGAAGTTCTTTGGTACAAGGGTGGTGAGAGTCTGCAATAGGCTGTGGATACCTTCTTCCCTGGGGGTGTTCAAGGATAGGCTGGATGAGGCCTTAAACAGCCAGGTCTAGTTGAGATTTATCCCTGCCTGTGGCAGGGAGGTTGGAGCAAACGATCTCTGAGGTCCCTTCCAATCTAAGCCATTCTATGATACTGAGATGAGACTACAAAACCTGCAGAAGGATGGAAGCCAAAACCATCCCACAACACACACATCCCCAAATTATTTTTTACTGTCATTAACTCCTTTAAGCAAACTCCTGTTTGCTAAAGTCATAAAAGGGAGATCTGAATTTTGCAGTTCCAACACGTGGCACAGCCATTTCCAACCAAAACAATTCTGATTCTATACTGCTTTGCATAGTTCTCATGCACAAAATCCAGCCACAAAAAANNTTGAAATATCTCAAACAAAAAAACCCAGCCAAAAAAAAAAAAAAAAAAAAAAAAGGCATAATTTAGTATTCCACTAGAGTACGAGGAATAAAATGCACCAAGTAGACTGATTCTGCAGTGAAACAGCCCAGAGCTAATCAAATCCTGGATTGCATTCCCAGCAGCATGGGGAGGGAGGGGATTCTGCCCCTCTGCTGAGACCCCTTGCAGTGCTGGGGCCAGCTCTGGAGTCCTCAGCACAGCACAGACAGGGACCTGTTGGAGTAGGGCCAGAGGAGCCCACAGCAATGATGGGAGTACTGGAAGCCCTCTGCTGGGATGCCAGTCTGAGAGTTGAGCTTGTTCAGCCTGGAGAAAAGGCAGCTCTGGGGAGACATTCTGGTGGCCTTTCAGTCCTTAAAGGGATTAATCAGAAAGCTGGGGACAGACTTTTGAGCAGGATATGTTGTGACAGGACAAGAGGTGATGGTTAGAACTAAACTAGGGAGATTCAGACTAGAGAAAAAGAAAAAAAGGTTTGACAGAGTGGTAAGACTCTGTCCCAGGTTGCTCAGATGCTTCACCTCTGCAAACATTCCAAGTCAGGTTGTCTGGGGCTCTGAGCTAATCCGCATGGAGAGTTTGCAACTAGATGGCCTTTAAAAGGTCCCTTCAAACCAAACCCAGTCTATGATTCTACTACTCTATCACACTGCCTTACTTCAGTGAATGATGCAGGCAAGCAGCACTCCTGAGCAAATCAGATGAAAGGTACATAAAGCTCTCAGAAGCCATAACCATCACTTGGCAATCCATTAAATCTCAGTCACTACGACACAACCTTTCCTGGCAAATTTTCACTCTTAAGACCCAATATTGTTTGCAGTATTTTATTTGTCCAATTCCTGATTAACAATTTAAGTCTTCATGGAGCATGATGACAAAGGAGATGGATTCAATGTTCTGAAAGAAATTTCTTAACAGGAAGTACAATATATATGAAACCATTAAGGGAATACATACTTGTTTGTTATTTGTTTAGAAAGGGCATGGGGAGTACTGCAATGACTGACACCTCTGTAACAATGCATTACCTAGACAGAAGCAAGCTGCACTCTTCAGCTTCTCTCCCCATTCAACATACTACTTTCAGATTAAATAAATATTCCAGCAGTATGAATGGAAAAGATAAACTCTGTGTAACCTACTTAACGAAATCAGGCTTCTGATATCACACTGGCTATCAAATACTCTTCCCGTGGATCTGAAGCTTTCCATTTCAACCAAATTTGACAAAGACAAATGAAAAGAAAAAAAAAATAAAAAAAAGAAATGAACACATTTCAGTTTCTGCTGGTGTCATGGAAACAGGTGGTTAAGAAGCACCCTGTTCGAGCTCACGCTGAATAAAAGGCTCCAAAATTCACCAGGGCCCAAATGTAAATGATTCCTGTTCTTATATAACCCACCAGCATACTGCTGAACACCTCACTGGTGGCTCAGATGCAAGAAGTATGTTATACACCTAAGGAACTGTAAGTTAAAAGGTACACAATGTAGAAATGGAGACCCCACACACATTTTGTGAAGGTCCAGGTGGCCCTGAGCATCAAACAGGATTCTTTGTATTGAATGCCTGCAGAACTGGACTTAGAACGAAAGGAGCAAGACAAAATGGATCAGCAAGATGACATTTTCCATCAAGCTTAGCTCAAAGTGAACAGGAGAACTCCCACTTCGAGCCAGTGTCTTACTGCTTGGAGACAAAGCAATGCTTAAGAAATATCTCAACTAGACACTGAATTGGTGCCATAGCAAACAGTGATGCTGATGCCACGGAGTGACTGTCAGATGAAAACACAAGGAAACCCTCCGCAACACTGAAGTCCTTCACAAGAAATGTTGCAGTTCCTCACCTTTGCACTCAGCAACAAATATTCAGATCAGTCACCCTGAAATGCTTTTTAAAAGTTTCAAGGGGGAAACAGGGCTTCATGAGGGCAAACAATACACATGAAAGATATGTGCCATTAAAGAGACCAATAAAAAACACCACATTGGGAAAGAACATGCAAGAAGCTGATTTCATGCAGAATTAGTGGCAAATGGAGAAAAGCCTCTGTTTTACCTAAAACTAAATCAGTCCTTCATGATCAGGTATGACTGGGGCTTCTCAAGGCATGCTGTTTCCACGTGTGTTATTGTGACATCCTTTGTTCATTACTGTTAATTGCAACGAAACCCTCCTATAATTAACTGTAGAAGTATCTAGCAATGAAACTTGGACATCCCAACCTTTCCCCTCACACCATGTGTATACATCTCAACAATCTTTTACACAGATAGCTCTACAAAAATACCATTTTTAGTAAAATAAAGAAAGCTAAGTTGCTTCTTGTCCTCTTGGAAAAAAAAATAAAAAAAATCAAGCACTGATTCCATCAGCTACTCCTCATGCTGCAGTAAACAAGAGGTGCTCTGAATTCAAGACATTACACTAATAGCACTCAAATGATATCCTAAATTCATAAGCAAAGGATCCTCCTTCATTCCTTCGCCATTCCCAGTACCAGCAACAAGCAAAGCACAAACATTTTCCAACACTGCCCCATGCAGCCCTTGTCCAACTTCTCTGACTCAGATACCCTGATCCTCTCCTTATGGCACCAGCCACCCTCAGCAAGCTCAATGCACCAGCACATAAGGCTGCTCAGGACCAATTCTTCATACCCCATTTTGCATTCTAATCAAGACTTTCAGCAATGGTCCTTACCCACCAATTTGAGCTGAACCCTTTTTCCCTGTCCCACCCACAGCCAGATGTCACCAGGTTCCACTAATATCCCAGATGCTGGACCTTTCTGCAGGGACCAATAAACATTTTCTTTTCAGCTATTTGGGTAGAAGCCAGTGAGAACTTCAGAGAGAAAGGCATACAGTTCTACTTAGCACTAAAGTTCTCCCCCCAAAGGCACCATTTCCAAGCCTGCCCTGAGCTACGAACCCACGCTCCTGCTGCCCCAACCCCCTGTCTTTTGATCTCATCCAAAGCTGGGAAGAGTGATTAACACATTTGTAGCATATTAATGTATCTAGGAGCAAAGTTGGACCTGTACATCTGAAATAACTTTAAAGCCAAGATTTTTTTTTTATTCCCAATAAAAAAAAAATAAAAATGAAGAAATGGACAAGACCTTGCAACACAACTTACACCTTTCTAGCCATTGTTGCATTTTGCCAGATTTTAGCCCTCACCTTTCCCATCCCCTTATACATTTATATATTCCAATCCATTACTTCCTAATCTTCCAAGCTTTAAAGCAAGCTCTAAAGGAATGAGTACAACCACTGCTCTTCAGCCATATGCCACTGCAACCTCCAATTCCAAGTTGCACACCGTGAGAAGACCATGATGAGCCAGGCCTTGCACACTGCACTTGCTGCCCTCTCCATGAAAGCACTGCAAGCTGCCTGCTTCCCCTCCAACAGCAGCAGGAGGAAGGTTAGCTATGTACCACACATTGCTTGTGCCATCCTGCCTGCTCCCCAGTGTGATTAGCACAGAAAATGCGAGAAGACCAGAAGGCATCCTTCCATATTTAGCTGTGTGTGTATAGTACTGAGTGAGATTTCACCCCAGTGTGTTATTCCCTGCTGCAAACAAGGCCAGGTACAGCAAGGAAGATGCAGGCTGACACCAACTACTTAAGAGCTTTCTCTTCCTCTGTCTCCCCCAGCCACCCTCCAGCTTCTATGCCACTGTGCATTGTGTGCACCCATGTGTGCAAATAGCACAGGCTTTGCTAAAGATCCGTTATACGGTAAAACTTTCACCCTTGTCCAGCTGGCTGAATAACTGCAGAGGCCAACAGCAGCAAGCCTCTAAATACATCCTCCTCTTCTCCCTCCACCCCCACCACATCTCTAATCACTTAGGAGGAAGATAGGAAGATTAGCAGAGAGGGAAAAAAAATAACCAAAGCTGCAGATAACCCTTTAGGAGCACAATGTCAGGCTACAAGACATGGAGCAAAAGGTTAATGCAGCTGTATTTTCAGGAATCTAATACATAACTGTATTTAGAGGGGAGGGAGGGGTGCTAAAAAGGGGAGAGAGACAGGGAGAGGAAAAAAAAAAGGAAATGGTGAAGACAACAAAAATGAATTTGTCATCTACAGCTGGCTCTTTGATCACCTGGAGTATCCAGGAAAGGATTGCCAGAAGAAATAGGGCACTTTTATTACCAGCACACTGCAATTTTTCAGTAGAGGATGCTCATTATCAGCATCAGACCAGATTTGGGTAAGAATACAGCTGCAGAAGTAAAGGCTTCCTGAGCTATGCAAAGAATAAAGGTGGTAAGCAAAACAGTGACAGAGAGCTACCTTCAGCAGCTGATACACTGAAGAGATTAGGGAAAAAAATGAAATATAAATAAAAGTCACTTTCACTAGAAGACAATGTCATCTTCATCCTTGCCTCTGAACGGTTGCTATGGGGTTGTGAAGAGGAGGGGGAAGGAGGGGAAGGGGGGGGTGGGTTTATAATCAATCATCTCAGAAGAGCATTGCTTCTTACAGAGAAAGATCTGGATTTTGACTGTGTCCCTAAGAAAATTGCGGACTGCAGAGCTGCTGCCACGCAGGGCAGTGAGGAAGCAGGCAGAGCAGAGGCAGCAGCTGGGGATGGAAACGCCTATTAAATCCTTTAGACAACAGATGGGCAAAGCTCGGCTGGGTTATAAAAAAAAAAAAAAAGATACACCACAATGCATCATGTTTTATTGTCCCACCATAATGAACAACACTTAACACCCACATGCCCAGAGAAGCCCCCCTAGAGCTGATCTGTCCCTTTCCCTAAATAATCTCCCATATCAAGCCACTTTTAGGGGGCTCCCAACCCAATGAATTTGCCAGCTGCCATTGCTTATGGCACTTGTGAGTTAAAAAATAAATAAATTATTTTAAAAAAAAAAAATCAATAAAGCAGATATTTGGGCTTCTTCTGAACGGGTTTTCTTCCAATTAATGTTCTCCTGCCCTTGAAGTGGATCTGCTACCCAAGCAAGCAACAGTAAGTCCAGATCTTGAATGCATTTAGTGGATCTAATTATGTCATGTAGGGCAGAAGCACCTGCTCTCTCCTAATTCCCTCCACTCCCTTTCCTCCTCTTTTTTTTTTAATTAATATTTCTTACCATTGTTCCATTCAGGAAAATCTGCTGGGGGTGAGTTTCATAAACAGGCTTTAAGAAAAATAATTAAACAACCTCCCCTCCCCCCAATCCAATCCCTCCTACAAAAACACAGCACAACCAGAATGAATTCTGCTGCCGAGCCTCTATTTTTTCCTCCTTTTCAGACCCTACCCACAAAAACCACCAAGCCCATCCATCCATATTTGCTAAATACCTATGGCAGTTGGTGCCACAGACGTACTGTACATATTTCCAAACCCCCCCAACTGCACCTTAAGGACTACACCCTTTTCAATCATGATGTCATGAAATACTGCTGGTGACTCCCCCACTACCACCACCACCTCCTCGGTACTACAGGCTGTGATCCTTTCATTTCAGCATAATTTGATTAAAAAATTGAAATGCTCTGAAGTAGGGCAGTGAAGAAATTGATGTGAAAAATTCACCACCAGACGACCATCTCTCTATATATATTTTTGTTTTGCCTCTGCATCCACTCTGGCTGTCAAGCAGAACAACACCCATTAGCAGGAGTAATGAACAGAAAGCATCCTGGGTTTTGTGGTTGGTTGGTTGTTTTTTGACAAAAAGAAAAATAAAAAGGAAGGAAAAAAAATTAAAACGAAACCTAAAAATAAATGAAGGCAACTAAATAAAAAAATAAAAATAATCCCCTGTGAATAGCATCTCCACTAAAGCAGCAAATGGGAAAACCTGAACCCTGGAACATCCCATCCCCAACAGCTCACTGGCTGCTCCAGCACCTTCCCCCTAGCGCCGGTGCTGCTGCGAAGGAACCAACCTGTCTGTCCTTTTCCCAGGGTTTTCTCCAAACGATAGGGTCCAACATATTGTGCATGTTGAGCTCCGCTGCCTTCTTTCCCTGTTGATGTCATTTCTACCTGGGTCTGTAACTCTGCAATGTGTATGTGCTGATGAGCTGGAATCTCTCTTTCTGCAGGTCTTTAAATTCCCACTTCGCAGCTGTGCAAGCAAAGCACTCTCTCTTTTTTTCCCCCTTTGCTTTAGTCCACTTGGTTGCAGATTTTTTTTCTCTTCCTCCTCTTCTCTCACGTGTGCGTTTCCTCGCTGGGTCTGCCTGGGACGCTGATGGCCGAAGGAGTTCTTTTAATGTTCAAAGAGGGGGGGGATCTACGATCCAAGCCCAAGGAGCATGATGCTGGTGATCCGAGCTCCGCACGCCTTGTTCTCTCTAGGAGCTGTTCAAGGGAGAGCCAGAGCTGGAGCAGCGGAAGAGCCGGGGCCCGCAGCTCTGACTGACGTGAGGAGCAGCCAATCTCCTCGCCGCCCACCTCCTTCTCCCCTCCTCCTTCCACTACCTTTTCTTTTCCATCAGCAGCAGTTACTGCCTCTGCCTGCCACACAGCATCATGATCAATAGCAACAGCAAACACCCAAGTTTACCACTCTCTTGATAAAACATAAATTAAATACAACTTAGTGTTGATGTTATTTTAAGACCTAAGCATATATGCTGTTCCCCACCCGACCCCCCCTTCCAAATTATACTCCACTATCAGAGTATTCAAAGAAGCTGAGATTGTGGCAGGAAATAAAGGAAGGAAAAAAAAAAACAAACCAGAAACTACTTCTGAAAATGAGTTTGAGAAATTCATTGATTCTGTTTGACTGCAGGGGACCCAAATCTTCTGTGGGTTCTAACCTTTAAAGAAAGCCTTGGAGGGGTGCAGCAAAGAGAAAAAAAAAAATATAGGAAAGAACCAGAGTCAATCATGTAACCACTGAACTCAGAGAGAGACAGGCCTGCTTTTGAGTTCGATGGGAGCAAACAGAATTCAGGTCCTCAGATGAACAGATAAAAAATGGCATGGCTGCTATCTTAATTAGGAACACTGCAGAAAACCCAGGGGTTAGATGGTAATGGGAACTGATTCACAGCTCCAGTAGCCCCATACTTGCAGGTTAAGAAAATTTCCACTCCATTTGCCCAAGCACTTATAGCTTCAGGAGTTGGATGAAGTGAAAGACTCTGCAGCTATGCTCCAGATTAAACACAAACCTATGTACGGCCCTGAATCCAGAAAGGACAACAGCTTCAGCCAGACCCCAGAGCTATCAAGCTGAAACCAGGATCCCACACAAGCTGCATTTTTACCTTCTCCTTGCTGCTCTGCTCCAAACAGAAAACTGGTCAGGATACTCTTATTAAACTGCAGCTGAGACACAACACCAGCAAGGATTCTTCAATCAGAGAAGGAAGCCTTGACAAGTCTGTAAAATAAAGGGAGAACAGTGAGAGGGGCAAAACCTGAACAGGTTTATCTGCTGCTCACTGAGAAGATTATCGCAGGTTAGTGTAGTTATTTTTTTTGAGGGAAATTTGGGGTTTTCACATGTTTTATGGTGGTGGAGTTCTTTACCCACATATCAGCTGCTGATATAAGTTAGAATAAACCCATAAATTGGCTCTTAGCTGTGTTACAAACAACACAGTTCTACCCAACAGGTTGCAAAGGAGCCAACAAGACGAGGAGGTAGGAGGCAACCAGGCCAGCAGACTGGGGCCTCAGACTAGTTCAAAGGTATCCTCCTGTCTCTTCAGCAGACTTGTTTTGACTTTCTCATGCTTTGCTCTTCATAGCTCACCTTTACTTCTTCTTGACTCTATAACCTGATAACAAACAGCCCAAACCACCCCTGTCCTTCTGTCCTCCCTCCAGACCTCACCCCGCACATCTCCTTCACTCCTTTCCCGCCAAAATTACAGCCTCCAATTTCTCTCACAGCAACCTTCGCGCCCGCTCGCCCACCCACCGGCCTAGCTTGGCCTACTCAACTCACCTCCAAGCCACTATCTCTCTAAATTCCTTGCCCCCAAATCTTCCCTGAAGTGCCGCTCTTCTCTCACAGCTGCTTCTCCTTTTCCATCCTCGTCCCCCTCTTACTCCCACTTTCTCCCTTCAGAGCCCAAGTGCCTGCATTTGAGCTAGCAGCCCCGAGCCGATCAGGGAGGTAACTGACGGCAGCTGGGGAGAAGGCTGCCTAGAGCCGAGACCTCTCTTGGCTCCCACACGCTGTGTTCTCGGCGCTGCCCGGCGGGACGGCAGAGGGGAGGAGAGAGGAGGCAGCGGGCCCTACTGGCAGGCCCGGCCACACGGCCACGGCACCGCTCCTGCCGCCTCAAGTGCCGAGGGGGGGGTTGCTGCGCCCTGTTCAGGGGGCGCCAGGGTAAGCGAGAGCTGTCATGGCAAAGGCTGAGGCATAGCCTGCTCATGGTGGGCAGCGACCGAGGAGAGCCCGCGCCACAACTTCTACATGCGAGCTTCCTCTGGCCGAGGAGAGCCTGCCCCACGACTTGTACCTGCGAGCTTCCTCCAGCCGAGGAGAGCCTGCTGCAGGACTTGGGCCTGTGAGGCTCCTCTGGGTAAGGAGAGCCTATGCCACGACTTGTACCTGTGAACTTCCTCCGGCCGAGGAGAGTCTGCCGCAGGACTTGGGCCTGTGAGGCTCCTCTGGGTAAGGAGAGCCTGCTGGAGGACTTGTACCTGCGAGCTTCCTCCGTCCAAGGAGAGCCTGCTGCATAACTTGGGCCTGTGAGCCTCCTCTGGCTGAGGAGAGCCTCCTCCGTCTGAGGAGAGCCTGCGCCATGACTTCTACATGCAAGCTACCTCCGGCCGACGAGAGCCTGCTGCAGGACTTGGGCCTGTGAGCCTCCTTTGGCTGAGGAGAGCCTACTGCAGGACTTGGGCCTGTGAGCCTCCTCTGGCTGAGGAGAGCCTCCTCCGTCTGAGGAGAGCCTGCGCCATGACTTCTACATGCAAGCTACCTCCGGCCGACGAGAGCCTGCTGCAGGACTTGGGCCTGTGAGCCTCCTTTGGCTGAGGAGAGCCTACTGCAGGACTTGGGCCTGTGAGCCTCCTTTGGCTGAGGAGAGCCTGCTGGAGGACTTGGGCCTGTGAGCCTCCTCTGGCTCAGGAGAGCCTGCTGGAGGACTTGGGCCTGTGAGCCTCCTCTGGCTCAGGAGAGCCTGCTGGAGGACTTGGGCCTGTGAGCCTCCTCTGGCTCAGGAGAGCCTGCTGGAGGACTTGGGCCTGTGAGCCTCCTCTGGCTCAGGAGAGCCTGCTGGAGGACTTGGGCCTGTGAGCCTCCTCTGGCTCAGGAGAGCCTGCTGGAGGACTTGGGCCTGTGAGCCTCCTCTGGCTCAGGAGAGCCTGCTGCATGGCTTAGACCTGCATGGAAATAGACCTGAGAAGTCAAAGACTCAACTCTGAGGCCCGGAAACATTAAGGTGGATTCAAGAGGTTGATCTGCGCACTGGTATGCAAGGTATGCCTTGCAGTGTGGTTGGAAAAATGTCTGTGAAGCTTGGGTAGAAGGCACCTTCTAACCAAATCACCCCTCTGGAACCTTCCTTTCCCTGTGCCTTATAAGCCAGAATAGAGCTCTGGAGGTACAAACACCCTGAGGCACATATTCCTGGCTAGGCTTTTAGCCACAGAAATCAAATGCTGGGGGGAACCAGAATGTATTGTGTATTCAGAACTCTTAAATCATAGAATCAGAATTGTTTTGGTTGCAACAGACCTTTACTATCAGCAAGTCCAACCATTATGTAACTCTTCCAAGCCTACTGCTGAACCACATCCCTCAGCACAGCTCTCTGTCCTTTAAAGACCTACAAGGATAGGGATCCAGCCACCTCCTTGTGGAGCCCGTTCCAGCCTTTGAGAACCCTTTCAGTGAAGAAGTTTCTTCTGATGTCCATCCTAAACCTCCCCTAGTGCAACTTGAGGCCATTTCCTCTCATCCCATCACTTGTTACTCGGGAGAAGGGACTGACCCTCAGCTGGCTTCAACCTCCTTTCAGGGAGTTGCAGTAGATGTTGTTTCTGTCATCTTCTCTGCCACCCCCACTATTAAAAGGTCCTTGTAGAGGCAATAATGGCAACAGTCAATTACAGGAATGTGAGCACAGCTCCCAGAAAATACAGTTTAGATGTCTAAATTAGCAAATTGTCCACCCCACCATATTAGTGATGCAGGGCATGAATAACAGCATGGATCTTTACACAGAATTTCTTTTTTAATGCCAAGATTTGTGTTTTATAGGGCATTTAATAGGAGATTATGATGTCTGTATGTAGATAAACCATGTCTGGGTCATAGTATTAACATAAAGATGAGTGACCAGACAATATTGTGCATCTAAGACCCAGCTTCTGTCTTTTACAGCGTGCTTCCACTGGGGATTGGAGAAAATGAGTCAGAGAGCCACAGATGTTGCAAATCCCCACCTTGCTCAGCAAAATATACATCAGTGTCACAGCTGGAATGAGATCAAAATACTTCCAGGTAATCCTGACTGGCAGATTGGTGGATTAAAATAACCCTTAAACCCCCAAAAAGCTAACCAAACAAACACAAAAGCCCCCTAATGCCACATGCTAAGGAAAAGGAAAAAAAAAAAAAAACCCCACATGATTTTGGTCTCATTTAGTTGTTAATTTGATTCCATGGAAATCTTCTTCCATATGGCCCCCACTGCAACAACTTTGACCTTTTGTCCTGAATTCTTCATGGGAAAAAAAAATTGTTAGGACATTTCTTGATTCCTGAACAGCCAAGTGCTGTTGATTTTTATTTGCTCATATAGAGCAAAATCCCATTTATCTGTACCCCTTTGATCTGAAACTCCCTCCTTTGAATCTAGGTTATGTCCCCCTGGTGTGAATTACTTATACAGTAACTCCCTCAATTATTTGAAGCCCTGTTTATCCAAATGTTTTGATGTTCCCCAAGTATTTTGGATAAACAGGGCTCTGCTGTCATTGGATAGCTCAGATATCTTAGGGGATGCATTTAGGACGATTTCCCCCTGACCTTATTCTGTATCATCTTGTGCTTAAATGAGCAGGCAGTGTAAACTTAAGTGCATAGTTAGGGCATTGGCACCATCTTCAGTGCTTTTACTTCTTTGCCCATTCATTATTTTTCTTTCATTGTTATTATTTAAAGGAAAAAAATAATCCCATACATTTCATTCAGGAAGGACTCGACACAGATGCCAGCAAGCAAGTTCTGCTTGAGTAAGGAGTGACAAAGATAGCAGTGATCTACAATTTTGCTCACTTTTATCATGCTTCTGAAAGAAAGCAGAGCAAAATTATTTGTAGCATTTGTAATTTATTTTTTTTTTACCTGCTCACATTGGCTTGTGTCTACTGAAAGTCCTCTTTTGTTTTCTTAGATGCTTGCTATTGTCTTTCTTCTTGTTCCCATGAGAAACTAAAGGACAAGGTGGATCATGAAATGATCCAAGAAGCTAGAGGAACAAAACAGGTCCATGAGGATTTTTTTACTTGGTCAGTTGAATGTATTTGTGGTGCTTAAATGTGCCTTATGAGGAAAGGCTGAGAGCCCTGGGGCTGCTTAGTCTGGAGAGGAGAAGGCTTGAAGGGGATCTAATCAATGTCTATAAATATCTGAGGGCTGGGAGTGTGGAAGGAAGGGACAGGGACAGCCTCTGCTCATTTGTGCCCAGGGATAGGACAAGGGGGAATGGATGGAAGCTGCATCTGCAGGAAGGCTTTTGTCTACCGACACTCACTCCTAAATGGTGAGCTTGCAAGGTGAAGCAAAGCACCAACCACTGCCAAATGAGAAATAATTTAGAAGGAAAAGAGGAAGGAAAAGCAGATAGATATTGAATCATAGAATGTCAGCAGTGGAAGTGACCTCAAAAGTTCATCCAGTCCAACCTCCATGCACTCACCAGGGATATCTTCAGCTGGATCAGGGTGCTCAGAGCCCTGTCAAACTTCACCTTGAATCTTTCCTGTGGAAGGAGCTTTCACCACTTCTGTTTTTGTTACAGTGGGATCAAGAACAGTGTCTTGACACTTGTGGTTTTCAACTCTTCATGATTCTTGCTGTTGTACGAGCAAAATTGTTGCTACTTGTCTCCTTGGAGATAGTCAGCTTGATTTCACACCATTGATTATCAGATGGGTTCCATGACACACATTAAGTCACTAAACTTTGGCAGGAAGTAGTTTAGTTACTGTCTGTCCAAAGACTTTATAGAATCACAGAATGGTCTGGGTTGGAAGGGATCTCCAAAGATCATCTATTTCAACCTCCTCTGCTGCAAGCGGAGGCATCCTCTATAGTCAGGTTGCCCAGAGCCCTGTCCAGCCTCCCCTCGACCACCTCCCTGGGCAACCTATTCCAGTGTTCCACCATCCTCATGGTGCAGAACTTGTTCCTAACATCCAATCTAAATCAACTCTTCTCTAATTTTAAACCATTGCCCCTCATCCTATCACTCGAGGCCTTTGGAAACAGTCCCTCTGCAGCCTTCCTGTAACCCTCCTTCAGGTAGGTCACAACTAGGTTTCCCTGGAGCCTTCTCTTCTCCAGGCTGAACAGCCCCAGCTCCCTCTGGCTGTCCTTGTAGGAGAGATCTTCCAGGTTCTTTGGTATCACTTGTAAAATGTCAGGTAAATCATTCCTTGAAACACTGCTTTGGAATTGTTGCTCTGGAAGTGGCAAATCAGAAAGTAAACTGCAGTCTATTGACTCCTGTGTTCTACATGNACAAGTTAAAGGGAATACAGAAACACAACTCCCCTCCCAGAAATCAGAGACCCCAGGAGGGGCTCCCAACCACCCTTCCACCTTCTCCCCACCCCTGTACCTTACCCCAAGGTTTACCTTATATGCAAGGTGAGCTTGGAGGATCAGCCAGGGGAGTTAGAAGGAAAGTGGTTTGTCAGGTTACTTGGCAGAGAGGAGAAGGGCAGAAGCTGGACAGCCCAAGAGTGCCTACAAGCCCAAGAGTCTTATCTTTGTTTTGTATTCTTTTCTTATCCATCTCAGCAAGCCTATGAGTGCAGCAGACATCACCAGTGTTTTCTTTTCACAGCCTATAATATAATTTTCTCTATTAAAATATTCCAGTTAGCCTCAAACCAGCACAGAGATACAAGAGACCAAAAGGATGTCTGTCTTGGGTTGTCAGGTCAAGCATCTACCTACCCTAATATCATGTCTGCAGTGGCACCTGTAAACACAGACTTGGAGAAGAATAAGTCCAGGACATTCATACCTGCAGTACTATCTCAGGATCCAATTCTTTTTCATCTCAGGGACTTCATGAGACAGATGTTGTTTGTGTGTATGCCACAGGATCACAGGATGTTAGGGGTTGGAAGGGACCTCTGGAGATCTTCCAGTCCAATCTCCCTGCCAGAGCAGGACCAGAGAATCTAGCACAGGTCACACAGGAACACATCCTGACAAGTCTTGAAAGTCTTCAGAAAAGATGACTCCACAACCTCTCTGAGCAGCCTGTTTCAGTGCTCTGTGACCTTTAAAGTAAAGAAATTCTTCCTCATGTTGAGGTGGAACTTCCTGTGCTGGATGTAGTTTACATCCATTGCCTCTTGTCCTGTGCAGGGGTGCATAGTCCTAGACAGATTTCTTTGTCCATGAACCTGTTTTTGTCTTCCCTTAAAAACCTGACACCATGACAGATGAGCAGCTATCACTTCAGATTGTGTGCACACTTCTCAGAAGACAGGGAGTCCTTGAGACAAGTAATGTCCATTGAGCAATGCTCAGGAACTCCCAAAAGTAAAAGGAATGTTGTGAGGCATCACTCTTGAAATCCTGCAGCTGTATGGAGCAATTGCAGCTGCAAAGTGACTGCTGAGGAAGCACAGAATTAGGAGAGCTGAGACAACAGAGCATTTAGTGCTTAAGATGAAGAAAATGGGTACCTGAGGAGAAACACTTTCTGGCTGTGCTATTCTGTTGTAAAACAATTCTATCCATTCAGCTTCTGCCACCTGGATCATGTAAGCAAGTCAAGAGACATTCTCCATCCCCTCTACTCTGCCCTAGTCAGGCCACATCTGCAGTGCTGGGTGCAGTTGTGTGGTCCCTAGCTCAAGAAAGATGGGAAACTACTGGAGGGTGTCCAGTAGAGGCTACAAAGATGCTGAGTGGCCTAGAGTATCTCTGTAGGGTGGAAAGGCATTCTGATTATGTACATTGTGCCATTATGTACATACAACTAGAACTTTTCCCTGTCTTACCCCTTTATTTTCACACTGTTGTCCCTTCCCATATCTCCTAAACTTCTCCCATCCTGCACCTTTGGTTCCTGCCCTGAACATCCCATAATTGGTGCACTGCAATCCAGACCTGCTTTTCCCTTGCATCCTACAATGTGTCCCATCACTAAGCAACTCAGCCCCTTCATCTGAAAGTTGATTAGAGAGGCTTTGATTTGGGTTCCTGCCATTGTGCTCACCTGGGGTTGCACTGATACCCCTGTGATGGGCTTGGGAGTAGTCCATGAGGATATTATTTGGCCTCCTGTTACTGTCTCCCAACTCCTTTGTGAGCTACTATCACAAAATATTGTCTATGTCATTTTCTTGGTTTGGTGGTTACAAGAGGATGCCATTGCTACTGCAGGGAGAAGTACAGAAATGACCCTCAGAAAGGAATTATCACCTGGAGATGTGACACATCTCCTGGAAGGTAGACATATCTGGTATTTGACATGTGATGGGAAATAGCAAAGTGCTCAGATTTGTCACAATTTAGCATCCACTGGGAATTTGAGAAGAGTAGATGCAACCATGGTTCCCACAAAGAAGGGAAGAATTAGAAGTCAAGACAAAGTGCAAGATCTTGTATCTGGGTTGAGGCAATCCCAAGCACCAATATAGGCTGGGCAGTGACTGGCTGGAGAGCAGCCTTGAGGAGAGGGACTGGGAAGTGCTGGTGGATGAGATGCTCAATATGAGCTGTCAATGTGCTCCTGCAGCCCAGAGAGCAACCAGAGCCTGGGCTGCACCAAGAGAAGTGTGGGCTGTAGGGTGAGGGAAGTGATCCTACCCCTATACTCTGCACTGGTGAGACCTCACCTGGAGTACTGCATCCAGTTCTGCAGCTCCTGTTACAAGAAGGATATGGATGTGCTGGAAGGTGTCCAGAGAAGGGCCACGAGGATGCTCAGAGGGCTGGAGCTGCTCTGCTGTGAGGAGAGACTGAAGGACTTGGAGCTGTTCAGTCTGGAGAGGAGAAGGCTCCGAAGTGACCTTATTATGACCTTTCAGTATCTTGAAGTGGCCTACAAGAAGGGAGGGACTTTTTAGACTGTCAAGTAGTGATAGGACTGGGGGAAATGGGACAAAGCTAGAAATGGGAAGATTCAGACTGGATGTTAGGAAGAAGTTCTTCCCCATGAGGGTGCTGAGAGCCTGGAATGGGTTGCCCGGGAAGGTGGTGGAAGCCTCATCCCTGGAGATGTTTAAGGCCAGGCTGGATGAGGCCCTGGACAGCCTGATCTGGTGTGAGGTGTCCCTGCCCATGGCAAGGGGGTTGGAAGTAGACAATCCTTGCAGTCCCTTCCAACCCTGACTGATTCTGTGATTCTAGGACAGGCCAACAGCTGATTGCAATGGCAAAATGACAGATGGTCCTCTGCTCTATCAAGAGTGGAAGAGCAACTGGAAACCTGCCTGCTGGAAAAGGACTTGGGGATGTTGGTCAACAGTTGGCTGAATATGAGCCAGTGTGTGCCCAGGTGGCCAAGAAGACCACCAGCATCCTAGCCAGGACTAGGAATAGTGTGGCCAGCAGGAGCAAGGAAATGATCAAAGCTGGTGAAGCCACACCTTGAATACTGGGTTCAGTTTTGGGGCTCTCACTCCACAAAGGACATGGAGGTGCTGGACTGTGTCCAGAGAAGGGCAACAAGGCTGGTTGAGGGTCTGGAGAATAGAGCTGGTGAGGAGCAGCTGGGAAACCTGAGATTGTTTAGCCTGCAGAAAAGGACGTTGAGGGGAGACCTCATTGCTCTCTACAACTCCCTGAAAGGAGGCTGGAGCAGAGTGGCTGTTCTCTTCTCAGTAACAATTCACAGTACAAGAGGAGATGGCCACATGCTGCACCAGGGGAGGTTTTGGTTCACCATTAGGAAAAATGTCTTCCTGAAAGGGATGTCAAGCCTGGAACAGACTGTCCAGGGCAGTGGTGGAGTCATCATCCCTGGAGAGCTTTAAAAGCCATGCAGATGTGGGGCTGAGGGGCTTGCTTTAGTGATGAACTTGGCAGTGTTAGGCTAACAGTTGGACTCACTGATCTTGGATGTGTTTTCCAACCTTAGTGACTCTATGATCCTGTAAAAATACACTATCCCAGGTAGGTAGTGGAACAGAAGCAAAGAAATTGATGAGGTGAAAAAGTGTTACTGTGCTCATTGCATTCACAGCAGCCTCATAGGAAACAAAAGGCACCACTCTAAAACCAATGCAGGCTAGTGCCAAGCTATGCAGTGGGCAAATACAACAAAGCAGCCAAGAACCTGAGGCCACTCTGCACCAGTGAGCAGATCTATACCTATTCATCAAATTGCCACACACAGCAGTAGCCAGTGGGAAAGATCAGCTTTTAAGAAGACAGATGACATGAGGTAGTTCCCAGCTTGAGACAGTAGATGGGATGCAAGATGCCAGGCATAGGATAGCAACAGCCAGCATACCTTGACAGCAGGACCAAGGAGAAAGTGACAGGAAGACTTCCATCTGGTGAATGCATGTCACAAACTGAGGAGCAATTTGAGGGGTCAGGAAGCCAGGAGGTTCACAGAATCACAGAATGTCAGGGGCTGGAAGGGACCTTGAAAGCTCATCCAGTCCAACCCCCCCTGCCAGAGAAGGATCACCTAAAGCAGATCACACAGGAAGATATCCAGGTGGGTTTTGAATATCTCCAGAGAGAAAGACTCCACAACCCCCCTGGGCAGCCTGTTCCAGGGTTCTGTCACACGCACAGGGAAAAAAATCCTCCTCATGTTTAAATGAAACTTCCTTTCCATCTGTTGCCTCTTGTGCTGGCATTGGGCATCACCCAGCAGAATCTGGCTCCAGCCTCCTGGCACTCACCTTTACATATTGGTAAGTATTGCTGAGGTCACCTCTCAGTCTCCTCCTTTCCAAACTGCACAGCCCCAGCTCCCTCAGGCTCTCTTCCTACCAGAGCTGTTCCATTCCCTTCAGCATCGTTGTGGCTCTGTGCTGGACTCTCTCCAGCAGTTCTATGTCCCTCTTGAACTGGGGTGCCCAGAACTGGATGCAGTACTCCAGATGTGACCTCACCAATGCAGAGCAGAGGGGCAGAAGAAGCCTGTTCCATGTTAACAAGAGGAAAAAATTATTTAGTGTGAGGCTTCTGGAGCCTTGGAGCAGGCTGCCCAGAGAGGTTGTGGAGTCTCCTTCTCAGGAGAGATTCCAAACCTGCTTGCATGTTGTGATCCTGGGCAAGCTGCTGTGGGTGCCCTTTCTTTAGCTGGTGGATGATCTCCAGAGGTCCCTTCCAACCCTCACCATGCTGGGTGTCTGTGATTACTAAATACTAGATCAGCATTGTAAACAATTGACCTATTCTAATGCTTCTAACATAAAACTACAATTAGTATTTATCAAAACCTGAATAACCCAGCTCCAAAATCCATGAGGTATTGAAGAGGGCAGTCCAGAATACTAAAGGCTGAAGCACATCCTCTGCCTCCCCAAAGAGCAAAGGATTGTAGGAGAGGACTTCAGACTCTTTCAACCCTACATTGTAATGACTTTTTCTTTTAAAAATGAAGTTCAGAACATCTGCAGAGCCATTCAAGCACTAGAAGGTCACAGCTCCTCACTCCATAGGTGATCCAGCTTTTCAGAGAGCACACCAGCCTGTTGGGAAAGCCTCCAGCACAATAAAACAACAGGCAGATGAAAGTTAGGAGGATGACCGAAAGGTGAAGAGCAGAGTGGTTTGTAAATCCCCACCTGCTGGTGACAGGGAAAGCTGAAACAAACTCTAGCATTATAATGATGAAATGGTTCAGCTGGAAGAGGGAGAAAGTGTTCCCAGCTGGCTGAATAAACAGACTTTGGAAAGCAGGACCCTGTCATGTTCCATGGCTTCTGCTTCTCATTTACCTCATGAGCTTGGGCAAGTTGCTCTGACCAAGAACTGCCAAACTAACCAGTAGCTTTATGTTGTTACAGATGTTTGCTACACAGTTACCAAAAGCTGCAGAGCCTCTGCCCTCCTTAATACTGATCCTATGAAAATCAGCTACAAGTAGGCAGCTCGAAGATGAGATCTCTGAGGTCCCATTGCTGCCCTTAGCTTCTCCCTTCTCTGTGTTTCATTCCTTTTCAGAAAATATTGGTAGGTCTCCTGCTCTTTATAATATACTTAGAGATCCTTGAGAACAAACCTTGGGAAGTCTGAAACTCTTGTAAACTTGCAACAGAAAAGGGTTCTTTGAATATTACTTGGGCTTTTTTTTCCACAAGACAAGCATTCCAACATCAAGGCTGAAGGAATCTGTTAGGAATAGGATCACTTTGTGCTGACATTTCTTTGAATATTACTTTGAATATTACTTGGGCTTTTTTTTCCACAAGACAAGCATTCCAACATCAAGGCTGAAGGAATCTGTTAGGAATAGGATCACTTTGTGCTGACATTTCACAGAATAGCAGCGTGGTGAGGGTTGGAAGGGACCTCTGGAGATCATCCAGTCCAACTCCACGTGCTAAGGCAGGGCACTCACAGCAGCTTGCCAAGGATCACAATGTCCATGTGGGTTTGGAATATCTCCAGAGAAGGGTACTCCACAACCATCCTGGGCAGCCTACTCCAGACCTTCAGCACCCTCACACCAACAAAGTTTCTCCTGTTCAGGTGCCCTGGGGTTCCAGTTTGTGCCTATTGCCCCTTGTCCTGTCACTGGGAACCAGTGATGAGCATCTGACCCCATCCTCTTGCCCTCTACCCTTTAGCTTTTGCTGAGCATTGAAGAGATGCTTTCTTAGTCTGCTCTTCTGCAGGTTCTCAGCCTTTCCTCCTCACAGAGCTGCTCCAGGCCCCTCAGCATCTTGACAGCCTTTGCTGGACTCTTTCCGGTAGTTCCCTGCCTCGCTTGAACTGGGGAGCCCAGAACTGGACCCAATACTCCAGATGTGGCCTCATGAGGGCAGAGCAGAGGGGAAGGAGAACCTCACTTGACCTGCTGGCCAGACTCTTAATGCACCCCAGGACACCACTGGCCTTCTTGGCCCCACAAGCAGACTTTTGAACAGTTGTGCTGGGAAGCTAGAGCACTGCTGCTCTGAGGAATGTTCTGTGAAACCCATGGGAGCAGCAGTGCACACATTAGCATGAGTACCACCTTCACATTTCTTCTGCTGAGGCCAAAGTTATTCTCTCAGTACAACAGTAAATCAGTTCACCTGCTCCTTTTCTTCACTCTGGTTAGTAGGTCACATACACTTAAGGATGGATTGTGCCCTCTAGGCATGTGCTTGCCTTGGATAGTGTAGGCATTGTGCTGGCAGACGAAAGTCCCAGAAGGCTTCTTTTTTTTTTTTCTCTCTGCCTTTTTCTCCGTGCTCTTTTTGCATCCTTCCTCTATGCCATCCCTTTTTCAGTGTCCACTCTTTCAAGAAATGCTAAGAAAATGGCCTTCATAGATTTCATGTTGTTTTATTCAGGCTTTCATATGAAAAATTCCAAATTCCATCTTTATTTATGTGAGAAAATGTCTATCCAGTGATTCACAATTAAAACATCAGGTGATGAGGTCACACCTTGAGTACTGGGTTCGGTTTTGGGCCACTCACTCCAAGAAGGACATTGAGGTACTGGAGCAGGTCCAGAGAGGGGCAAAAAAGCTGGGGAAGGGTCTGGAGAACAGGACTGGGGAGGAGCAGCTCAGGAACTTGGGCATGTTTAGCCTGAAGAAGAGAAGGCTGAGGGGAGACCTCACTGCTTTCTACAACTCCCTGACAGGAGAGGCTGTAGCAAGGTGGGGGTTGGTCTCTTCTCCCCAGTGACAGAACAAGAAGAAACAGTCTCAAGTTGTGCTAGGGGTGGTTTAGGTTGTACAGGAGGAACTTTCTTAGCCAAAAAGGTTGTCAAGGCCTGGAACAGGGCATGGAGGGCAGTGGTGGAGTCCCCATCCCTGGAGACGCTTGAGAACCGCATAGATGTGGTGCATATGGGACATAATTTAGTGGTGACCTGGCAGTGCTGGATTAATGGTTGGACTCTATCTTAAAGGCCCTTACCAGTCTAAGATATTCTCTGATTCTATGATAAAACCCTGTGGAGTTGTCACAGTTTGTTATCACGTGGGCAGCTTTCCTTTCCTTTGGCTCTTCTCCTTGCACAGCCCCTGAGACAGAGCTTAGTTGATTTAAGAACAGCAAAGCTGTGAAATACAAAACAAAGGGGAAAAAAAAGATCTTGGAGAAATCCTAATTCCACATTGTTCATTATGGTAAGGTAGAAAGGAAGCCTCCAGGGCTTTTCTCATGCCAAGACTTGCATGTCACTTGTTAATAAAGCAAAAAAAACCCACAAAGCAGGGGGTGGTGGTGGATTTTGAACTCACCATGTGCCCTCATCAGTTCCTACCCATTGCTCCCATTAACACTGCTGAAAAATACATGGCTGTATTTTTCATACAGTACCCCCTGGTCAACTTAAAAGTGTCTGCTGGAAAGGAGTTGCAAAATAATAGTTTCTGTGCAATGTATTGATGAGCTGGACCAGGGGATTGAGTCCAGCATCAGTAAGTTTGCTGCTGTCACCAAGCTAGGAGCAGCTGTTGATCTGTTGGAGGGTAGGAGAGCCCTGCAGAGGAACCTGGACAGGCTGGATGGGTGGGCAAAGGCCAATGGGATGAGATTTAACAAGGCTAAGTGCAGGGTTCTACACTTTGGCCATGATAACCCCAAGCAGCACTACATGTTGGGGACAGAGTGACTGGAGAGCAGCCAGGCAGAGAGGGATGTGGGGCTACTGGTTGATAACAGCTGAAGATGAGCCAGCAGTGTGCCCAGGTGGGCAGGAGAGCTAATGGCATCCTGGCCTGGATCAGGAGCAGTGTGGCCAGCAGGAGCAGGGAGGTTATTCTGTCCCTGTACTCAGCACTGGTCAGGCCACACCTTGAGTGCTGTGTCCAGTTCTGGGCCCCTCAGTTCAAGAGAGATGTTGAGGTACCGGAATGTGTCCAGAGAAGGGCAGCAAGGCTGGGGAGGGGCCTGGATCACAGCCCTGTGAGGAGAGGCTGAGGGAGCTGGGGGTGTGCAGCCTGCAGAAGAGGAGGCTCAGGGCAGAGCTCATTGCTCTCTACAGCTACCTGAAAATAGGTTGTAGCCAGGTGGGAGGTCAAGTTGTGCCAGGGGAGGTCTAGGCTGGATGTTAGGGGGAAGTTCTTGACAGAAAGAGTGATTGGCGTTGGAATGGGCTGCCCAGGGAGGTGGTGGAGTCACTGTCCCTAGAGGTGTTCAAGCAAATCCTGCATGGGGCACTTGGTGCCATGGTCTGGTTGATTGGCTAGGGCTGGGTGCTAGGTTGGGCTGGGTGAGCTTGGAGGTCTCTTCCAACCTGGTTGATTCTATGATTCTATGAAAGTATCTTCCCTTCTTTATTTTTTTTCTCTTCCCCCAAGGCTCCAAGAAAATGTTTTTAAATACCTTAACTCAGCAGCAGTTTTGTGTTTGGGGTTTTTTTTTCCCTTCCCAGTGATGGGAATTGTGAAACCCCGAGTTATTTCATTAGCTAATACCAGTGGTGTTTAAAATGTTCAGCCTCAAACTGCATTTCCCAGGGTGCCTGCTAAATACCAGTGCCCCAAGGAAAGGTTTACAGCATCGATTAACTGCAGCCATTTGTAGAACCGACACAGAGCCACAAAAAGGTTTGTTCTGACTTTTAGATGTGAGTATTGTGCATCATTTTTATCAGGTGCAAGCCAGCGCTGATGTGCTTCGTTATTGGAGGGCAGAACAACTTCACCTCAGCAAATAAATCACAGAGACTGACAGCAGCAGTCCCACAGCTTGGAAGGGATGGGATTAGAGAAGCCACAGAATCGTGGAATGGTCTGGGTTGCAAGGGACAGAACAGTATCCTGACACTTGTGGTTTTCAGCTCTTCGTGATTCTTGCTGGTTTGCAAGCAAACTTGTTGCTGCTTGCCTCCTTGGAGATAGTCAGCTTGGTTTCACACCAGTGATCATAGAATCATAGAGTAAGCTGTGTAGATGTGGTGTTGAGGGACATGGTTTAGCAGCAGACTTAGTAGTGTTGGGTTAATGACTGGACTTGGTGATCTTTAAAAGTTTTTCAGTCTAACCAATTCTGTGATTGGCAACAGCCATTTTCTGTTCTCAGTTGTACTTCCTTTAAGTGTCAGTGTAATATATAGCATGGATATAGGCTAAGGGAGGAGGGGGTGGTGGAAGGACAGACAAGCTCAGCTCTTCAGCTACTGTACAGCAGCATCAGTTCCACTGACCTCATGGATCATATTGTTTGAAATGAAATCTTACTAAGCTTTACCAGCCCTGGAGGTGTTAAAAAAACATGTGGGCATGAAACTTTGGACATGGTTTAATAGCCTTGGGGGTGTTAGATTGAAGGTTAGATGATGGCTGGAGCACAGACAGGCTGAAAGAATGAGGGCTGTTCAGCCTGGTGAAGAGGAGACTCTAGGGAGACCTCATAACTACATTTCAGTATCTGAAGGGGACCTACAGGAAGACTGGGGAGGGACTGTTTAGAAGGGCCTGTGGGGATAGGGCAAGGGGCAATGGTTTGAAACCGGAGTAGGATAGATTTAGTTTGGTCATCAGAAGGAAGTTCTGCACAACGAGAATGGTGCAACATTAGAACAGGTTGCCCAGGGATGTGGCTGAAGCCCCATACATTCAAGATCAGACTTGATGTGGCCCTGGGCAGTCAGATCTAGTTGAAGGTGTCCCTGCTGAGTGCAGGGGGTTTGGATAAGATGACCTTTGAGCATTCCTTCCAATCCACTGCAGTTTGTGGTTCTGGATCTTAAAGGTCTCCTCTGACTGAAAGAGTTCTATGATTCTATGATTCCATGATTCTATGATTCTGTGATTCCTGTGCCTTTCCACTAAAGAAATGCCCCTGCCCAATGAACTTTCAGGTTTCCAGTAATGTTGCCAGCACACTGACACTCTCCGCTTTCTTCATTATTGAATTCTAATGGTGGTTACCTTCAGTTCCTTGAAGCACTTAAACAGCAAATTTTAGCCCCCTTTGATCATGAATTAGTTAATCCTGTGAAAACACACTACAAAAGACTGGAGCAGAGCTTTCTTGCCTGAGATAATGCCAAAGCCATAAACCAGTATCTCAGTGCTGAAAGCTGTCAACAGCTACATGAGTGGCTTGGGATTGCATCTTAAGGACCATTTGTATGCATTATTCTGCATAGCTGCACAGCTGGTGACAGCAGAGAACACTGTGCACAAACAGGCACTGCCAGGGTGACAGACAGTAAATCCAGGTAATCCCTGGTCTTTGCTCTCCTGAAGCTGTGGAAGTTCCCTCTAACAACTAGACTGCACCTGTACACAAACCCCCAAACACTGACAAAGCCTTTCATGGCAGACAAGGAGTTAAACACCACTGACAAGGACATAGAACTGTTGGATCAAGTCCAAGGATGATCCAAAGGTTGGAGTGCCTCTGCTGTGAGGACAGGCTGAGGGAGCTGGGGGTGTTCAGCCTGAAAAAGAAAAGACTGCAGGGGGACCTTAGAGCTGCCTTCCAATACCTGAAGAAATCCTACAGGAAGGCTGCAGAGGGGCTTCTCATAAGGGTGTCTAGAGACAGGACAGGAGGGAATGGTTTGAAGCTGAGGGAGAGCAGAGTTAGACTGGAGCATAAGAAGTTCTTCAGTTTAAGGGTGGTGAGACTCTGGGACAGGTTGCCCAGAGAGGCTGTGGATGCCCCTGTCAATGGAGGTGTTCAAGGTCAGGTTGTATGAGCCCTTGAGCAACCAAGTCTGGTTGAGAAGTGTCCCTGCCCATGGCAGGGAGGTTGGAGTAGATGATCTCTGAGGTCCCTTCCAACCTAACCCATTCTATGATCTATGACAAATTGACTTTACTACTTTGGGGAGGAGTGAGTAAAGGCTGTGGGACAGAGCAGCATCTGTGAGCTCTCTCACTTCCCTTCAGCTCCTCTGATCTGTGAGATTTTAACTTTTTCTGTCCCTAGTCACTGTGCAGATCATGGCTCCCTCAATTGTACAATGCATCATGATACCCACCTTTAGGAAACCAGAGGGGGAAGTGCCCCCTTCAGCTTGCCAAAGCCACAGTGTGATTGGCAGCATGGGACAGAGACCAAAGCAAGAAATAATCACCGGAAAATGATTGCAGCAAAATGATTTTTATGCTGTGCTATCGATTTCCACTAGTAGCAAAAGAAGTTTCTTTCCATAATGTGCACCTCATGAGTTCCCATTGCTGACAAAGGGATTTTTTTGGTTGTGTTGGGGGGTTTTTTTGGTTTTTTTTTTTGTTTTTTTTTTTTTACTGTAGAAATACAGAAGCACCAATTCCTAGGAAACTTGGATTGCTCTGGAACTAAAATGTTCTGCTGACAATGCATAAAGGCATTTCTTGGGGAGTTCTGTGCTGCAGAAGTCAGAGAGCAAGGTGAAGACATAGAGAAGGAACTTTTAACCAAGTTGCATTGAGGTCTTTCATTGCTTGCTTTTTTTTTTTTAATCCCCACAAAGCAACCTCTAATTTGGGATACTGGAAATTAAAGTGGTACTGTAGATTTTCAGAAGCAGCAATCTGTTACTCTTGGGTCTGACACAGCTTTAGCTCAGGACAGAGGTGCAAGCAACATTATGGTGGAGAGTTTGATGTTTGAGCTGTAGGTGGTGGTGTTGCTTTGTGGGAGTTTAAGTTCAGTGAGGATGGACTCCTTAAAAGGGCATAAACAGAGGCAAATTAGGGTAGTTAATCAATCAGTTACCTTCTGTTGCCTGCCAGTAGTCAGCTTTCCTTCATCAATTGCTCACACAATGTCTTCTAGAAATGTTGGAAGTCTTACATGTCAACATGCTCTAGGAACAGAAGTAGGGGAGCAATGCAAGCCCCCATGGACAGATGCCAGTCAGATAATGGCAGAGGTTGTCTCTATCAGTGCAGTGCACAGAGACCATTCCTCATCATTTTTTGCTTTTTAAGATGTAAACTCATTTTTCAGTTATATGGTGTCTTAGGTTTCAAAGTGCATTTCACGGTTGCCTTGGTTTTGGTTTCACTCAACACGTTCATGATTTGTCTTGCAGGCAGAGCCTAATCTAACACCCAGTGGAGATAATTGACTTCAGAGAGTTTTGCAGGCACAGGAACCCCACTGGATTGCTGTTTGTATACAAATTGAGCAATTAAACCTCACATCTCTATGAACTGATGCAGCTACTCTGCCCATCTGCAGGATTTTTTATTTACCTTGTGGATTAGAACTCACCTGTAAAAGCATCCCTCTTGCTTCATTTGGCCAGTGGGATGAGGCTAAGTGCTGGGTCCTGCATTTCACAGAATCACAGAAACACACAGGCTGGCAAAGCCCCTCAGGATCACCAAGTCCAACCTAGAACCCTGCTCTACAAGATTCACCTTAAACCATATGCCTAAGCACCACATCCAAACAACTTTAAACACATCCAAGGTTGATGACTCCATCACCTCCCTGGGTAGCTCATTCCAGTCCCTGACCACTCTCTCATGAAAAACTTTTTCCTAATGTCCAATTTAAACCTACCCAGTTTCAGCTTGAGACCATTCTCCTTTGTTCTGTCTCCAGTTAGCTGTGAGAAGAGACCAGCAGCAGCCTCTCCACAATGTCCCTTTCAGGTGGCTGTAGACAGCAATGAGGTCTCCCTTCAGCCTTCTCTTTTTCAAATTAACCATCCCCAGCTCCCTCAGTCGCTCCTCATCAGATTTATTCCCCAGGCCCTTCCCC
The DNA here is from genome assembly GCA_013396675.1 of Eubucco bourcierii. NCBI lineage: Eukaryota > Metazoa > Chordata > Aves > Piciformes > Ramphastidae > Eubucco > Eubucco bourcierii. The sequence goes on along the minus strand of VWZE01023422.1, from coordinate 95,520 downwards.
AGCTTTGTTGCTCTCCTCTGCGCTGGATCTAGCACCTCCACATCTCTCACATACTGTGGTGCCCAAAATGGAACACAGTACTCAAGGTGTGGCCTCACCAAAGCCAGTTTGGGTCAAAGGAACCCCATGAAAGCTCCTGGCTGGAAATCTGCCCAGTAGAGAAAGACCTGGGCTGTGTTCAACTAAAGCAGGTTGCTCGGGGCCCAAAATGACCTGATCTGCAATGGGTCCAGGGATGGGACATCTACCACCTCTCTGGGCAACCTAGGCCAGGCTCTCACCACTTTCACTGTTACAAAATTCCGTCTTCTCTCTTCTAGTTCAAATCATTATCCCTTGTCCTGTCACAACATACCCTGTTAAAAAGTCTGTCCCCAGCTCTTTGCTAACATTTAAGCACTTGAAACACCACAAGAAGGTCTCCCTGGAGCCTTCTCTTCTCCAGGCTGAACAAGCCCAACTCTCTCAGCCTGGCCTCACAGCAGAGGACTTCCAGCTCTGCCAGCATTGCTGTGGCCTCTTCTGGACCTGCCCCAACAGATCCCTGCTGTGCTGAGGGCTCCAGAGCTGGCCCCAGCACTGCAGGGAGAGTCTCAGCAGAGCACAGCAGAGGGGCAGAAACCCCTCCCTGCCCCTGCTGCTGGGGATCAGCCCAGGATGCAACTGACCTTCATCTTCACTGTGCTTTTGTTTAAAGGCACCATAAGGAGCAACAGACTGAGAAGGACATAGATAGAAAAAAAAAATATCAGAGGATAAGAAAGTACTCAGGATCCAGAGTCACAGGCACCTATTCAGTCACGCATTTAAGTACAAGCTTAGAATTAAGTGGCTGGAGTGCTTACGTAGAGTAATTTCCAGACAAGGACACTACTTAGATGTCACTCTTGGGATATTCCATTCAGACATAGTGCTTAACCCAGGCTTTTCCTCCCTCAGCATGCTCAGAGGAAGCCTGCATTGCTCCCATTCTTATGGGAATACAGAGAAGAAGAGATGAGGATATGGGTACGAGGAGTTGTCAGTCTCTTAGGCTGTTGGTTTGGTGGGGTTTTTCCCCTGGAGACAGAGCTTTCTGCATCCTCCTGGCAGACTCTACTCAGCTTAATCATCATTTAAACTGCCAGTTCGTTGTTCTCATGAGCCTCCATGCCTGCTAACACTTTTAGAGTTGCTTTTCCTTGATCAGACAAAGATTTTCAGCCCCCCCCTTCATCTTCCTTGCCTTGATCTCCACAAGTGCTGACACATGCTAGCTTGACTCCAGCTTGTCACTAACCTAAAGACTCATAACAATGGCTAACCTCCATTTAACAGCTTCAAAGAGGGGATTTGGGTCATTTGGGTTGGATTTTTCTTTTTCTTTCTTTTTTTTTTTTTTTTTTTTTTTTTTTTGCTATCTGAAAAGTTGGATGTGTCTGTGTTATTCGTCAGGAAGGTCGTTTGAGTCCAATTCAAAAGTGTCACAGATGACAGATCTCTGGTAGGATGCTGGGTTTAATTAATTTAACTTAATCTACTTAATGGATTTACTTGTAAGTTCTCAGAAAATTCGCTCAGTGCTTAGTTTGGGGATGATGCAGGGAATCTTTTTACAGGCTGCACACAGGTTGATTCCTTATCTTTTACAAAAAGGAGTGGTTTGGTGTTATATGCAGCAATTTGCCCCTGTACTCAGCACTGGTTAGGCCACATCTTGAGTACTGTGTCCAGTTCTGGGCCTCTCAGTTTAAGAAACATGTTGAGGTGCTTGAACACATCCAGAGAAGAGCACCAAGGCTGGTGAGGGGCCTGAAGCACAGCCCTGTGATGAGAGGCTGAGGGAGCTGGGGGAGTGCAGCCTGCACAAGAGGAGGCTCAGGGCAGAGCTCATTGCTCTCTGCAGCTACCTGAAGGGAAGTTGTGGCCAGGTGGGGTTGGGCTGTTGAGACATAGTCTTTTGAGATACAGCCTCAGACTGCACCAGGGCAGGTTCAGGCTAGATGTTAGGAAGAAGTTCTTCACAGAAGGAGTGATTTGCACTGGAATGGGCTGCCCAGGGAGGTGGTGGAGTCCCCATCCCTGGAGGTGTTTAAAAGGAGACTGGATGGGGCATTTAGTGCCATGGTTTAGTTGATTAGAAGGTGTTAGGTGATAGGTTAGACTTGATGATCTCCGAGCTGTTTCATTCTGTGATTCTGTGAACTTAGCCTGGCCATTAGAAAGAAATTATTGGCAGTGAGGGTGCTGAGACACTGGAACAGGTTGTGGCTGCTCCCTCCCTGAAGCTGTTCAAGGCCAGGCTGGATGAGACCTTGAGCAACCTGGTCTAGTGGAAGGTGTCCCTGCCCATGGCAGGGGAGTTGGAACTAGATGACCTGTGAAGTCCTTTCCAACCCAAACCATTCTATGATCTATGAATTTGCTGGTTTTCATATCAACAGCACCAGCTTCAACACTGAGGTACACAGACAGACAGCTTTAAAGTTGGGAAGTTCCTAAGATGAAGTTGATTGTAGTGCAACACAGTCTCATGTCAGGATTTTTTCCCTTCAGGTGACTTCTTATAGTGTTTAATGTTGCCTAACAGAAAGTTGATCTCATTATCATTGCTGTCTCTTTGGTTAACAGATCTTACTCATTTCACAGAATCCCAGCATGCTGGGGTTTGGAAAGGACCTCTGGAGATCATCCAGTCCAACCCACCTACTAAAGCAGGGCACCCACAGCAGCATGCCCAGGTGGGGTTGGAATCTCCAGAGAAGGAGACTCTACAACCTCTCTGGGCAGCCTGCTCTAAGGCTCCAGCATCCTCACAGCAAAGAAATTTCTCCTGATTTTCAGTTAGAACCTTCTGGGTTTCAGTTTGTGCCCATTGCCCCTTATCCTCTCACTGGGCACCACTGAAAAAAGTCTGGCCCCAAGTTCTTGCCCTCTACCCTTTAGCTCTTGTTGAGCATTGATCAGATCCCCTCTGGGGCTGCTTTTCTCCAGACTAAAGAGCCCCAGGGCTCTCAGCCTTTCCTTGTAAGATTTACTGAATTCACAGAAAAATGACTGAATATTAATCAAATCCTTATAAAAAGACAATTATTAATTTCCCCCTGGGTTTTCCTGTGGCAGACATCACCATGATGGGCCAACACTTCACACTTTTTTTTTTTGTTTGTTTTTTTTTTTTTTTATCCCTCACTGCATTCTTGTTAGATTAGTTATTTTTATTCACATTCTCCAGATGGAAATGGAGAGAGAGTGATTTAGATGCAAGTTGTTTATTCACTTTGTGTTGGGCTTTATAAATTAAATAGTTCTCACTGGTGCTAATTTTAGCTGCAAATTCTTAGCACATCTGATCAGCTACTTAAGGAGTAGGAAGCAATTAATGAATCCATGACAAATTTGTGACTTCTTATCTTGCAGGGGAAGAAATACAGTTTCCCAGGGTATGGATAATTACCTTAAGCATGAGGTCATCCTGTCCTCTTCTTAACACTTGTCACTCACCTTCCAGCCTTCTGCAACAATATCATGTGGAACCCCAAAAGAGGCATGGAATTCCAGCTGGCATACACAAAGAGAAAGGAAGAATTGGTTATTTAATTGTGAAAAGCTCAGAGGAGTTGCTTCTTGAAGTTACTAAAACCAAACAGACTCCTTAACTCTTGGGGGACTCTAGCAAGGTGAGTGTTGGTCTGTCTTCCCAAGTAGGACATAACAGGACAAGAGGACATGGCCTCAAGTTACACCAAGGGAGGTTTGGGTTGGACATGAGTAACAATTTCTTCCCTCAAATTGTTTTCAAGTCTGCCCAGGACAGTGGTGGAGTTTCCATCCCTGGAAGGATCTCAACATCCCCTGGAAGGATCTGCACATAGATGTGGTGCTGAGGGATGGGATTAGATGACCTTTGGAGGTCCCTTCCAACCCATACCATTCTATGGTTTAGCAATGGACTTGGTAGTGTTGGGTTAATGGTTGAACTTAATCACCTTAAAAGTCTTTTCCAGCCTAAACAATTCTGTGATTCATAGAATCATAGGATCATAAAATGGCTTAGGTTGGAGGTGACTTCATAGATCATCTCTTTCAACCTCCCCACCGTAGGCAGGGACATCTCTCAGCTAGACTTGTCTCCTCGAGGCCTTGTCCAACCTTGCCTTGAACACCTGCAGGAAAGAGGCATCCACAACCTTCCCTGGGCCTGTTCCATGGTCTGACCACCCTCATGCTGATTCTATGATTCTATGATTATTCTCTCTATGTCTAACTGGAGAAGAAAGATGAAGCATGGCTGCTATGTTGCCAAGACAATAGGAACCCTAAGTCAGTGGAAACTTGGAAAGATCTACCTAAAATAAACATAAATTGAAATAAAGAAACTCAAATACTGGGAGGGAGGGGGTGGGGCTGCTTGTTTTCTGTTTTCCCTGTGAATTCACCAAAAAAAAAAAAAAAAAAAAAAAAAAAAAAAAAGAAAAAAAAAGGATGAAGAAGTGTGGCAAAAGCAATTGGGTGTAAAAACCACAGGACAGCTCTGATTGATCATGGTTTACATCAAAACCCAATAGTGTTTGTACTCAAGTGAG
>VWZE01023422.1:58315-85066 GCA_013396675.1 Eubucco bourcierii | reverse complement strand
GAGGTGTCCCTGCCTATGGCAGGAGGCTGGAACTAGATGATCTTTGAGGACAGTATTGTCAGGACTGGAAGTGACCTCAAAGATCATCCTGTTCCAACCCCCCCTGCTATGGGCAGGGACACCTCACACTAGGTCAGGCTGTCTAGAGTCTCATCCAGCCTGGCCCTAAAAACCTCTAGGGATGAGAATTCCACCACATCCCTGGGCAACCTGTTCCAGTGTCTCAATACCCTCATGGGGAAGAACTTGTTCCTAACATCCAATCTGAATCTGCTCCTGGTTTTGCTCCATTCCTGCCAGTCCTATCACTACCTGAAACCCTAAAAAGTCCCTCCCCAGCTTTTTTGTAGCCCACTTCAGACACCAGAAGGCCACAATAAAGTCTCCTTGGCGCCTTCTGTTCTCCAAACTGCACAACCCCAACTCTCTTCATCCTGTCCTCATAGGAGAGGGGCTCCAGCCCTCTGATCATCTTTGTGGCCTTTCTCTGGACAATAATTATTAGCAGTGTTTATGAGCACTGAGATTACATAAATCCAGAGCAGTGAGGCTCTTTTCTTGCCCCAAGACTCATTTGTCACCACCAGCCACAACGTTTTCTTAAGCTGACAAGAGATCAGTCTATCTAACTTGCAATTAGGGATTAAAAAAGGAGCTTGCCAGAAAGGTTTGACCTTAATTAAAAAAATTAACACTGTGACAAAAGAAGAAGAAAAAAAAAAGGCAAACAAAGTGCATTTTCAGTTTAATTAAAATGCCACTGGTACAATGTCAATAATTGTGTTTTATTAATCATCGGCATTCAGGCTTGAGACTGGAGCAATACTAATGATAATTAGGTTGCTGGTGCCGAGTATGGTGCCTTAATAATTACATAGCAGTTAATAGAGAATGCTAACTAAAACTGAGAAGTTCTGCACAGCAATTATGCTATCTGAGGCCACTAATTAGTTATGTTAATTTAGAATGACTTCAGTTTCCTGTGTAGACTTGTTAAAACTGCGAGTCCCCATTGTCACTCCTGCCATATGCAGGAGAGCTGCTGCTGCTCTCTTTCCACTGAAGTTTACACAACCATGTTTCACATCATCAAAGTGGTCTCTAAGGGAGCCAGATCTTGCAGAACCTCAGACAGTGTTTGTTAAGTTATTTGCCTGCCGTGTGCAGGGTGGAGCATGTTTATAGCTTCATCATGACAAGGACCTTTCTGATTGTTAATGTCAAAGCAAAGTCCACTTCTAAGTCCTGTTTTACAGACAGACAAAAGGAGGTGGTTTTAAAGGGCGTGAAGAGAATCACAGACTGTCACAGAATCACAGAATGCCTGGTTGGAAGGGACCCCAAGTGTCATCTGGTCCAACCTTTCTGGGTAACAGTATGGCTTAAACAAGCTGGCCCAGCACCCTGTCAAGCTGAGTCTTAAAACTGTCCAGTGTGGGGGAATCAAGGCTAGGTTTGATGAGGCCTTGAGCAGCCTGCTCTAGTGGAGGTTGTCCCTGCTACTGCCAGTGGGCTTGGAGCTAGATGGTCTTCAAGGTCCCTTCCAACCCAAACCATTCTAGGAATCTGTGCATCCACTGCTTCCCTTGGGAGGTGCTTCCAATGTCCAACTGTTCTCATGGGGAAACATTTTCTTCTGGAGTCCAGTGGGAATCTTCTCAGCAGTGACTTGTCCCCATCATCCCTTGTCTTCTCCATGGGACTTCTTGTACAAAGACAGTCTCCATTCTCCTGGTAGCCACCCTTTATGTCCTTGTCTGTGGTGATAAGGTCTGCCCTGAGCCTTCTCTTCTCCAGGCTGGACAAACCCAGCTCTCTCAGCCTTTCCTCACATGGCAGCTCTGATCATTCTTCACAGTATCACAGTATCACAGTATCGCAAGGGTTGGAAGAGACCTCAGAGATCATCAAGTCCAACCCATCACCACAGCCCTCAAGACTAGACCATGGCACTAAGTGCCATGTCCAAACGTGCCTTGAACGCCTCCAGGGACGGTGACTCCACCACCTCCCTGGGCAGCCCATTCCAGTGACAAATTACTCTCTCAGTGAAGAACTTCCTCCTCACCTCCAGCCTAAACTTCCCCTGGTGCAGCCTGAGACTGTGTCCTCTTGTTCTGTCACTGGTTGCCTGAGAGAAGAAGGTAACCTCCTCCTGGCCACAACCACCCTTCAGGTAGTTGTAGACAGCAATAAGGTCCCCCCTGAGCCTCCTCTTCTCCAGGCTAAACAGTCCCAGCTCCCTCAGCCTCTCCTCATAGGGCTTGTGCTCCAGGCCTCTCACCAGCCTCGTTGCCCTTCTCTGGACACGTTCAAGTACCTCAATGTCCTTCTTAAATTGAGGGGCCCAGAACTGGACATAGTACTCAAGGTGTGGCCTGACCAGTGCAGAGTACAAGGGGAGAATGACCTCCCTGTTCCTGCTGGCCACACTCTTGCTGATGCAGGCCAGGATGCCATTGGCCTTCTTGGCCACCTGGGCACACTGCTGGCTCATTCTTGTGGCCCTTCTCTGGACAGGATGAGGACAAGAAACTCAACTGGTCCAGAGCCAGAATCACAGAACATTAGATGTTGGAAGGGACCTACAGAGATCATCAAGTCCAACCCCTTTGCCAAAGCAGGATCACCTAGGGTAGAATAAAAAAATGATAGGTAATTCCTCCTTGCAGTTACAATACTGAGGACTGTGTTTTATGGTCTGGGCTCCTGAGTCAGGTTTTGGAGCAAGGAGCTGTGAAGCCTGAAATGCCAAAGCAGTTGAGCTGAGTGTAGTGTAAAGTCGATGTTGCAAATAGGTTGAGTGCACAAGGTCTCAAAGGTAAAAAGGAGCTGGGAAAGTACCCTGCAAGGGAGAGTGAACTGTTCAAAAGGCCCCACTTGTCAATTTAAAATTCTCCAGAAACAGAAGTCCAATGGAGTAAGATTAATGACTCCTTTCCCTGCCTCTGCAAGGAATGGCTGTCAGAAAAAAAAAAAAAAAAAAAAAAACCACAACCAAAAAAAACCAAAAAACAAAAAAACCCTTGAGTGGCTGGGGTCAGCAACCTAATGTCCCCATCTCCTTTTACCACCCCACTACAGAGGCAGCAGGGAAGTCCTGGCTAACCAGGGAGGTCCCAGCTGACTGGAGATTAGCAAATGTGACACCCATCTGAAAGAAGGACCAGAAGGAGGATCTGGGGAATGCAGGCCTTTCAGTCTGACCTTAGTGCCAGGGAAGATCATGGAGCCATCTTGAGTGCCACTACAAAGCATGTACTGGGCAGCCAGGTGATGCTCAGTACAGCATGACTCCATGAAAGGCAAGTCCTGCTTGACTAACCTGACAAGGTGATTTGGACCTCCATCCCTGGAGATACTTAAAAGATATGTAGACACGGTGCTTAGGGACATGGTTTAGTGGTGACTTGGCAGTGTTTAGTTTATAGAATCATAGAATGGTAAGGTTGGAAGGGAGCTCAAGGGTGATATAATTCCAACCCCCTGCCATAGGCAGGGACAGCTGCCTTGATGATCTTAAGGGTCTTTTCCAAACCAAACAACTCTATGGGTCTATTCTTTCATGTCTTTAGAGACATAATCTGATTGGGGGCAGCACAGAGTTGCAGGGAACCTGCCTCTTTCTTTTCTCACTCTGTTGGCAGAGCAAGGAGCACCAATCAAGATCTTACACCAGTGCAATGGCAACGTTAAACCCTCCTCTTACCTTTCCTAACATATGTACATCTTCTGTGTTGACTGCTTCCTTGCCTTGTGAGGATAGCTACTGTTCAGACTAATGTTCAAACTGCTGTTCTGACTAATGTTCAAAGATGTTGCTCTGAGCTGCTTTGAAAAGATACTGTGGCTACAGGGAATCTCCAGAGGCGGTGGAACGAGAGAAGAATGCCTCTCTCTTCCCTCAACCTGCATGCTTGCAGAAGCTATTTTTAATATTACAAATTAATACATATGGGGAAACAGATCCTCTCTGCAGTAGAGTGTCAGCAGCTTCTGAGGCTGGAAGATGCAGAGAGGCAGGGCTGGCAGCTCGAGGGGCTCTGTCGCCCCAGGCGAAGCAGCAAATCTGCCGTGTGGCATCACCCACACATCTGTACTGGACAATTAAATGTCCCTAATGTTTTGCTGCATTTGCTGCCCTTGCTGCTAGGGCTGCCATTTCAAAGAAGTTAAATCATCACAATAGCTCAGTGACACTTTATCCAACAGCTAGCAGGTCCTTCACAGCTTAGAGCCCTGCTTACTGTTTCTCCTAAAATCATAGAGCTGTTAAAGTTGGAAAAGACCCTCAAGATAATTCAGTCCAGCCATTCACCTAACACTGCCACTAAACTATGCCACTCAGCACCACATCTCCATGTTTTTTGAACATTTACAGGGATGGTGACTCCAACACTGCCCTGGGCAGCCTGTTGCAGGAATTAACCACTGTATCAGTGAAGAAATTGTTCATGTGCACTCCCCTGCACAACTTGAGGCCATTTCCTCTCATCCTGTCGCTTGTTTCTGGGAGAAAAAACTAATTCTGTGTTTCTGTGATCTCCACCTGGCTCCAACCTCCTTTCAAGGAGTTGTGGAGAGCCAGAAGGTCTCCCCTCAGCCTCCTTTTCTCCTGGCTAAACAAGCCCAGTTCCCTCAGCAGCTCCTTTCAAGGAGTTGTGGAGAGCCAGAAGGTCTCTCCTCAGCCTCCTTTTCTCCCGGCTAAACAACCCCAGTTCCCTCAGCAGCTCCTCACAAGGCTTGTACTCTAGACCCTTTATCAGCTTCATTGCCTGTCTTTGGATTTCTCTTTCTTGATCTTGGTGACTTTATTAGATTTTAATCTGGGCCTGAAGATGATAATTTGTGTCTGTCTATTTTCATAAGACATTTGATTTGGGACCAATTCTGTTCCAATTACATCTACATAATTCAAACATGATTCAAAAGTGTTACATGGGAATGGACTAATTTAGTTCCATCTAGGGGCTTTAGTTTAGGGCCTTATTACAAACTTTGGGAATCCACATAGGAACTCAGGGCTACAAAATAATGAGGTTTGGCTTCCTCAGAAAGGTACTTAAGTGGAGGTGTGAAACTTAATTCTGCCATTATTTTCCTGTATTTGTTTCTAAGCTTGTTTTTTCATGGAAGCAAAATTGTTTTTCTAGGAGGAAACAATGTTCAGAGGCAGACTTCTGTTTTCTCTGGAGAACTTTACACATTTATCCATAACTCCAGAGACATTAAAACTACTTGTTCAAGCTGTTCAGTAGTTTTCACTGCCCCATATTTACCAAATGCACAGCAATCAGGGCTGAAAAACCTCACCTGAGCTGTCTGGCACACCCCCCCACTCCTTGCAGGTAACAAGTAATACCCCTTGCAGTATCACAAAGCATTTCATAGAATCCTTTTGGGTGGAAAAAACCTTGAAGATCATCCAGTCCAACCATTCTCGAACTCTCCCAAGGCTGGTGCTAAACCACAGCCCTCAGCACCACATCTCTTCATCTTTGTAAACATCATTTAAGGTCTTGCAATGCCAGGACAAGAGGCAATGGGTTTGAACTGGCAGAGGGGAGATTGAAACGGGATGTTAGGAGGAAGTTGTTTGCAGTGAGGGTGGTGAGACACTGGCACAGGTTGCCCAGGGAGGTTGTGGCTGCTCCCTCTCTGGAGGTGTTCAAGGCCATGTTGGAGGAGGCCTTCAGTGACCTCTGCTAGTGGGAGGTGTCCCTGTCTATGGCAGGGGGTTGGAACTAGATGATGCTTGAGGTCCCTTCCAACCTTACTATTCTATGATTCTATGATCTCCAGGGATGGGCATACAACCACCTCACTGCAGAGCTCTTCCAGTCTTTGAGAACCCTTTCAGTCAAGAGGTTTCTTCCAATGTTTAGCCTAAACCCTTCTCTGGTGCAGCTTGAGGCCATTTCACAGTCTCACAGTATCACCAAGGTTGGAAGAGACCTCAAAGCTCATCAAGTCCAACCTGATACCACAGCCCTCCAGACCATGGCACCAAGTGCCACGTCCAAACCTGCCTTCAACACCTCCAGGGACGCTGACTCCACCACCTCCCTGGGCAGCCCATTCCAGCAGGCAATGACTCTCTCAGGCAACAACTTTCTCCTCACCTCCAGCCTAAACTTCCCCTGGCACAGCTTGAGACTGTGTCCTCTTGTTCTGGTGCTGCTTGCCTGAGAGAAGAAAGCAACCTCCTCCTGGCTACAAGCACCCTTCAGGTAGCTGTAGACAGCAAGAAGGTCTCCCCTGAGCCTCCTCTTCTCCAGGCTAACCAATCCCAGCTCCCTCAGCCTCTCTCCATAGGGCTGTGCTCCAGGCCTCTCCCCAGCCTCGTTGCCCTCCTCTGGACATGCTCAAGCACCTCAATGTCCTTCTTAAATGGAGGGGCCCAGAACTGGACACAGGACTCAAGGTGTGGCCTAAGCAGTGCAGAGTCACTTGTTATTTGGGAGAAGTGACCAACACCCACCTCAATGCCACCTCCTTTCAGCTCCCTCCTCAGCTTCCTTTTCTCCAGGCTAATCATCCCCAGTTTCCTCAGCTGCCCCTCACCAGCCCTGTTCTCCAGACCCTTCATCAGCTTTGTTGCCTTTCTCTGGATCTGCTCCATCACCTCATGTGTAGACACAAACTATTTACATTGCCCCAGGATCAGCATCTGAACTGCACATTGACAGACAAGGAAGCCAACACCCAGAAGGTTTCAGTAAGTTATCGGTTTTGTGGTTAAAGACATACACTTTGGAACTCTTTCCCAGGTTCCTCATGCTCTACTTACTGGGCTGCACTTCAGGAGGAGTCCTGCCCTGAAGTATTGCTACTTTGCAATGACTCTCCTGGCTATCTCCTGCAGACCACCCTCTCCCTTTCTGAGTTTTGTTCTTTTCCTTGGCCATGGCAGCCTCAGCAGAGGCAGTTTCTCTTTGTTCTGCATAGACAAGCAGGAGGGTCTCTGTTAGGGTCCTGTCACGTAACACTTGCTATCTGCACGTGTACCACCATAGATGGGAGCACTTTCTGTCCAGGAGGTGTTGAGGTGAGCCACTTAACAAGCTGCCTCTGCATGAGATCTTTGTCTAGAAAGCCAAAATGCAAAACACTCCAAGGCCTGAACAGATGAGCCCTTTCCAAATGCTTGTTAAACAGAGGCTAAGAGCAATTAGTAGAGTTCAGCTGATGTGCAGCAAGGTCACGCCGAGGCTGTTGGAGTGTCTTCAAGCCTGAAGTCCCAGCAGAACATGTATCAGGCCATGGTGAAAATTGGGCCTTTTGTCTGAAGACAGGTCAGCCTGCATCTGCTTCCCCTTCAAACCTCCCTCAAAGTACAGCCAGCTGGACTTTTTCAAAGGCATAGAAGGCAATTTGGCATGCAACTCTGAGTGTTGCTTGAAATCTTCCCCACAAACCCTTAGAAACACAAACCCTCCTGCTCATGCTGCTCTCCATGTGCTGAAATAAGTGGAATGACACCACTGTAAGATAGCAGTGAGGAGAGGAAATGGGCCCGTGAGAGGCCCTTCTGGATAGCAATGGTGAAAATGAAGCCGTTAATCATCCTCCTGCATGGTGATGAGACGCCGCTGCCAGGCTAATAAATACCCTGATCCAGCATGCTGTGGTCGTGCAACCAGATGTGTTCTTGTCTGCACAGGCAGCAGAGGGATTTCAAGGTCTGCAGCGGGTCTGCTGGAGACAGAGGCATTATTAACAGTGTTAGCAATTTGAATAGTCAAAGTGATGAGGGGCTCAGGGAAAATGTCAGTGAATTAGAAATCATTAGAGACACTTTGAGAAGCATTAAGGCTGAGAATTTTGTTAAAGGACGTGTTTATTGCAAAGATGACTGAACCCTGTTAGAAATGAAAAGGCATTTTGTGATATCACTGCACTGAAAGAACAAGGGCATACAGAACTGCTAGGGTAGGAAGGGACCTCAAAGATCATCAAGAGCAGTGTGGCCAGCAGGGCAAGGGAGGGGATTCTGCCCCTTTGCTCTGCTCTTGTCAGACCCCACCCGGAGTCCTGTGTGCAGTTCTGGAGCCCTCAGCACAGGAAGGACATGGAAGTGTTGGAGCGGCTACAGAGGAGGCCACAAGGATGCTGAGAGGGCTGCAGCAGCTCTGCTATGAGGACAGGCTGAGAGAGTTGGGGCTCTGCAGCCTGGAGAAGAGAAGGCTTCGAGGAGACCTGAGAGTAGCCTTCCAGGATCTGAAGGGGGCCTACAGGAAGGCTGAGGAGGGACTATTGACAAGGTCTTGCAATGCCAGGACAAGGGGCAATGGGTTTGAACTGGCAGAGGGGAGATTTAGACTGGATGTCAGGAGGAAGTTCTTTCCAGTGAGGGTGGTGAGACACTGGCACAGGTTGGCCAGGGAGGTTGTGGCTGCTCCCTCCCTGGAGGTGTTGAAGGCCAGGTTGGAGGAGGCCTTGAGTGACCTGTGCTAGTGGGAGGTGTCCCTGCCTATGGCAGGGGGTTGGAACTAGATGATCCTTCAGGTCACTTCCAACCTTACCATTCTATGATTCTATGATCATCCAGTTGTAACCCCCCTGCCATGGGCAGAGACATCTCACACTAGATCAGGTTGCTCACCACATGTATGCCTGTGAGTTCACAGACACAAGACGGGCAAGCTTCCCTGAGAGCAAAGTTTCAGGCAAACAAAATGAGAACAAGAATTTCAACAGGAAGGAGACTTGAAAGAGAAGCTTTTACTTGCTTTCTCATTGCTTGGGTCAAGTATTGAATAAGATAAAAGGGAAAGCAGAACAAGATGATTTTGTTTGTTAAGGGCAATGAAGCTGGTGAGGGTCTGAAGTATAGGGCTGAGGAGGGGCAGCTGAGGGAACTGGAGATGTGGAGAAGAGGATGCTGAGGGGAGACCTTGTTGCTCTTGACAACTCCCTGAAAGGAGGTTGGAGCTAGGTGGTGGTCAGTCTCTTCTCCCAAGGAACAAGTGGAAGGACAGGAGGAAACGGCCTGAAATTGTGTCAGAGGAGGCTTAGGTTGGATATTAGGGAAAATGTCCTTGCTGCAAGAGTGGTCAGGCACTGGAACAGGCTGCCCAGGGAGGTGGTGGAGTCACTGCTGGAGGTGTTCAAAGAATGTGTGGACATGGCTCTTTGGGACATGGTTTAATGGCCATGGTTTTCCACCCCAAACAATTCTATGATTCAATGGCTCTCCCTCTTCCTGTTCCTCCGTAGTGATGAAGCACTGAGTTGGGGAGCTGGGTCTGGAAAGAGCAGAGGAAGAAAAGGCTTCTCGAGTTTTCCTTCTTCCCTGCATGGAAAGTTTGTAGTATAGGAAAAATCATTCTTTTAGGAGCAAAGCATTGCTGTGTTGTCTGAATGTCAGAACTACTATTTTTTTTCTTTTTTTTTTCTTTTTGTACAATAATCAGCAGAAATCATCCATCTCTATCATGTTTTCCATCTTCTTGATTAGCACAAAGTTAATTTGGTGCTTATCAGTTCAAAGCATGAAATTAACTTGGGGCCAAATCTTTGTTTCTTTCCTTCCCCAACTTCCTTTTGACATAAACAATCATTTTGTTGAGTAAGCAATGAGTTTATAATATGTGAGTACTTTATGATTTCACCTCTTAGGGACTATTTCCATGTTATTCCACATGACATTTTGTGCATTTTATTGCTCCCTTTCCCAAAACCTTTTGAATAGTCCTTAAATACAGCAGTTCCAGTTTGGCTGCAGTGTAACTCTCTGGCTTCCTAACTTTCTTTCATATAGAAAATAAGAATTTGGGGCTTCAATCTAGTTAGTAATAGCAATAGATTATTGGTGGTGAATGTAGCTGCTGCTACTTGTATTGTGACAAGCCACAGCGGTCCAAAGAGGTCCAAGGTCTTTTGGTTTTGCAGGCTGAGCATTTTATCCTCTTCAAACTGCAATATCCCTCCACTGTTGTCTACAGGAGTTTGCCTTTCTCCCCTGTATTAATAGACAACACAGGCAGAGAGGCTGCACTTCTGAGACAGCCACATGGAGTCTTCAAGTGGCAGCCCAAAGCCACACTTGGATTAGAAATGCTGTGTCCAGCAGGAGCAGGGAGGGGATTGTCCCCTTGGACTCTGCTCTGGTGAGGCCACACTTTGAGTATTGTGTTCAGTTTTGGGCACCTCTATACAAGAGAGATGTGGAGGTGCTGGAGTCAGCACAGAGGAGGGTAAGGAAGCTGGGGAAGGACCTAGAGAATAAACCTGATGAAGAGCAAGTGAAGGAGCTGGGGGGATAGTGTAAAAAAGAGGATGCTGAGGGGAGACCTCATGGCTCTCTACAGCTACCCGAAAGGACCTTGTGGAGAGGTTGGTGCTGGTCTCTTCTCACAGGTAATAAGTGGTAGAACAAGAGGGAATGGCCTCAAGATGCAACTGGGTAGGTTTAGACTGGACATTAAGAAACACTTTTTTTCCCAGCAAGAGTGGTCAGGCATCGGAATGAGTTGGGCAGGAAGGTGGTGGAGTTATCAACCCTGGATGTGTTTAAAAGTCATTTGGATGTGGTGCTTAGGGATATGGTTTAGGGTGCACCTTGTAGAGTAGGGATAACGGTTGGACTTAGGGATCCTTTAGGGACTTTTCCAACTGGAATGTTTCTGTGCTTCTGTGTGACTCTGTGAGGAGTCCTCAGCAGGGTTTGTCAGTGACTGCCACTCTCTTTAGTCTCCCTTGGGTTTTGGGTGGCTGGTGGAGTGCTACTTTAATGCACATTAGCTGTAATGCTGAAGAATGTGGTTTAGTGGTGACCTGGCAGTGCTGCATTAATGCTTGGACTTGATGATCTGAAAGGTCTATCCAATCAAAATGCTTTTATGATTCTATGAATAAACCAGTATGGGTTAAAATAAGTTGGGACACAACTTCATGTCCTCCTAACAACGTTTTCCTTCCATTAAAAATAAAAAAAAATCACTGATTATTTCTGAATCTCCTTTTCTCTCCCCTCCAACCTTTCAAATTCTTAGTGAAATGTGTGTCAGAATCTCCTTCCCTCTCCCCCCAACGTTTTAACTTCTTGGTGAAATGCGTTTCAAAGGGCATTTTTATTTTAATAGAATTGAGCTTCTCCACACACAGAGCTGCTGCCTGCCCTAAACTTGTGGAAAACAATAAAGACTTCATGCACTGAAAACAAGGCTGACAAGCTCAAACCCTAAAATGCAAAACATAGAATCATAGAATGTTGAGGTTGGAAGTGACCTCAAGGATCATCTAGTTCCAACCCCCTGCCATAGGCAGGGACACCTCCCACTAGTACAGCTCACTCAAGGCCTCCTCCACCCTGGCCTTCAACACCTCCAGGGAGGGAGCAGCCACAACCTCCTTGGGCAACCTGTGCCAGTGTCTCACCACCCTCACTGGAAAGAACTTCCTCCTAACATCCAATCTAAATCTCCCCTCTGCCAGTTCAAACCCATTGCCCCTTGTCCTGGCATTCCCAGACCTTGTCAGCAGTCCCTCCCCAGCCTTCCTGTAGGCCCCTTCAGATACTGGAAGGCTACTATCAGGTCTCCTCGAAGCCTTCTCTTCTCCAGGCTGAAGAGCCCCAACTCTCTCAGCCTGTCCTCACAGCAGAGCTGCTGCAGCCCTCTGAGCATCCTCATGGCCTCCTCTGGACCCACTCCAACACTTCCATGTCCTTCCTGTGCTGAGGGCTCCAGAACTGACACAGTACTCCAGGTGGGGTCTGACAAGAGCAGAGTAAAGTGGCAGAATCCCCTCCCTTGCCCTGCTGGCTACGCTTCTCTTGCTGCAGCCCTGGACTCAGTTGCTGTCTGGGCTGCATGTGCACACTGCAGGCTCATGTTGAGCTTTTCATCAACCCAGACTCCAAGGTCCTTTTCCTCAGGGCTGCTCTCAGCCATTCCCCACCCAGCCTGGAGCTGTGCTTGGTATTGTGCATACCCAGGTGCAGGACCTTACACTTGGCCTTGTTGAATGTCATGAGGTTGGCCTGGGCACAGGTCTGCAGCCTGTCCAGGTCCCTCTGGATGGATCCCTGCCCTCTAGCAAGTGACTGTGCCACACAGCTTGGTGTCATCTGCAAACTTGCTGAGGGTGCACTCCATTCCTCTGTCCATGTCACTGACAAAGATGTTAAACAGCACTGGTGCCAGCACTGACCCCTGAGGGACACCACTTGTCACTGGTCTCCAGGTGGACATTGTGCCGTTGATCACCACTCTCTGTGTGCCACCATCCAGCCAATTCCTTATCCAGCAGTGCTCCACACATCAAGGCCATGTTTTTCCAGTTTGGTGACCAGGATGTCATGTGGGACAGAGTCAAATGCCTTAAACACAGCCTGTCTTGGCCCTATTGCCTGTTCTCCTTGTTTTCCCTCCAAGATCAGTGGATGCTCCCATTCAGGAGGCATTTCAAAAGGGCAGTTTGTTGGTTGAGACCGCTTGGAATTGCTTTTGTTGATGCACCTGATATCCCTACAGAAATCTAATTTGCAGCATGGGGCTTTGTAATTTCATGCTAGAACAGCAGAAAATGGAAGAATAACTCATCCAGAAGGAGGGGATTATGTAACAGTAGCAAAGGAGAATCAGCAGAGACAGTGAAGATGCTTTGGAAAGTCATCTTGCTGGTTCTGCAATGCCATAGACCTGCTAATTGGCTTCAAACAACAGGGAGATACATTGGCCACGAGTGGAAGAGAAGGGGGCAGGAGAAAAGCTGGGGAGGAATACAGTTCACCTAAATTCACTCAGACAAAAAGGTACCTTGCAGCTCCACAAAATCCTTCTCTATTACCCACACTCCAGCTCCTGACTACCTGCTTCTCCTTTCCTTTTCTCTTCCAAAGTATTAGGGACTGTGACAAAACCCAGTGTCTTGGGTGTCACCACTGAGAATGAAGGCAGGCATTTGGTGCAGGGATGTGCACAGCCTGTTACGAGTTCTGCCAAACAAAAGCAGTGCAGTGCTGGGAGAGGCACAACACAGCACATTAAGTGTTTGGTGTGAACCTGTGTGTTAATGGAAGCTGTGGACTCTGCCCCGGCAAGGACACTCATTAGCAAAACAAAAGAACTGCTGACAGACACTGAAGAAACCTTGAAGGTTGATGAACTGGATTGGGAGACCTCATTAATTATTCCAACACATGGATGCTCTAAAGGTGCCACAGATTCAGGCACTGGAATGGGCTGCCCAGGTAGAGCCACCAACCCTGGATGTGTTTAAAAGTCATTTGGATGTGGTGTTTGGGGTGAATCTTGTAGAGTAGGGATATTGGTTGGACTTGGTGATCCTGAGGGGCTTTCCCAACATGAATGTTTCTGTGCTTCTGTGTGACTCTGTGCATCTCCACTGGAGAATACTGTAGAGAGCCTCATACAGCTCACTGTGTTTGTTCTGATATTGGAGTGTGTGAGGATGAGACTACTGCTGTTGTTCTGCTTTCCCTTTTATCTTGTTCAGTACCTGACCCAAGCAATCAGGAGGCAATTAAGTGGGTCGAGAGGAGGCCACCAAGATGATCAGAGGGCTGGAGCACCTCCCCTATGGTGACAAGCTGCAAGAGTTGGAGCTGTTCAGCCTGGAGGAGGTTCTGCAGGGATCTTAGAGCAGCCAGTACCTGAAGGGGGCCTACAAGAAAGCCAGGCAGGGACTTTTTACAGGGGCTTGGAATAATAGGATGAGGGGCAATGGCTTTGAGCAGGGAGAGCAGAGATTTAGACTGGAGTTTAGGCTGAAATTCTTTACAGTGAGGGTGGTGAGACACTGAAACAGGTTTGCCCAGGAAGATCATACCTTGAATTGAACCACCTTGTGTTCAGAACCTCGGTGTCCTTCTTGTCTTTTTCCACTTAAACAATTTTGATTCTGTGTTAACATCTTAAAGCTCTTGCTGTTAGTAACACTTTGCTTTGGACTCCTCAGTTACTACTTTACCAGCAACAACATTCCACTGCTTAGTGACAGTGCATTTGATGAATTGTTAAGAATGAAGGCCTATTACCATAGTAAGAGTAGCTATGAAGCTCTACAGAGCTGTCCACATCAGGTTAGAAATCTCCCCTTGTACTCAGTATTGGCTATGACAGAGTTAATTTCTTTTCTGCAGCTCATATGGTGCTGCATTTTGGATTTGGGATTAAAACACTGTTGCTAACACATGGATGTTTTAGCTGTTGCTGAGCAGTTCCTACACAGCTTTGAGGCCTTTTCTGCTCCTCACACCGTGCCCCCAGTGAGCAGGCTGGGAGAGCACAAGAAGTTAGGAAGTGACACAGCCAGGACAGCTGACCCCAACTGACCAAAGGGGTATTCCAGACCATATGGTCTCATACTGCAGGCTGGCATGGGCAGCTGTTGCTCAGGGAGATGGGGCTCTTCAGCTTGGAGAAGAGAAGGCTTCAAGGAGACCTTATAGTAGCCTTCCAGTCTAAGGTGGTACAGAAAAGGTGTGTGGAGAAGCAGTGTGGCCAAATCACTTACTGAGATCTTGGAGCCCAGGGAAACTGAGCTTAGATCCTCAGCAAGTCTAACAAGATGGGGCTCTTCAGCCTGGAGAAGAGAAGGCTTCCAGGAGACCTTAGAGTAGCCTTCCAGTATCTGAAGGGGGTCTACAGGAAGGCTGGGGAGGGACTATTGACAAGGTCTTGCAATGACAGGACAAAGGGCAGTGGGTTTGAACTGGCAGAGAGAAGATTTAGACTGGATGTTAGGAGGAAGTTCTTTCCAGTGAGAGCAGTGAGGCACTGGAACAGGTTGCCCAGGGAGGTTGTGGCTGCTCCCTCCCTGGAGGTGCTCAAGGCCAGCTTGGAGGAAGCCTTGAGTGACCTGTACTAGTGGGAGGTGTCCCTGCCTGTGGCAGGGGGTTGGAACTAGATGATCTTTGAGGTCTCTTCCAACCTTACCATTCTATGATTCTGTGATTCCATGACTGGATGGGAATCAGTTGGCCAGTGGTGAGCATTTTCTTCTCCATCACTTGTATCTTTTGGGTTTGTTCACTCTGGGTTGTTTTTCCTTTCTTTCTTGTTTATACTTTATTTTCATCCTTTATAAGACATTATTAAACACTCTTTCTCAGTCTACAACTTTTCCTGCTTTTACCCATCCGATTCTACCCCAAATCCTGCTGGGGTGGGAGGGTGCGAGTGAGCTGCTGTGTGATGCTGAGCTGCCTTGCCATGGTTAAACCATGACACCCCTTCTGTGCATTGAAACAGGAGTTCATGTGGGGTTTAGAAATCAAGTAAACTCCAGGTTCTCAGCATAGAGAGTTTTTTAATTAGATGGTTCACTCTGAATATATTTTACAGTAGATAGCTCCATGTAGTGAAAACCCAACAGAGAACTCATTGCCTCAGGCAATGGAGGCAGAAAACCTTGCAGTTTGTGCTAATCTGACTGAAAGTGGGCAATGTGCAGAACTTCATCCTGCAATCCACTTCCCTACTAGACTGCCAGCTTCTAAGTTTTTTCACCTTTGCGTCCCATTGCAGAGTATAAATTTTCAGGTTTATAGAATTGCTTTTGGATGGAAAAAGACCTCTAAGACCGAGTCCAACTATTGACCTGCCACCAACAATCATGTCCCAAAGTGCCGTGTCCATACATCTCTTGAACACTTCCAGGGATGGTGATTCCATCACCTCCCTGGGCATCCTGTTCTAATCCCTGATCATTCTTTCAGTAAAGAAATGTTTCCTAATGTCCAGTCACTTCCCTAGCACAGTTTTAGGCCATTTCCTCTCATTGTGTCATTTGATTAGGGATAAGAGATCAAGCTTCACCTCACTTCAACCTGCTTCCAGGGAGTTGTAGAGTGCAATGAGGTCTCCCCTCAGCTTCCTCTTCTCCATACTAAATGTCCACAGGTTCTCTCAGCTGCTTCTCACCAGCCCTGTTCTCCAGACCCTTCACCAGCTTCATTGCCCTTCTCTGGACACACTGGAACACCTCAACGTCTTTCTTGTAGTGAGGGGCCCAAAACTGAACCCAGGCCTCGAGGTGTGTCCTCACCAGTGCCAAGTACAGGGGCATGATGACTTCCCTGGTCATGCTGGTCACACTATTCCTGATTTCAGTTAGGATGCTTGTGGCCTTCTTTGCCACCTGGGCACATGCTGGCTCATTTTCAGCCAGCTGTCAACCAGCATCTCTAGATTCTTTTCTGCCAGGCAGTTTGCAGCCACTCTGCCCCAAGCCTGGAATGTTCAGGGGTTGTTGTGTTAAACCTCACACAGCTGATCTCAGCCCATTGATTCAGCCTGGCCAGCTCCCTTTGCATTCTTTTCCCCCAGAGTTTGAGGAAGAGCATGGAGGAATTAAAAAATGTGGGAGGGTTTAGTATGTTAGTTGGAGCTGGTTAAGACAGGCTCTCACTAGTGGACATTAATTCAGGCAGTGCATGTTTACATTTGGCTAAACCCTTTTGTCTGTGCTTCTAGGGACAATGGGCACAGGATCTTGGTAAACACAAATAAATAAATACCTGCTGTTGTGTGGGTAGGAAGGTAAATCCTAAAGCCCAACATGGCAGCTGGCCAACTGGTAATCATGCTGAGCCTTCTGAATTATCACTGGCATTTATGCACAAAGCAGGTAGGCAAAGCTTGCCAGGCAGCAGCTAGCAAACAAAGAGGACACTGAACAAATATGATACAGGAGGTGGAGGAAAAAAAAAAAATCTTCGACAGCAAAGAGAAAGCTGTGATTCCAGGACATCATTTGCACTGTAGCTTGTAGCAGTGGAGAAAAACTCCAGAGATGAAAAGCCTAGAACAACCCCTTTATCTCCTCCCTGCCTGTCCTGTGTGACAAGTACCCTTTGAAATCAGAAGGGATGCAGCCTAGAAGAGGAAAGTTTGAGCACAAAGAGATTGGGCAACACTCAGAGGTAAGGTGAAGTCAGAACAAAGAAGGTTTCTATTTAAAATGCAGAGCTGTGACTCAGAGGAACTAAATTTTCTTCCTGCATCCTTCCTCCTTTCCTCTGTGTCACGGTTTAAGCCCAGCTGGCAATAAAGCAGCAAGCAGCCACTAGTTCACTCCTCCTGCAACAGTGGAATGGTGAGGAGAAAATAAACCCAAAGGCTCATAGGTCAAGACAAAGGCAGGCAGAGAGCACCCACCAGTTATGGGCATGGCCAAACCAGACTTGACCTGGGGATAAAAACATTGATTTAATTTATTACCAAACCAATCAGAGCAGGATAATGAGAAATTCAACCTTCCCCCCACCCCTCTCTGCTTCCTGGGCTCAGCTCTGCTCCTGATTTTCTACCTCCTCCCCACCACTGGCACAGGGGGATAGGGAATAGGGGCTTTGGTCAGTCCATCATAGGTTGTCTCTCCCACACCTTCCTCCACAGAGGAGGAAGATCCTAACTGTAACCCTAACCCTAACCTTCTGGCTCTGTACAGCACCCTGAAAGGAGATTGGAGCCAGGTGGGGGTTGGTATCTTCTCCAAAGGAACAAGTGATGGGATGAGAAGAAATGGTCTGAAGTTGCTCCAGGAAGGGTTTAAGTTGGATATTAGAAGAAACTTCTTCTTTGAAAGGTTTCTAAAACACTGTAACAGGTTTGCCAGGGACATTGTTAAATCATCATCCTTGGGGTGTTTAGAAGATGCTGAGGTGTGGTGCTGAGGGACATGGTTTAATGATGACCTGGCAGTGCTGGGTTAACATTTAGACTTGATGATCTGAATGGTCTGTTGCAATCAGAATATTTCTGTGATTCTATTTTACATGCACACATGCTTCTGCAGTTACCTAACTAGAAACTCACTGCATGTTAGTGATCTGCAGGCCAGACCTGAGACAGTGCAGGCTTGTGCTGTGCATTCAGCCTCTGCTGCACATCCCCTGTGGCCAAGAGGAAAGCCAAATGCTAATTGTAATGAGGAGCCTGGTGGCAGCTCACACATGGCACTGGCACATACAGGATAGACAGGGATGAAGTAGACTCTAAAAAATTTGGTTTGTCATTTTCTTTTGTCACTTCCTGTAAATTGCATATTGCAGTGGGTGCTGAAACCCTTGCCCAAAACGACCTTTTGTGCCTGTTTATTGACACAGAGATCCTGCCCTTGAGCACACAGAATCATAGAATGGTAAGGTTGGAAGGGACCTCAAGGATCATCTAGTTCCAACCCCCTGCCATAGGCAGGGACACCTCCCACTAGCACAGGTCACTCAAGGCCTCCTCCAACCTGGCCTTGAGCCCCTCCAAGGAGGGAGCATCCACAACCTCCCTGGGCAACCTGTTCAAGTGCCTCACCACCCTCACTGTAAAGAACTTCCTCCTAATATCCAGTCCAAAATTGTTGAGAAAAGGTCTGTGGAGAGGCAGTGTGGCCAAATCACTTACTGAGATCTTTAAGCCCAGGGAAACTGAGCTTAGATCCTCAGCAAGTCTAACAAGGTGGGGCTTTTCAGCCTGGAGAAGAGAAGGCTTAGAGGAGACCTTAGAGTAGCCTTCCAATATCTGAAGGGGTCTACAGGAAGGCTGGGGAGGGACTATTGACAAAGTCTTGCAATGACAGGACAAGGGGAATGGGCTTGAACTGGCAGAGAGAAGATTTAGACTAGATGTTAGGAGGAAGTTCTTTCCAGTGAGGGTGGTGAGACACTGGCACAGGTTGCCCAGGGAGGTTGTGGCTGCTCTCTCCCTGGAGGTGCTCAAGGCCAGCTTGGAGGAGGCCTTGAATGACCTGTACTAGTGGGAGGTGTCCCTGCCTATGGCAGGGGGTTGGAACTAGATGGTCCTTGAGGTCCCTTCCAACCTTACCATTCTATGATTCTATGATTCTGTGAATACTGCTCTTGTATTTAAAGCAATTATCTCTGAACACAAGACCAATACCTCATTAGAAGTGTCCCTTGTAGGGAGGAAATGAATTTTCCTCTTCACTCAGATACTTGTGTGACTGGACACTATGGTGACACCTTATATGGTGACACTTAATGATCAGTAAACAGAAGCAAGAGTCAGGAAATGATTGAAATACTTAGCTACAGATGTAGACTCATCCAGTCCAGATGTCTGAGAATTCTGAAGCTGCAGCTGACTCAGTATCTTAAACTGCTTTTCCTCAGCACTGCCTCTCCTACCTTAACAACTGTGAGGTTGTTGAAGACACCTACTAAAATATGATGCCAAATGGGCTGCACTTTAGAGGCGTTGCACTCTTGCAGTCCTATTGACTTCCCTGAGGGTGAGGTAGGGCAGCTCTGCAGGGAAGCAAAACCATTGTCTCTCCCTGGGCAGAACCCCAGCCACTCTGTAAAAGGAGACTGAAGGTCTGACCAGCAAGAAACCAGAGCCAGCAGGTGTAAGAACTCATTCCCTGCAGGAACCAAATGTACTTCTGCCCAGCTTAACCTATTTCTCGTGACCTGTCACATCCATCAAGAAAGGCTCTGGAGGAAAGAGGGAAGTGGTAAATCAGGCTATTGTATTACTGGGAAATAATCTTCTCCAAAGGGAATATAGGCTGGGGACTTCTTAGAAGATGGGACTTGAGAGCTGACAAGTGTATCTAGCGTGTCAGTGTGGTAATGAAGTTAGTTCTGCACTGTTTGGAAAACAGCAAATTTCCTTGCAAGGTTTGTGATTAAACATCTAAGAGAAAATAATGATTTCCTCCCAGGCTCTTAAGCATCAAATACAAAGACACAGAGGACGAGCCAAGCACAGGAAAAAAACCTACTAAATACCACCACTGAAAGCCACCATTACCATAGATTCATAGAATCAGAGAAGGGTAAGGTTGGAAGGGACCTCAAGGTTCATCCAGTTCCAACCCCCTGCCATAGGCAGGGACACCTCCCACTAGTACAGCTCACTCAAGGCCTCATCCAATCTGGCCTTGAACACATCCAGGGAGGGAGCATCCACGACCTCCCTGGGCAACCTGTGCCAGTGCCTCACCACCCTCACTGTAAACAACTTCCTCCTAACATCCAGTCTAAATCTCCCCTCTGCCAGTTTAAGCCCATTGCCCCTTGTCCTGTCATTGCAGGACCTTGTAAATAATCCTTCCCCAGCCTTCCTGTAGGCCCCCTTCAGATCCTGGAAGGCTACTATCAGGTCCCCTCGAAACCTCCTCTTCTCCAGGCTGCAGAGCCCCAACTCTCTCAGCCTGTCCTCATAGGAGAGCTGCTCCAGCCCTCTGAGCATCTTTGTGGCCTCCTCTGGACCCGCTCCAACACTTCCATGTTCTTCCTGTGCTGAGGGCTCCATTCCTCATAATACTCACTATTAATTATAAAACACTAATATCTATAACATTGAAATACCCAGTGGGAGAAAGTATGACATTTAGCTTGCAGAATTCCTCTTCCTTTCAGTCCTTTTACACACACAAAATTCCTTATCCCATAAAAAAACACCAGGTGGAGAGAAGACAGAGATGGCCTGTGGATTTGTAAGTTGTTCTCAAGCAGGAGCAACAAATAAGCTAACTGACAAAAGAGTAAAGCTGTGTTTTGCTGTGTATAAGGAGGTGATTTGCTAAAGAGCAAAGGTGGAGAAGGACCTAGGAGTCCTGGTGGACAAAAAGTTCTCTGTGGCCCTTGTGGCCAAGAAGGCAAATGGGGTGCATTAAGAAGAGTGTGGCCAGCAGACCGAGGGAGGTTCTCCTTCCCCTCTGCCCTGGGGAGGCCTCACCTAGAACACTGCATCCAGTTCTGGGCTCCCCAGATTGAGAGGGACAGGGATCTGCTGGAAAAAAGTCCAAGGGAGGGCTACAAGGATACTGAAGGGACTGCAGCACTGCCTGAGGAGGAGAGGCTGAAAGCCCTGAGGCTTAGTCTGGAGATGAGAAGGCTGAAAGGGGATCTGATCAATGTCTATAAATATGTGAGGGTTGGGGTCAGGAAGGGACAGGGACAGCCTCTGCTCATTTGTGCCCTGGGATAGGACAAGGGGCAATAGATGGAAATTGCAGCACAGGAAGTTCTACCTCAGCATAAGGAAGAACTTTACTGTAAGGGTCACAGAGCACTGGAAGAGGCTCCCCAGGGAGGATGTGGAGTCTCTTTCTCTGGAGACTTTCAAGACTTCTCTAGATGTGTTTCTGTGTGATCTGTGCTAGATTCTGTGGTCCTGCTCTGGCAGGAGAGTTGGACCCAATCATCTCCAGAGGTTCCAACCCCTAACATCCTGTGATCCTGTGATAAGCAAAGATTTCTATAATGAAGATGAGAAGGCAGAAGAGCAATGTTTGCTGGTCTGGGGATGGAGTGGGAGGGAAAAAAATTCTCCTTGTTACCCTGAGTGTGATCTGCCACACAAAGGTGCAACTCCATTGCACAGCAAAAAGCATTTTCTGTAAAATGCAGAGCATTTTTGCTATCATTTCCACCATCGTTTCTCACACAGTCTCCCAAAGCTGATGTGAAGTTAATAGCAGGCAAGGGTGATGACAGTGAGGAAGGACAGAGGGAACTACTGCTCTATGGCTCCAGCCCATACCAGAGTGGAGATGTAGAAAATGGGATGCTGCAAGCTTCAAGCCTTTGGAGTCCTCAGTGTTGAGCACAGCTCAGGATGTATGATGAGGGGAGACCTCATTGCTCTCAACAACTCCCTGAAAGGAGGTTGGAGACAGGTGGGGGTTGGTCTTTTCTCCCTAGTATCAGGCAACAGAATGAGAGGAAATGGCCTGAAACTGTGCTAGGGGAACTTTAGATTGGAAAAATTTCTTTGCTGCAAGAGTGCTCAGACATTGGAACAGGCTTCCTGGGGAGGTGGTGGAGTCACCATCATAGAATGTTAAGGTAGGAAGGGACCTCAAGGATCATCTAGTTCCAACCCCCTGCCATAGGCAGGGACACCTCCCACTAGCACAGGTCACTCAAGGCCTCCTCCAACCTGGCCTTGAACACCTCCAGGGAGGGAGCAGCCACAACCTCCCTGGGCAACCTGTGCCAGTGTCTCACCACCCTCACTGGAAAGAACTTCCTCCTAACATCCAGTCTAAATCTGCCTGGAGGTGCCCTGGGAGGTGGTGGAGTCCCCATCCCTGGAGGTGTTCAAGAAACCTGAGGACATGGCACTTGGGGACAGGGTTTCATGGCCATGGTGGTGTTAGTTTGAAGGTTGGGCTCAACGACCTTAGAGGTGTTTTCCAACCAAAACAACTCTCTGATTCTCTGTGGCCTTCTATAGGTGCTGGCCACACAACAGAGCACAGTGCTAATCTTTTGTTTGCGGTACCAGCTGAAGCTTAACGAAGTACAACAGGGCTGAAACAATAAGATGGAAATCCCAGCTGGCTTTCAGACTGCCTCTAACAAACAATAATTTCCACTTCAGTGGCATGCAAGGTACTGACAGCACGCTGCAAACTTTAATTAATTCTCACAGTCCAGTTGGGATGCAGAAGGATCCGCATCCCTCATCGCAAAGTGAAGATGGCTCCGTGAAACATGGCCCACAGAAAAACACTACCCAGGAATTTCAGCCAAGGTGTAGATTGCACTGAAGCCACAAGGGAATTCAATTGGATGGACTGAAGAGAGAAAGGATGCACTGCAAACCGAAGCTGGAAAGGAGCGCTGCAGCCTTCCCGACGCCAGGCCCTGCAACAGAGATGTTAACCAGCAGGCAACTTCTCACCGCCGCAAGCACCGCGAAATTCCAGGCTGCAGCGTCATGGCTGCTGGCTGAGGCAGATGAGGGCTGGCAAAAGTGGTGTTTGAGCAACTGGGGGGGACTCGAGCTGAGAAGCTGAGAGCGCTGCCGAGCAGCTAATAAGTGGCTGTACTTCAGCCACGCTGCACTCGGAATAGCTTTCCAGCAGAGGAAAAGCAAATTCTATTGGCTTCAACACCTGGTTGAGCAACTTAATAAGGACAAAATTGAAAGTTAGAGCTGAATCATTATTTATTTTATAACTACATCTTCATCACACAGCCCAGCCTGAAATGGGAGTTATTTCATTTCAAATGGAGCTCGTGCCAGGATTTCCTGTAGGCTCATTCTGCACGGGAGTGAGGAGAAGCTTCTCTGAAAGCAATTTCAGCCAGCAGCTGCCTCCGAGGCTGCAGTCTACAATCATAGGAGGATTGCTCCCCTTTCCTCCAGTTCCTGAATTGTATTTTTACAGGGTATTTTTTAATGCCTTGGCAAAATTGCAGCAGTGCAGAGGCTGTGTTTAGTGTTATTTGGATAATGCATCGATTTCCAGACAGTGCTTCAAAAGAGATGAGCAAACAGTTAGAAGAGCAAAACATCTCTGTCCTGTCCACAACAGACACAGAAACCAGCTTGCTTCTCTTACTGAAATTACCTTTTATGGATTTGAAACTGATGCTGTTTTACCTCTTAGTTTTGTCAGTCTTGAGAAGACTGAGAGGGAATCTGATTGTCTATAAATATCTGAGGGCTGGGTGTCAAGTGGATGGGGCCAAGCTCTTTTTGGTGGTGCACAGTAATAAGGAACAATGGCTACAAACTGGAACATAGAAGGTTTCATCTCACTGTGCAGTACACTTCTGTACAGTGAGGGTGACAGCACTGGAACAGGCTGCCCAGAGAGGCTGTGGAGTCTCCTTCTCTGGAGACATTCAAAACCCACCTGGATGCATTCCTGTTTGGACTACCCTGGGTGATCCTGCTTTTGGCAGAGGAATTGGACTCAATGATGTCTGGAGGTCCCTTCCAACCTCTAATATTCTGTCATCCATTCTTCTGAAGTTCAGCTGTTCAGATAAGCATCAGTCCCAACCAAATTCCTGCAGCCCTTCCTTACTTTATACTTTCATGAAGCCTGATAACCATTCTTGTCTTCCTGTGTCTTTTCCCCCATAGGACCATAGCTTCCTTGAAGTATCCAAAATGATCACAGCACCCCAGCTGGGGCACAGC
This sequence comes from Eubucco bourcierii, assembly GCA_013396675.1. Taxonomy (NCBI): domain Eukaryota; kingdom Metazoa; phylum Chordata; class Aves; order Piciformes; family Ramphastidae; genus Eubucco; species Eubucco bourcierii. Next base: position 61,190 of record VWZE01023422.1, on the reverse strand, counting down.
CAGCTCCAAGCAGAGCTGAAGAATTACTGAATGCTCTGTATGTGAGAAATCTCTCTGGGTAGAAACTGCAGTAAAGGTTTGCTTCTTTCACAGCAGGATGACATTGTTTACTCCTGTCCAGCCTATCACCTGTGTTAACATCCAGATCTGTCACTGCCAAGAGTCAAGGCTGGGCTGGCTACCAGACACTCTCCATGAACCCCTTTGCCTTTCCAAAGGAAAGAGAAAAGGAAGATGGGAGAGTGATTAATGGAGTGGTAAAGAAACTGAACCAGTGGGGATGGAAATGAGAATAATCCAATGAAACAGAGACAGAGACACAAGCCAACATGGAACCCAACCCCTGTGGCAATGACAGCACCATTGGCTGGGGACAGACACTAGGGAAGTCCCATATTGGAATCAGTAGCAAACAGATTCAGGAGGTAGATTCAGGAACACACAGATTGGGATGGAAGGCAGAAGAGAGTCCTCCTAAGACATCTGCCAATGAAGAAGAGGCTTGACCCTGGGGATCCCTCAGCTTGCTCCTGAAGATGCCATCCATGGGCTGCAATCCCTTGGTGGGCAGTTGAGGGTTGCCTGTCCTGTCTGGTCCTCCCCACAGGTGTCATCTCTGACGTCCTGCCCCTCAAGGTGTGTCACAATCTGTGTCATTGCCCTTAGTGTGCCCAGGAGCAAGTCTCAGGCAGAGCCTTTGTGCAACCCAGCCCTTGGCAGGAACTGTCCCCATCAGCTTCTTCCTTCTAGGAGCAGCCCCTGGCTATGCAAAGCTGCCCTGAGCTGCAGAAAGTGCCTGAGTGAGCAGAGCTGGTGCTGGGCTGGGTCACAGCAGGAGATTCACGCTGTTACTTAGCTTGTCCTCCCTCCCTTATGTTTTCTACTTGATTATTCTTGCCGAAGCGTTGTGACCTGTTTGTTTTTGTTGAGTTGCATCCTCTCAACTCCTCCTGAAGTTGTTCAACAATGTGTACCTGTTACGTTTGATTGGCAAAAATACCTCCCCACAGGACCTGTGAATAAATCAACATGTTTGCTCATTTAAAAAGAAGCTGTTGCCTTCTCTGGAGAGAAGTCTAGCAAATGAAATCCTCACATCTTTTTTTTACTGAATCAGATTACCCTGTTTATCTAATTATTTTTCAAATAGAAGAATTCCCTGCTGCCTTATCTTTAAAAAGACAGGATTCAGAAGTTGTTGGTTGAAAATAAAGACTAAAGCAACTTAGATTTTGGCATTCTAGTCTCACAGATGGAGGATGTGCAGCACTCTGAGCTGTGATATCCAGATCTGTACCTAGTGCCATGCCAGTCTGTCAGCAGTTCTGCTAGGAATCCTCTTCCTGTGTTGTACCATTTTCCATGTATTTGTTTCACTATTTTGTTTGCTCTTTTCACTTTTCCTTTAAGAAATAGGTATAAAACTGAAGGAAATGTTTTTGTCCACTCACCAGAATATAAATCAAGACACAGAATGAGCAGAAATGATGAAAATTAAGAGTGAAATGAGAGTGGAAGAAGTGACAACTTCCTTCAAGTAGTTAATGATACTAATTTAGAATAATTCGATGGAGAGGAGAGGGTGAGAATGACAGATCCATACAGGGGAAACTGACATCTAAATTTTTATTACAAGATAAATGCAATTTATTGCCATTATAGCTTCTTTAATTACCTTTCAACCTTTTTTTAATGATGCCCATATGTTGCAAATAAGGGAGGTTTATGACTTTTGTTCTTCCCCCCTTTCCCACGGCTTCCATTCCCTCTTTAATTACTACACTGACATCAGACGCCTCGTCTAATGTTTTTGCAGCAGTGCTCCCCGATTTGTGGTAAAACCGCGCTTGGGGAAACAAAAGCACCTGGCTCTGCTGGTCGAAGGGGAGTTGCTGTTCTGCTGCATGTCCACCAGATGGCAAAGGCGATGTGTTTGGAGAGCTTCCAGGCCACCTTCCGATACTAATCCACCCCAGGGACAGCGGGGGCTCCTTTAACAACAGATCCTCTCCTGCACAGATTAAAAAATGGTGATTAAAAGTGATTAGAGACGATGTGGATTTCCTGGGAATAGTAATAAAGCAGGGAAATAAAAGATGCAGCTAGAAAATGGTGGTGCTGTCAGGAAGACACAATGTTCATTCCAGTCACTGTGTAGCTCTGCCTGAGGAAAACAAACCTCTTGGAGTTAGTACTACTAATGTTTTTATTTTAATGTTGATATAAATTTTACAGAGACGGTAATGTTTTCTCATGTCTAGTCACTTGGGAATTGCTGTGAGTAGACCAACTCTTAAAGTGAAGTCCACAGCAAGTAAAATTCTAACTGCCCTTGACTTACTTAAATTAATTTCTTAGCTTTTGTGCTTATAGGAAGATCACAGAATCACAGAATGCTAGATGTTGGGCCTTGAGAGACATCCAGTCCAATCCCCCTGCCAGAACAAGGTCACCTAGAGTAGGTCACACAGGAACACATCCAGGTGAGACACTGGAACACGTTGCCCAGGGAGGTTGTGGATGCTCCCTCCCTGGATGTGTTCAAGGCCAGATTGGATGAGGCCTTGAGTGAGCTGTACTAGTGGGAGGTGTCCCTGCCTATGGCAGGGGGTTGGAACTAGATGATCCTTGAGGTCCCTTCCAACCTTACCATTCTATGATTCTATGATTCTAGGTGTGTTTTGAATATCTCCAGAGAAGGAGACTCCACAGCCTCTTCCAGAGCTCCAGCACCCTCACAGCAAAAACAAACAAAAAAACCAACCAACCAACCAACCAAAAATCCTTATAGAATCATAGAATGGTAAGGTTGGAAGGGACCTCAAAGATCATTGAGTTCCAAGCCCCTGCCATAGGAAGAGACACCTCCCACTAG
>VWZE01023422.1:38787-58109 GCA_013396675.1 Eubucco bourcierii | reverse complement strand
TGTAGGCTCCCTTCAGTTACTGGAAGGTTTCCTCAAAGCCTTCTCTTCTCCAGGCTGCAGAGCTCGAACTGTTGTAGCCTGTCCTCAGAAGAGTGCTGCTCCAGTCCTCTGATCATCTTTGTGGCCCTCCTCTGGACCCACTCCAACAGTTCCATCTATTCCCTTTAGCCACCTCCAAGAAACATAACCACTTCTGCAAAAAAAAAAAATAAAAATCCCAAGACAGTTTAGAGACTTAAAAAAGAAAAAAAAAAAAGAGGTGAATTTTACCCTTCTTTTTCCAGAACCCATGGCTTTTCAGGTTTGGTTTCTTTGCTAGCTGTAGGAACAAGGGAAGGGTGATTTGCTTGTCTTAATTTTTTTTTTTTTTTTTGGTAGGTTGACCTGAATTCTGCTTCCAGTAAAGGAACTGCTGATAGGAGTAGGAGGGAACACTGCAGCCTGTCTCTTCAGCTGCCTGGTTGACTTTCAGCTGCCACCAACTGTATTTTGTTCAATGGCTCCCAATCAATTATATCCTGTAGTACTCATTTTTCCTGAGCATCAAGACATAAGCAGAAAGATGAGGCCGTCCTCACTCCAAGTAGATGTTAGGGTAGCGTGGAATAAAAGGCTGCTGCTATATTTGTAGCGTTTCTAATTGCACTGTTCTATTTCCAGCTGCCAAAATCTGCGCTAGAATTTTAATTAAGGGCTAAATTCGTGCAGCAGCTCCGAACAACAGGAAACGGTTATTTAAATAGACTTTCAAACGATCTGATTTTATCTCCCGTTGCAGCACCGGGATGAATATTTAAGCTGCTTTTGTTCTTTGCGAAGGGCAATTACTTAGCAAGACGAAGGGGGTCAGGGCCTCCGTGCGGGAAAACCACTACCACAAGGCTAGGGGGCCAGAGCACAGGCCAGGCCAGGCAAGGCAAACGCCCTTTCTTTACGCACGCCGCACCCACTGGCAGCAAACCCGGCGAGGATGTCTCCCTGGACTGCCACACCAAGCCTCTGCTCGGCTCGTCCCCGCGGTGGAGCAGGCGGTCCGCCTCAGCCGGCGGCAGCACACGAAGGGACCTGCGACCCCAAGATGTCGGCGCCAGCCGTCGCCGTCGCGCCGGCTCCTCCCCAGCGCCACGGCGCCCCCTAGCGACAGCGGCGCCTCCAACAGCGCCGCGCTCCACTGCGGCGGCCGCAGAGCGCATGCGGAACGCCGGCTGCGCGCCCACGCTCTCACCCCTCCCAGCAGGCCACTGGCGCATGCGCAATGCGGGGCGAGCGCGTCCCCTGGCGCCCAGCCTGTACGCATGCGCACGACGGACTCTGGAAGCCGCCAGAAGGGGCGGGGCAACCCCGCGCTGCTGGGGGCGGGGTTGTGGTCAGCTGATGCGCGCTGCCAGCGTTGAGTGACGGTTAAGCGGCGGCCCTTGGGGAGTAACGGGAGCGGCGGCGGCGGCGGCCCGGCCTGGCGGGGCGGAAGGAAGCGTCTGGGCCCGGGGCAGGCGCCATGGCGACCACCGTCACCACGCAGCGCGGCCCGGTGAGTGCTGCAGGGTGCGCTTCTGTTAATTCCAACGGTCGCACCGCCTTGGGTGGTGAAGCTCGGCTGGACCCGGCGGGGCCTCTGTCAGTTCCTCTGCCCCGCGGCCCAGCTTCTGCCAGCGCGCCTCGGTGCGAGGGTGGCTTCCCCTTCTTGGCTCCTGTGCGGCCCGTATCTGAGGGGAAAAGGGAGGGAATAGACATCTCTGCTTCTCCAGACTGCCCGGGTACGGGGGAGGGCGTGAGGGAAGGAAGTTTGCGTTACCGTGCGGGGCTTGAGGAGACTGTGCCGGCCATTCTTTGTCTGAGGGCCTCCCAGAGGAGAGAAAGGCTTCGACTAAATATAAACCAACCCCTTTCGCTTTGAAGCGGAGTAGACTATTCTGTTCTCACGGATGGGCTGGGCAGGTCAGGTCGCTGTCTCGGAGAATGTCACCTGAAAGCTGGAACCTGAAGCGCACTGAAGGACGCACGCAGTGGCAGTACATAGGCAAGTGTGCTGCGGGTGGAGGAACTGAGCAGTTTTAAAGCCAATTTAATAACCTCCTGGGGGTGTACTGTTAATATTGTATTAGAAATGCGTCTCACTGTCAGGTTTTGCCCTGGAATAATCTTACCGTACACCGAGATGTTCTCTGCGTTTGGTGTTACTGCAGTGCAAGATCAGATCTCGATTGATGTGCCGATCCTGTATGGAAGAATCTGGCAGTAACTGACATTGTGACGTTGCTCTGGAGGCAAAATGAGATTTTCTTAATCAGTTTTTAAACTCTATTTTATTTCCTAGCAATAGCTACTGTTTTGTGTGCCGGCGCAGTTCTGATTAAAGACCTCAGGAGTGAATTATTAAACTGCCCATCTTGAAAACCTCCATCAGTTATGTCATGACAGTAATATCATATGATCATCAATTAAATCCCTTTAAATGCTTTCTTTATCTGCTCTTCTGGAGTAGAATCCTTTTACAACACATTGTGGTGACGGTTTTGTTGTTGGAACAAGAAGTGAAGTGGAGAAATCACATGAAAAAGAGATTTAAGTTTTTTTGCTGCCATTCGGTGGTATCAGGAAAAGGCAGCGACTGCTGTTAGGATTGAATGTGTGCTCAATTAGGTAGTTGCTGTCCCCTTGGTGTTTGAGAGTTGATGATGTGATTGCAGCCAGATAGAATTCTGTCAATATCTAACATGCTTTACTCAAAATAATCTAAATATCTGGGAAAAAAAGAAAAACAATCAAAAGGATGTTTAAAACTAACTTTGTTTTTGGTTATCCTTCATGTTTGGAGATGGCTGGAGGGAGACTGAGGGATCGTATGGGGGAGTAGGAAGAGAAGGAATTGGTGAGAAATGAGGTGGTTTGGCTAAAGCTGAAACAGGCCTGATTGCAGTCCTGGTTTGTACTGAAATGAAGTGGAGTGGCATGGCTTTTTGAGGTAAGTTTTACTTGCCTGTGGTACTAAACACCTTGTTGTTTTGAGTACTTTCAGTACCTGCTTCTCTTAACCTTGGTGATATCCTTTTCCTGGGTTGAGATAAGGTTTTAGTGAGCACTGTATTGGAGATGTTTGAATAGCCTAACTGCCTGGTCCTTAAATGTTTGAAAGGAGCTGCATCTCAACACTTAAGAATGTTGTTGTTCTAGATACCTTGTTTCAGAATTGCTCAGGTACTCCTGTATATCTCTCATGGCAATCTTTTGTTACTTAAAATTCATTTAAGCCTGGCAAATGAAAAGGTTTGTGATGATGATCTCTTACAGCTTTAGTTTTCAGGGTTTGGTTGGGTTTGTTTTTTTTTCCCTTATGTGTTCCTAACACGTGCATGCAGTTCTTCCTTGTCTGATCTGCTTCAGGGATTTGAATGTTTTCAAATGAATGAATAAATTGTGCAATATTAAGCTGTCATTCACAGGTGGGGATGTCACATTCACAGGTCGGGGTGTCAATGTGATACTTACTTGCCAACCTTTCTTAATTTAACAGTGGAAGATAGATTTCTACTTGTTTCTGTCTATATGACTGCATTACAAATCAATAGCCACTAAATGGTGCTGCAGGATTGGGAAGCATTTCTTTTTAGCACTGCAGAGCACAGATCTGTCCCTTTCTGTTTGAACAGGCAGGAAAATATTTGAGAATCTTTCATCTAGGTAAGAAGATAAAGTATGGGGCTTTATTGTTGCCAGTGTTCCTACAACTGTGCTTCTTGGTTTGTAACAGTGCTTGTTTGGTGGGCAATTAAAATTTCTGATTGCTGTTTAGTTTTTTTTTTTATCTATGAAAGAGAACTGGAGTTCATCCTGTTAGTGGTAAATATTCTGTTAGAATATAGACTTTTCTGGCTGTTTTCAGGGTGTTTTGGAATTAGCGTGTTGTTGCACTTTGTAATCTTCTGAGAGGAAACCAGCTTTTGAAATCTGAACTACAACTGAACGTATAAGGGCTGATAATTGTTATCTTTTCCAAGTGAGAGTTGTTAATATAACACTTTGATCAGGCTTCATGTTAAGTCTTAGATACCAAAACCTTAAAGTTGTGATTCCCTAGCTAGCAAAATTAATCTTCATGCTTAATTCATTTACCATCCTGGCAAATATGTCAGGTCCTCCAAAACTAGATCAAGTACCAAGCTAGGACTGCTTAGCTTTCTGCTTTGATGATTTGAGATCTTCTGCTGGGCAAGACTCTATTTATGATTACTTCTCTATTCTTGTCCTAGTACTGCTATTTAACTACACGAGTTTTGTTGCCTTTGATGTTACTTGCAGTTTTGTCTTGAGGCTCTTCAAACCTTGGACTGCTGAACAAAGGTGACATAGAAGCAGTTCCAGTTTTGTTGTCCAGGGTTGATACATGTCATGCTGTCACAGCAGCACATAGTGTGAATACAAAACAGCATCACCAAAATAAGTGTGACTTTGAATATAATTGACTATTTTGTTATCATAGAATCACAGAAGGGTTTTGGTTTGAAGAGACCTTACAGGTTATTTAGTTCCAACTCCCCTGCCGTGGACAGGGACACCTCCTACTAGACCAGCTTGCTCAAAGCCTCATCTAACCTGTTCTTGAACACTACCAGGTTTGAATCCTCCACAGCTTCCCTAGGCAAATTAGATGTATTGTTTCTTATGAGAATGTAGATATATGTAGTACTAAAATCTTGATCTGTGAAGGTCCCTAAAGACACGTTGTTGGAATCCAGTTGGATTCCAGAAGTCATTTGAAAACTTGTGGAAGGAAGATGTCATTGAGTGTTGCTGAGCAAAATGTGTATTAATTCTTAAGCTCTGTGATCTGACCTCTGGAGCATGCTCCTTTGACAGAAGATGGTGAAGTCAACATTGGTAATGCTTTGAAGTTCTGGCTCTCTAAGAGATAAGAGAAGAACCCTAAGGCACTAAGTGGCTTATTTTCCAGTGTACCCAATGGCATTTCTTTTTTTTAAGCAAGACTTGGAGGCAAGAAAGATCAACTTTGGTATGTGTAGTGGTAGGGTAAAAACAACCCCCCACATCAGTCTGTTTCTGGAGTTGGTGGCAATTATCTGTCTCCTTAATGCTAATACTTGTGTGAATTCATTACCAGTGTGGTAGATCTCTGCTGAGTTCACTCAAGTTCATAATTTTTCATGTAGTGCTGGGCCCCAAACTGGTTGCAGTGTTCCAGATGTGTATTTTGTTACTCCAGTACAGTGTCCTCTTAGGCTTCATTGTTGAGAGAGTGCTCTGCTCCTTCATGTTTAGTTTGCTCTCCATCAGGACCCACATGGTTTTCCTCTGTAGAGCTGCAGTCCTGCCAGTTGTTCTCTAGCTTGTACCAATGCCAGGAATTTTCCTGTCCAAAGTACAGGACTTAGCACTTGTTGTTGAGTTGTGTTAGATTCCTGCCAGTAAATTCTTCTGGCTCTGTGCTTGTTGATCCTGTCCAAGTATACCAATCATTTCCCCCTAGATTATTTGGAGTTGTCCTCAAAACTGATGAATGTACATTCTGTATTCACCTTTGGTTACTAGCAAAGAGAAAATTAGTTAAGCCTCAGCACAGACCTCCAAGAAACACTGCTTTGAACCAACCTTCAGTGATGGCAACCACTGAACTTCCACTTCAGAGCTCCGTGACCCACACAGTTTTTCATTCAGCCAGTGGCTAATCCATTTGTATTCTAATTACCAGGCTTTGGTACCTGCTGCTCTCTCCTTATTCACAGATTCTGATAATTTTGCTGTAGGAGGCAGTTGGGCTGATTTGGCCTTTTTTTTTTTTTTTTTTAATTTTTATTTTTAAAGGTTTGGTAAAAGCTGATGAATCCTAGTCCCTGATAATTTTTCTTTGCATGTCTAGAAATGGCTTCCAGAAGGACGCTGTGAATTTCTTAGCAACCAAAGTAAAGCTGACCTACCTGTGCTTCCTCAGGTTATCCTTCTTGCCCTTTGGAAAGCTGGTTATGAGATTTGTCTTTCTCCAGTTGTAAGGGATTTCTAATCTCCATGACCTTTCCAAAGATGATAGGGAGTAGCCATGAAAAAATATCAGCCAGCTCTTTCAGGACCTCGGGATGCATCTGATCCATTTGTTCTTTAGAGTGCAAAACACAGGTCAAAATTCTCTCTCACTCATTCTTAAAAACAACAAAACCATTTAAAGGAGAATGGTTAAAATCTTTTGAGTAACTAGGTACTTAAGGCTTTTTATTACCTGCTTTCGGCAGCAGGGTTGGACTTGATCTCTGGAGGTCTCTTCCAACATCTTGAATTTTGTGATTGTGTGGAACTTCTTTGAACCCTAGATCTTTGGAGGTCCTTTCCAGCTAAGACCCTTTTATCATTCTATGATTCTATCACCATGTCTTGATGATGGCCAGTGTGGAAATCTTAGTTGTGGGCCCCTGAATGTATCGCATCCATGATTGCCTAAGGCAGGGCACTCGTGATTGCCTTTGGTTCTGCTTTCCTTTGCCCTCTCTTCTGCTTCTAGATAATTCATATTTTTGATATACAATCAAGTTTATTAGGGAAATAATTACAAGGCAGGCTTTGTTTTTTTCTTTTTTTAGATGAATGCTTGCTAAAATGTTGTCTCCTGAACTGTAGTTCTACTCTAGCACTGTCTTATCACTGTCCTGCTTGAAAAGAGAGTTCTAGTATTCATATGTTGAAAGGAATAACTCTTTTGTTCTGCAGCTAATGGCAGAGTGGGTTTGAATTCCACATTCTTCCTTAAGTGTTGTTATAGTAGAGGGATATGCATTTGCTTTAGCGTGGGTGTTGAGTGGCATCAGTGATACAAGTTTGTCACTTGTTTTTGCCTTAAAAACAAAACCTGGCTGAACTCAGGTTATGTAACTTTGTATTTTTTGATTCAGATTTGGAGGTGGCAATTATGTGCCTGCTATTTAATGCTTGGAGGAAGACCTAAATTAGTTGTTTGTCTTTACAGATAAAAAGACTGCACACTAGTGATTTGATCTGGAATCAACTTATAATTAGCACAAGACCTTGCTGAGCGGTGTGTTTTCTTCAGTAAGCATCTCTCCTGGATGCTTTTACTCACTATATCATCAGTACTTGCATACCAGATCTCAGTCAGAGATGAGCATTTAAGCATAGGCATCTCTTGTTCCCTGCTCTTAGTTTTGGAGAGCTTTCCTGTTTGGACCTGGGAAACTAGTGAAAAGAGCTGTTTTCAGTGTCTGTGTATGTCTGCTCTGCATTTGCAGGGTAAGGATCACAGAATGGTAGGGATTGGAAGGAGAACGTTGAATCCACACCCCCTGCCAAAGCAGGATCACCTAGGGCAGGTCACACAGGAACACATCCAGGCAGGTTTTGAAAGTCTCCAGGGAAGGAGACTCCACAACCTCTCTGGGCAGCCTGCTCCAGGGCTCCAGCACTCTCACCGTAATGAAGAGTCTCCTTATATTGAGGTGGAACTTCCTGTTCTAGCTTGTACCCATTGTTCCTTGTTCTGTCACTGGGCACCACCAAAAAGAACCTGACACCTTCATCTTGACACCCACTCCTCAGATATTTATGGAAGTTGATCAGATTCCCTCTCAGCCTTCTTTTCTTCAGACTAAACAGCCCCAAGGCTCTCAGTCTCTCTTCATAGGAGTGATGTTTCAGGCCTGGTAGCTTTATGTGAGATAACTGAATGATGTAAAACATCTTAGATGCTGTAAGGAAACTGCCTCACATTTTTTTGTCCCTTTTAGGCCTCAATCCAGAGGTTAGTTTATGTATTTTATTTTTAAGCAGCATCTGGACAACTTGAACAAAATTTAGAGTTGTTATTAAACTTCTGTTGTGCATGAATAAAGCTTTCTGAAGTCCGTGTTAAGATGATGGAGAGGAAATTCGCTGTTGTGTGTTCTGAGAAGTGAACAGAGGGAGCTTGCAGGTGTGGGAATGTAATTTCAGAGCTGCAGCGACCACTTCTCTCTACAGGAAGCCTTTATGATATCTATTCTGAGAGATGTTAGTAATGCCAGTTTTGAAACTTCTGGAGGTGAAGGGTTGGAGGGGACCTGCTGTGTTGTAAATGCCTTGCTCATGCTGGTGCTGTTTCAAATCGTTCCTGAATGGATTATGGTTTATTTTTAAACTCCTTTTTTTTCATAACAGGTATTTTAATGAGGCTCTGTGGCATTGGAACAGGTTGCCCAGAGAAGCTGTGGCTGCTCCAATCCTGGAAGTGTTAAAAACCAGATTGGACAGGGACTCAATCAACCTGGTGTAGTAGGAGGTGTCCCTGCTTATAGCAGGGGGCTGGAACTAGATGATTTCTGGGTCTCTTCCAACCCAAATGGTTCTGTGAGAAGGTTTAGACTTAAATAAGCATTCTTTTAATGTTATCATTATATTTTAGCTTAGTCGTCTTCCTTTCTGCCCCCATTTCCCCCCTCATTTTTCCAAACTTAAGCTGCTTAGGGTGTTAGTTTTGTTTATAAGCATCTTAAAAATATTAATTCCTCCACTCCCTGCCAGCAGCCTAGCAGGAGGCATTCAGTGCTTCCTCCCTAGCTTTTTGAATAGGCTTCATTTCTGGCAGGTAACACCTCCTGCTGCCGGGATCCTGAGGCTCTGGAGGAGCAATAGTCACACAGAATGTGATTTGGCAAGAGCTGCAGTTTCTGTCTCCAAGATGCAATCTTGTCTCATCTTCAGAAGCTATGTCCTAGAGGCCTGTTAGCTTCTCCAATTATATTCTGTAGGCATCTTGTGCCAGATGTTCAATGAAGTAACCTTGCCTAGGATTGCAACACAAGAAATTGCTCTGCCTTTTGTCTTGATGGGCTGGGCACTTCCATCTTAAATGTGTAACTGACTCTGCAGACAAGAGAAACGAGGTCAACTTAGTGATAAATATTCTGTGTCACTTCATTTGCCTTGTAAAGTTTATTATTATGGTGTACTTGTTATTTTCATGTGCTGATGGCTCTCAATGCATTGTCGATAATGTTCATGGAGCATTAAACCTAGGCACAACTCATTGTTGATTGAGGAGGAAGAGATAGAAACTTACAAAGCCAACAGAAGATACCTGGTGACTGCTGAGTCATACTGGCACATGTTTCAACTTCCTTTAATATGTTACTGCTTTGGGTTTTTCATCATGCTTCATCCTTGTGATAGATCAGAATTTGAATTCCTCCTTGTTTTTTGAGTGTGCTGGAATTTTGTCTAGGAATTGTCCCCAGGCTTAGTTCCAGGCTGACTGTGTCTAATCTCAGAAAAGCATTAAGGCATTTGAGTACTGAAGTGATTTAGTGAAGTCGAAGGGTTTGATTCACAGGAAGTGTTGTCTATCTGATCTGCCTTGAAGTTGACTGTTTAAGTGACCCTTTCAGATGAAGGCAAGATGCTGTGTCACAGGGGTGATTTGCTGTGGTGCCAGTGATGAATAAGTCAAGGAGCTGGGTGCCCATCGGATGCCATATATGGAGCTTGGTAGCTTTAATTTTTGTACAGACTTCTTAAATGTTTAGCTGGAGCAACCTTGACTTTGCATGTCCTACTTTTTCAGAGGCTTATGTTGGAAATTGGTGTTTTTGGAAGCGAGCATGAGAAGGTTCTCTACATAAGACAACAGTTTTGTTATTTAATTTGTACTTTAGCCACGCTGTCAAACTAAGTTAAATTCTACTGAATGCTTTCTAATGCTTTACTTTGATGCTCTTCTTGTTCATCATGAATGTGGAAGACAGAAGGCTGAAGGTTTTTTTTTTTTCCCTTTTTTTTTCAGGTGTATGTTGGTGAGCTTCCTCAAGACTTTCTCCGCATCACCCCAACGCAGCAGCAGCAGCAAATCCAGTTGGATGCCCAAGCAGCTCAGCAGCTCCAGTATGGAGGCCCAATGGGTACTGTAGGCAGACTCAGCATTACAGTAGTACAGGTATGAAGTGTGCCAGCTTTGCACAATGAAGTCATTGTAATTAATTAATAATGCGATTAATCTTTTTGATCTGTGGCCACAAAAGAAATTCTCTTGGAATTCTGTTGCTAAATTAATTACTTATAGGGTATAAGTAAAGTTTAAAGGTTTTGTAGCTTCACGTTGAATTACAGCCTTCCATGTTTCTCTCAGCCTGCAGAAAACTCTGGGACTACTTGTAGCTGACTTCCAGTACCTGAAGGGAGCTTCCAGGAAAGCTGGAGAGGGACTTTTCCTAAGGATATCTAGCAATAGGACAAGGGGGAAAGGTTTGAAGCTGAGGGAGAGTAGCTTTAGCTTGGATCTTAGGAAGGAGTTCTTTGATATGAGGATGGTGAGACTCTGGAATATGTTGCCCAGAAAGATTGTGGGTGCCCCCATCCCTGGAGGTGTTTAAGGCCAAGTTGGACAAGGTCTTGAGCAACCAAGTCTAGTTGAGAGACATCCCTACCCATGTTAGGGAGATTGGAGTAGATGATCTCTAAGATCCTTTCCAACCTAAGCCATTCTATGATTGTGATATATCAGCAATTTGTCCATTATCATCTTTTATAGCTGCAGAGTGCAGCAATTTTTTGCAAAGCCTGCTATTAGCACACACAATCAAATAAACTCAGGGGGGTTTGGCAGTGAACAGGTTTCTCTGAAAGCCTCTGTGAAGAAAGCTTCCTCTAAAAACACTGAAGATGGGAAGGCTTTAGCATTTTGGAGAATATTCTAGGGAACTGCAACTGCTTTAAATTTTTTTTTCCTTGACTGCTCTGTTCCATCCTCACATCTCTAATGCATTTCCTGTTTTTCTTAGTGCTTTCTGCAGGCTTTCTTAGTCCTAGCTTTTTTATTTTCTGCTTCTTCTTTCCCCTTATTATCCATTCTTCCATCTCTTGGCAGCACTAATTCATTTATGCATAAGACCTCAGCTGAAAACTTAACTACCTTAACACAACTGTTTATCTGTGTTAGCATACCAGATGTCCTTCATATTAACTTGACACCTCATCTTTTCACAAGTCATTGTCTAAAAACATATCAGAGAGACATTTAGCCATCAATTTAGCACCAAGCTTGGAATATCACATGTATGGTTACAGCTCTGGGGTGAGTTTTCACTTGGGAGGAAACCCAGACAGGGTCTCTCAGGAACAGAGTTGCTGATCCTTGCTTTCAGTGTCTTTCACTGGTCAGTTTGCTCCTTCACAACCTGTATCTTTCCTCTGAAAGCTGGAGGTGGTAATTTTTCAAAGCTTATTCCTTCTAAGGTGTAGATACCTGAACTCCTTCACTACATTCACTTGCAGCCCTCTTCCTAGTCCTGATGAGTGTCTCAATCTGTGTTCAGGGTGTCCAGTTCGAAACCTCTTCTGCAACTCAAAGCAACACAAAAATGTTACCCACTTTTACAGCATGGTGGAAAGAGCTTTCTATACTGTTTTTTCCCAGAACTGGGAATACATGATTAAACCTCAGGCCTGTAAGGAAACAAAGCATTTCTCAAACAACACACTGTGCCTTGCCTCTCTTACCTCTCCAGCAGTTTCTAGCACTTGTAAGCTACTCCATGGATTCATCTTTGGCTATTTGCTCAGACAGCTTAAAGTGCTCTGTCATGGGATGTTGATGCAATCAGTATAGATGGTAGAGTTCCTGGTGCACATCAGGAGGCAGACAGTACAGTGTGGAACAAGGAGTTCTGTATCTCATCTTTGAGTGACTCTCTATAGAAACACCCAGATTCCTGTTTGGGTGAGTGAAGTGATGAAGTTCACACTGTTTTTATCAGGTTCAATCTTTGTTTATTATTACTTTTTTTATGTTGCTTGAAGAATAAAACTTAATAGCTGTCCTTGATGCTGTGCCTGTGAGTAGCCACTTGTTACAGAGCCATGGGAGGTTGAGGTTAGAGAGGACCTCTGGGATTTAATCTAAACCTTATCCCACCCTCAGGCCAGTCCCTTAATCAAGGATTGAGGAGTATGTTTTATACAAGGAAATGCAGAGAGAGCTGGGGAACAGTCTTAGGGGGGAATCTGAGCAGCCAGTAGTCCCTGCCATTGAGAGTTTACAAAGAAGGCAGCCAGACTCTTTTTACTGCTGTGTAGAGGAAAGACAAGGGCACAGGGAGCAGCAACTGAAATACAGCAAACTATTGTAGATAAACTTGAAGAACCTTTACTCCGAGTTTTCAAACCTTAGAACAGGATGCCCAAAGGGGTTATGGAGCTGCCATCCATGGAGATGCTCAGAAATTGCCTGAGCTTTTGACTCTGTATTAGACAATCTCTAGAAGGTTCCATGCAACCTCACCCATTCTGTGAAACCTTAATTGTGTAGTGACCCATTGCTGGACTTGTATGACCATATCTTCTACAGCCCAGACCTGAAGAGGATTTCAGATATAGTCTTTTCAGTGCTGAGTAGAAAGGATCCTCTTTGTCCTGCTAGCTGTGTTTTTCCTAATGCAGCCCAGATTGCTTATTGCCTGTCCTCTTAGCTGTAAGGTACATTGCTGACTTACTAACACCTTGATGTCCAACAAGACCCCCAGATCCTTCTTTGCAGGTCTGGTGTCTAACCAGCTGGCTCAGCCTATAGTGTTGTGTGTGGTTTCTTCCTTCTCAGAGGAAGAACTTTGGATTTTCACTTGTTGAACTTTGAGACTCCTGTCTGTGCTCTTATCCGACCTGTCGGGGTCCCTCTGAATGGCAGCGCAACCCTGTGATATCCCAAGAGGTAGACTTTTGCTCCTCTAGGAGTTCAGGCAAGAACATTACAGGAATCTTGGCTGTGTATTGAGGCCTGTGACATTGTGAATAGGAGACTTACAACAGTGGTGTTAACCTGTGGAACATGGGAAACTGGTTCATAGAATCATAGAATGGTAAGGTTGGAAGGAACCTCAAAGATCATCCAGCTCCAACCCCCTGCCATAGGCAGGGACACCTCCCACTAGCACAGGTTACTCAAGGCCTTGACCAACCTGGCCTTGAACACCTCCAGGGAGGGAGCAGCCACAACCTCCCTGGGCAAACCTGTGCCAGTGTCTCACCACCCTCACTGCAAACAACTTCCTCCTAACATGCAGTCTAAATCTCCCCTCTGCCAGTTCAAACCCTTTGCCCCTTGTCCTGTCATTCCAAGACCTTGTCAATAGTCCCTCCCCAGCCTTCCTGTAGGCCTCCTTCAGATCCTGGAAGGCTTCTGTAAGGTCTCCTCTAAGCCTTCTCTTCTCCAGGCTGCAGAGCCCCAACTCTTGTAGCCTGTCCTCAGAGCAGAGCTGCTGCAGCCCTCTGAGCATCTTTCTGGACCCTCCTCTGGAACCACTCCAACAGTTCCATGTCCTTCCTGTGCTAGAGGCTCCAGAACTGTACACAGTTCAAGTTTGATTTTTTTTTTTTAATTCTATTTTTAAATTTTTTCTATTTAAATATGTGCTGATAAAATAGTTAGAGCAGGCTACCTTAATTCTGTTACTTCCCCCTCTCCCCCCTAAGAAGATCAGAAAATGTTCAGGGGAAGGTAATTTTACTGTTTGTTTTTTTTCTTGTGGGTACATAGGAGTGGTGGTGAGTTTGTCTCAGCACAGTTGATTGTGTCAAATTGCTAGACAGACAGCTTAGGTGCTTTCTTTTTAAAGATAAACTGCCTAATAGCATGCCTTCAGAATCTAGACAGTGCATAATTTAAGTGCCAACTTACTTTCTTTAATCCCACATTTACAGTTTGAGACCTTTCTCACCAACTCTCATGTATGAATTACTGAACCAGCATGTGCTCTGAAGGAGAAAAGAGCTTTCCAGGTCACAGCTGACTAAATCTTATGCAAGTTTCAACTGTTCCAGTTCTTTAAATGTCCTGTAGGGAGGAGGCATCCTAGGCACCATATTTTGTCACTTCTCTTCCTATAAAAAGAACTATGGGCTGCTCAGAGAAACAGCATGTCCAAAAAGTCCAATTTCTGTGTTGGCATAGTTATGCACCAGTACTCACTCTGTTGACTTCAGGGCTGTCAGCAACTTTGTTCTGTTCCTCTGATGTTCTAGCAGAAGTATGTTTGATACCTTCTGATTTTATGGTAATGTAGTACTTAAGTTGCCACTGAATTAAGTAATATCAAATGCACACCCTGAATTAGGGAAGCTTTTAAGCACTTGGAAGGATAGGATCTATGAGATTTTACCTCAGTTGAACTGCTTGTGTCATATTTGCTTCTTACTGAATCCTAGAATGGTGGGGATTGAAAGGGACCTCTGGAGAGCTAGTCTAACTCCCCTGCTAAACCAGAATCGCCCACAGCAGGTTGCCCAGAACTGCAGTGTCCAGGTGGGTTTGGAATCTTCCCCAGAGAAGGAGACTCCACAACCTCTCTGGGCAGCCTGCTTCTTTGTTCTGTCACTGTCACAGGAAAGAAAGATTCTCCTTAGATGGAAAGGAAACCTCTTGTGGTCTAGTTTGTACCCCTTGTCCTGTAGCTGGACACCCCTGAGAAGAGCCCAGCCCCATCCACATAACCTCCATATGCATTTATAAGATCCCTTCTCAGACTTCTCTTGTCCAGGCTAAACAGCCTCAGGTCTCTCATCCTTTTCTTGTAACAGAGGCACTCCAGTCCCCTAACCATCCTCATGGCCCTGTGCTGGACTCTATTTAGTAGTTACCTGTCTCCCCTGAACTGGGGAGCCCAGAACTGGACACAATACTCCAGATATGCCCTCATCAGAGCAGAGCAGAGGGTGTGGAGAAGCTCCCTTGACCTGCTGGCCACACTTTTCTTAGTGTATACTACAATCCCATTGTCCTTGGCCAGGAAAACCCATTGTTCCTCCCCCAGGGACAGGACACTGCGCTTGCCCTTGTCAAACTTCATGACATTCTTTTTGCCTAACTCTCCATCTTGCCCAGGCCTCACTGAATGGCAGCACAGCCTTATAGGGTGTCAGCCACACCTCCCAGTTTGGTGTCATCAACTCCCAGACATTTAATGGGATCACTGGCTCCTGTTTGCATCTGAATGCTGGTTTCCTAGAGTTTTCTCATCTTTTTTCCATCCTGTCTACCTCATAATTAAATCTTTCTTCAATATTTGGTTCTGGTTGTGAACTAGTCATGATTAACTTCTCAAGGCAATGCAAATACTGCATATTAAATGGACTTTCTCTTCTCTCCAGGCCAAATTGGCAAAGAACTATGGAATGACCCGCATGGATCCCTACTGTCGAATACGCCTGGGCTATGCTGTGTATGAAACTCCCACAGCACACAATGGAGCCAAGAACCCTCGCTGGAACAAAGTCATTCAGTGCACTGTTCCCCCAGGCGTGGACTCCTTTTATCTAGAGATATTTGATGAGGTCAGAGCTGCAGGATTTTAATTATTTCTATCCCTCCCCATCTCCTGTTCGGCCTAAGGTTTGAGTGAAATCATGCAAATGAAAAAAGAGGGTTGAGTTACCAAAGACAGTTTCTTAGCTGTGCTCTCAAGAGAGTAGTTGAAAAACAGTGAGAATCCCAAAAGCAGCAATGCATAAGGTTTCCCTCTTCCCCAGGAATGTCAGAGCTGTTCCTTTGCTAGCTGATAAGGGACAGAGAAAGAAGCAAAAATGTCTGATGTTTAAGCTTCTCCTTGCTGTCAGAACGCCCAACGGCCTCCTGTTCTGTACTGCCCCTATTAAAAATACCCTACTTATACAATGCTGTTTCACTCAGACATCCTTCAGTGTTATGCCAACCCAGGAGGAGCTTGGAAGCTTTCCCAAGCTCAGAAATGCTGAGAATAAAACTGCCAAATGTAGCCTGGGTGTAGTCACTGGAATTTATTAGCAGAAACGGAGAGACTAGAGCTGAAGTCTGTGATTTGCCTGGGTTTTTTTGCTGCCTCTTACTGTGTGTAGTAAAACTTGACACTACAGCACTTGTGTGGTCATTAAACAGCATTCAAAGGCCTCACTTGTTCAGTGGCCTGAACAAGTTCAGTGTTAGTTGATGGGTTCATAGAATTATAGACCCATGGAATGGTTTGTGTCAGAAGGCATCTTAAAGGTTGTCTAGTTCTAATCCCCTGCTGTTGGCAGGGACACCTTCCACTAGATCACGTTGGTCAAGGCCTCACCCAACCTGGCCTTTACCACCTCCAGGGAGGGGGCATCCACGACCTCCTCAGGCAACCTGTTCCAGTGGTTTATTGCTGCAACAAAGGTGGCAGATCAGTTCCTGTATCTGCTCTTACATTACTGAAGTTCACAATCTATTGCAGGATAAACAGAAGCTGTTTATGTTCAGTTAATTACCTGTGAGGTGGATCCCTCCTTCTTGGTGTTTTTTGGGGCCACCTTGGATGAGGCCTTGAGCAGCTAAATCTGGTTGAGAAGTGTCCCTGCCCATGGTGGAGAGGTTGGAGTAGTGAGGCTTGACAGGCTTCTGGGCAACTTGATCAGGTTGAGGATACCTTTGCTTCCTGTAGGGGAGGTTGGACTAGATGACCTTTGGAGGTCCCTTCCAACCCAGACTTTGAGGAGACCTTATAGTAGCCTTCCAGTATCTGAAGGGGGCCTACAGGAAGGCTGGGGAGGGACTATTGACAAGGCCTTGTAATGACAGGACAAGGGGCAGTGGGTTTGAACTGGCAGAGAGGAGATTGAAACTGGATGTTAGGAGGAAGCTCTTTCCAGTGAGGGTGGTGAGACACTGGCACAGGTTGCCCAGGGAGGTTGTGGCTGCTCCCTCCCTGGAGGTGTTCAAGGCCAGGTTGAAGGAGGCCTTGAGTGACCTGTACTAGTGGGAGGTGTCCCTGCCTATGGCAGGGGGTTGGAACTAGATGATCTTTGATGGTCACTTCCAACCTTAACCGTTCTATGATTCTGTGATGTGGTGTCACTAAATCACACAGACTAAACTACTATCAATATGTTGTATTTCTAGATGTGTTCTTTGAGGTTTTAATTTCTTCCAGTTAAATCTCTGCAATCAATCCATAATCCCACTGAAAGCATCCTTCATCCTCACTGGAACAGGGGCTGCCTGAAATATTTACTGATGCTTCAGTAGTTTCCAAAGGGACAACTCAGAGTTGGCAAAAGGAACTAGCATGAGACCAGTGGAAGTGTTAGGGTAGGTTTTGTTTGTTTTCCAGGACAATTAACTTGATGGTGCTTTTTCACTCCCATTCCAGAGGGCCTTTTCAATGGACGACCGCATTGCCTGGACACACATCACAATTCCTGAGTCTCTGAAGCAAGGCAATGTGGAGGATGAATGGTACAGCCTGAGCGGGAGGCAGGGTGATGACAAGGAAGGAATGATTAATCTGGTGATGTCCTACACGGTAAGCTGAGCATGGGCTGGCAGAAGGAAGGCAGAGAAGCTTCTTGGGTAGCTGGAAGTGGAGTAGAAGTAGTTCCACTGTGCCTTAATGGCTGGTGTGTCTGTGTATGTGTGTGTTAGCCTTTAAAAGAATGACTTAAAACATTGGGAATAGCAGTCAGAAATATTAGTTAGATGGAGGGGAGATTGAAACTGGATGTTAGGAGGAAGTTGTTTCCAGTGAGGGTGGTAAGACACTGGCACAGGTTACCCACAGAAGTTGTGGATACTCCTTCCTTCCCTGGAGATGTTCAAGACCAGATTGGATGAGGCCTTGAGCAACCTGTTCTAGTGGGAGGTGTCCCTGCCTATGGTGAGGGATTTGAACTAGATGATCCTTGAGGTCTCTTCCAAACTAAACCATTCTATGATATTCAAATATATGTATTTATGCTTATTATATTCTTAACTATATATAGTTGCTACTGAAAATACTTTTTTGGGAGGTGCTAAATGAGCATTTATTAATCTGAGTTTGCAACTACAAAAAAACCTCAGCTTATTCATGGAATCACAGAATGCATCAGGTTGTAAGGGACCTTCAAAGGTCATCTTGTCTAAACCCCCTGCATTCAGGAGGGGCATTACAGAATCACAGTATGTCAGGGGCTGGAAGGGATCTCAAAAGCTCATCCAGTCCAACCCCCCTGCAAAGCAGGATCACCTAGACCAGATCACACAGGAACACATCCAGGCAGGTCTGAAATATCTCCAGAACTGGACACAGTACTCCAGATGTGGCCTCACCAGCGTGGAGGAAAGGGGGAGGAGGACCTCTCTCCACCTACTAGCCACATCCAAGAAGGCCAAGGGCATCCTGAGGTGTAAGGAAGGGGAGTGGTGAGTAAGGCAAGAGAGGTTTCTCCTGCCCCTCTACTCTGCCCTGTTGAGGCTGCATCTGTAGTGTTGTGTCCAGTTCTGGGCTCCTCAGTTCAAGAAGGACCTCCAGGGAAGAGCCACAAAGATGCTGAAAGGAGTGGAACATCTCCCTGCTGATGAAAGGCTGAGGTTGCTGAGGCTCTCTAACTTGGAGCAGAGGAACCCGAGGACTGATCTCATTCATGTTTATAAAGATGTGCAGGGCAGTGTGGGGAGGGCAGAGGCAGGTTCTGCTCAAGGATGTCCAATGGTAGGGCAAGGGGCAATGGGTGCAAGCTGGAGCAGAGGAGGTTCCCTGTGAATGGAAGGAAAACTGTGAGGGTGCCAGATCCCCAGCACAGGCTGCCCAGAGATAGAATCATAGAATGATAAGGTTGGAAGGGACCTCAAGGATCATCTAGTTCCAATCCCCTGCCATAGGCAGGGACACCTCCCACTAGCACAGGGCACTCAAGGCCTCCTCCAACTTGCCTTTGAACACCTCCAGGGAGGGAGCAGCCACAACCTTCCTGGGCAACCTCTGGGGACTTTCCAAATCCACCTGGATATTTTCCTGTGTGACCTACTCTAGGTGATCCTGCTCTGGCAGGGACATTGGACTGGATGATGTTTGGATTCTGTGTGATTCATTTAAAGTGCTGGTTTTGCCTCAGGAAGAGTTGAATTAAATAGAAATTTGTTTCTGGGAGCAATACACTGCTGTAATGAAATTCATATTTGCTCTAGGATTTTATTTCTGATGAGTATGTTGTGTATTCATTTCACAAGACTAAAGCATAAAACCTGATTAAACCCCTCTATTAAAATAATTCATTTCAGTGATAAAATTAATCAAACTGCTGCAGAAAACTCCTTTTGTGTTTATATTGCTTTACAGGCAAATATCCTGGAAAAGGGTGGCAGCTGCTTCATTTGCCAGGGATTTTGCTTGCCATTGATTAGCACTTTGTGTAGTCATAGTGTAATATTGAACACAGAACATGCATTTGCAGTGTGGCTGTTTGTTAGCAAATACTGGTTTAATTGCTGGGGTTTAGGTTCTTTATTTCCTGAATAGTTCTAATCTGTGGTTTGGTTGTTTTTTTTTTTTTTTTTAAATCTTTGCCAGTCGCCATTTTGTTGCAGC
>VWZE01023422.1:21761-38770 GCA_013396675.1 Eubucco bourcierii | reverse complement strand
ATCTGGGGTTTGGTTGTTTTTTTTTTTTTGTCAAGTCTTTGCCAGCTGCCATGATGATGCAGCCCCAACCAGTGGTCCTGATGCCCACTGTATATCAGCAAGGAGTTGGATATGTGCCTATAGCAGGTATGTTTTCTCTATTTGAAGACTCTTAAAACTTGCAGGTGAAGGGTTTTGTTGAAATAACCATCAGATTTCTTCTAGTTTTCAAAGTGTAAAGGTAGCTATAAATTATTTCATCTGTAACCATTTTTGCTTTGATTCATTTTTGGGAGGAGGAAGTGAGTGAGTTAAGTGCAGGCCTGCTTTCAGTCTTGTGCCCTTGTTTAAGGGAGCTGTGTGAGTTTGATTAAATGGATTATAGTGATGTACAAGTTGGAACAAGTAGCTTGAAGGCTTCTCATTTTGAGTATTTATTTTAGGCTTGTGTCAGGTTGCTGAATAAATACGTAACAGAATGTGTGCTCATTGAGATGGTGGCAATCCACATGTGAAAGCTTTCTGACTTCAAAAAGTGCAGCAAATGACTGCTGCTGCCAGAGCTGCAGCTTAAATAGCCCACAAAGGAATTGGCTCTTCTCTGATGCTTGGTTGAAAACTTACTGCACAGCATATGATTCATGCAGCACAGGGAATGAATGAAAAATGTTAGGGAGCTTTGGACACACATTTGTGTGTACAGAAATACATCAGGAGGAGCTAAAGCAAGTGTGATCAGCTCTCTTGGACTGTGAAAAGTTTAGCATTGTATAGAGAGATGTTTTCACTTGGGATTTGTCACTATTTTTGTATCAAAGGTGGAGAGTTTAAAGCATGTAAACAAGCTTGGATTTGCCCTACTTACAGAACTGCTAAGGAAGGGTCAGCTGAGTCTTATTTATATATTTCACCTAATAACTCTTTTTGCATGGATATTTCTTCTGTGATAGGTATGCTTTAGAGAAATAACATAGTATTCAGATAATTTCTCTGCTTACAAACTGAGTGATAAAGTGTGTTGGACATATGTTAAGGACTGACACAGCAGATAGATACATTTATATATTTTTTAAAAGACTCAGTTTCTGACTGAATTCAAAACTTGCAAACCTGGAAAGAAGGCTGGATATGCAAATTCAAGATTCATACCTCCTCTTTCATTCTGATAGAATTAAGTTGGAGCAATGCATGGAAAAACTTGGTTACATACGTTATTGCCTGATGAAAACCTGCAGTTTGCTTCATTTAAAGTGCTTTCTGTGACTTCATTCTCGGGTTTTTTAAGTCTTGTTTGCTTTGCCAGTGAATTAGTTTCAACTTGAGTGCATCTTGAAGTGTGATTCTTCTGTCGTAAGCCAGGCTTCAGTGTAGCTTTTTTCTGTTTGAATTGGTTTTGCTTGTAGGTTCATCTCATCCCTAGATACTGAAGCAGTTAGTGAAGTTCAAACATAGTTGTGTGTGGTTAAAAGAAAAAGAGTAGCTGGTATGGTTTATCAAGAAGGTGCTGGAGGATTTCTTGAACGGATCAAGATGAGGATGTTTGTAGTGCAAAAATTACTGTACCAACCAGGTTAGAAACAGCAGAAATGAAGAAACAATTGAGACTAGACCTAGAACTAAACAGAAAACTGGTAGTAGACCTTTGAAGTTGTAAAGAGCAGTGGTGTAGCTTGGTGTTCTGTGAATTTTCATAGGTTCATAGAATGGGTTGGTTTGGAAGGGAACTTAAAGATCATCTGGTTCCAATGTCCTGCCATGATCAGGGACAACCTTCCACTAGCCTGGGTTGCTGAAGGCCTCATCCAGCTTGGCCTTGAATACCTCCAGGGAGGAAGTATTCACAACCTCCCTGGACAACCTGTTACAGTGTCACCCCACCCATCACTTTAAATAGTTTCTTCCTAATCTCCAGTCTCAATCTCCACTCTTCCAGCTTAATTCCATTGCCCTTCATCCTATCCCTACACACCCCTGTAAAATGTGGCTCTGTGCTAAACTGTCTCAAACAGTTCCCTGAGGTCCTTCTTTAACTGAGTGTCACAGAACTGGACACAGTATTTGAGATGTGGCCTCACCAGGGCAGTGTAGAGAGGGAGAAGAACCTCTCTTGACCTACTAACCACATCCCTTCGGATACACCCCTGAATGATGTTGCCCTTGGCCATAAGAGCATTGCTGGCTCACGGTCAACAATTTTACTGTTTCATACCAGTAAGTAATAAGTCTTTCCAAATGATAAAAGGAACACTTGGTGTGCTTTGGAAGGCATGGAGTGTTGTCAGAATGTTTTCTATATACTGAACTAGGTGCTCCTCCTGCATTTTATTAACTCCTTCAGAAAGATGCCTACTGTCTGCTGGCCTTCCATGCCCACCTGGGAAAACTCCATTGAGGCCCTTTCTTAGATACATAGTTTGAGTTGGAAGGGACTTTGAAGATCCTCTAGTTCCAGCCCCTCTGCTTCAGAGAAGGTGATGGTAGTACATAAAGGATTTTTGCTTTCTTCCCATCCTCTTAGTTGAGCTTTCTTATCTATCCAGTTAAATGAATATAGTCAGTATGCAAGTTCTGTTTGTCTCCTTCAGAAGAAGCACTGAATAGTTGATTCCATCTGAAATGGAGGAGAATCTGCTGTTGGGCAAGACTGTTAGAATCCAAGTCTTACCTCTGTTTCAAGTGCAATGAGCAGACTAAAATGCTTCTCCCAACATTTCAGCAGTTACTTGTCCAGAATAATGGTGAGAGGGTGGTATCAAATCGATGTTGCTGGGTTGGAGGGCAGAAGGGCTCTGCAGCAGGACCTCAACCGCCTGCACAGATGGGCAGAGTCCAAAGGGATGGAGCTCAACAAATCCAAGTGCCAGGTGCTGCACTTTGGCCACAACAACCCCATGCAGAGCTACAGGCTGGGGTGGCAGTGGCTGGAGAGCAGCCAAACAGAAAGGGATCTGGGAGTGCTGATTGACACCCACCTGAACATGAGCCAGCAGTGTGCCCAGGTGGCCAAGAAGGCCAATGGCACCCTGGCCTGCATCAGCAAGAGTGTGGCCAGCAGGAGCAGGGAGCTCATTCTCCCCCTGGACTCTGCACTGCTTAGGCCACACCTTGAGTCCTGTGTCCAGTTCTGGGCCCCTCAATTGAAGAAGGACATTGAGGTGCTTGAGTGTGTCCAGAGAAGGGCAATGAGGCTGGGGAGAGGCCTGGAGCACAGCCCTATGGAGAGAGGCTGAGGGAGCTGGGATTGGTTAGCCTGGAGAAGAGGAGGCTCAGGGGAGACCTCCTTGCTGTCTCCAGCTACCTGAAGGGTGGTTGTAGCCAGGAGGAGTTTACCTTCTTCTCTCAGGCAAGGAGCACCAGAACAAGAGGACACAGTCTGAAGCTGTGCCAGGGGAAGTTTAGGCTGGAGGTGAGGAGAAAGTTGTTGCCTGAGAGAGTCACTGACTGCTGGAATGGGCTGCCCAGGGAGGTGGTGGAGTCAGCGTCCCTGGAGGTGTTCAAGGCAGGTTTGGACGTGGCTCTTGGTGCCATGGTCTGGTCTTGAGGGCTGTGGGAATGGGTAGGACTTGATGATCTTTGAGGTCTCTTCCAACCTTGGTGATACTGTGGTACTGCAATAATTTAGTGGGTCACAAAGGCCAAGCTGTTTTATCTGTAACATAAAATTTCTGTTCAGAACTCAGTGTATGGAACTAACATAATTAAGATGATAGAAGCAACAGTTCCTCTCACATGGATCTCTGTGAGAGAGCTGAGATAGGCAGGATTAGCAAGAAGGTGGTTAGCAGATGAGGCTGGAAATGCCACCCCAGGTTACTCCTTTGATGGTAGATGTCACAGAGCTGTGATGAAAGCAGAACTGGCCATAGGATATTCATGCACCAGGTTAGTTTTCAGAGCTGTAAAACTGAAGCATTTCTGCCAATAGTAGTTGCTACAAACCATAGCTGCCATGAATGATTTATCTGTGGATTGGGAAAAACTGAACTTGTCAGTCTTCTAAAAGCTGAATTTACAGAATCACAGAATGCTTTGGGTTGGAAGGACCTTAAAGTTACCTAGTTCTGACCCTCCTGCCATGAGCAGGGAGACCTCCCACTAGACCAGGCTGCTGGCTTTGAACACCTCCAGCAAGGGGCCATCCACAGCCTGTCCCAGTATCTCACCATCCTCAATTGAAAGAATTTCTTCCTAAACTCCAATCTAAATCCACTCTTCATCTTTCATCTCCTAATTTAAGTTGTGATGTATTGTGATGTGGAATTTGGCTTACAGTCCCCAGCTCAGTGCATGAAAGCAAGCCACAACAAGTTCAATAAACAAATTATACATCTTATAAGCTAACTAGTCCCAGGATAAATAGGAAATCTGTTTGCACTTGTGTAAGAAGTTACATCCCAAGTGTTTCAGAATCCTGAATGCCATTTCTCCTTGAGACAATGTTGTGTGTATATGTACATTACCCTGAATGCCTGTACCAGGTTGATGGGCTTGCTTGTGGTGTTCATGGTGTTTGTTCAGATAACCATGGGTGGATGTTGTCCTTTGTGGGCTGTAAAAGATAATCCTTGCTGCTAACCCTTGGCCTTACTTACTCTGAAAACATTTCTTCTAGCTGTTACTCCTGAAAAAAACAGCACATTTAGGGAAGTTGTTCAGAGCACCAGAGTGGGATGAGCTGGGAGACTGAACCCTAGCAGCATGCAGATTTTTGGTGTTAGGTGGCTTAGGTTTTTACCCAATTGCCTCCATGTGTCCAGCTTTCACCTCTTGGAAGTTAAATGGTTAATTTCCTTTTTGAAATAGATTAATATTTCTTTCCCATGTCTTATTCCTTTCCCTTTACCCCTTCATTTTCACCTGTCTTTAGGGCTTGAGTACTTTGCTCTGGGTAAGTTTCCAAGCTCTTTTCTCACTCCCATCCTCGCTCACTGAACTGAGTCTTTGCATGAACTCATCTAACCAGCTTTAATTGTTACAGCAGACTGTATCACAAGGTATTGCCACTTGGATGTCACAATACATCACCTGGAAATTGTCAAAACCCCTCTACTGTTGAAATTGTTGAAACACCTCTAATAAAATTGTGGAAATTAATGCAACACCTGGAAATTATTGAAACCCCTCTAAATTTCCAGCAAGTCTTTAAAGGCTTCTGCTCAGCTTCAAGCCATAATAATTAAAGTATTGGATCATAATGGCGTTGAGATGTGATGTTAATGTTCTTCAGAAGCTGTTGTATGTCTGTGAGCTGTCTTAGGTGACAGCACTGCATTCCTAAAAGAGAATCTTTAATCTTGCAGTTGTTCTGCTGCTGCAGGATTTGGGGAGAAACAGGTAATGTTTCTCTTTAGGGGAGCTACAAAGTGAAGAAGCCAGTTCAGCAATGACATAGGAGGACAACCTGCCAATTGCCTTCTGTTCTTCCTCAAATGAACCTTTTTACAAAAAAAGAACACTTTTTGTGGCCAGTATATACCTTTCATACACATCTGGTTTAGATCCATGTCCACTCAAAGCATTTGGCTAGAACTCTAAAGGCAAATTCCATCCCAGGAAAGAAATTTCCCTTCAATTTAGACTTACTTGATTATCACACCTTTGGTTTTGAATTGTGCAGAGACATTGTGACATCCTCAACTTTTGATCAAAGCCTTGAGCTTCAATCAGATATGTTCAGAAAACTCTAGAGTTGCTCCTTGTGAGACAAAATAACACTTCTTGATGCTCTGAAATTCAGAAAGTTACTGTAAATAACTGATCTGGTTGTTGCAACATTTGGTTTGTTCAGAGCAGTGAAACTGAACTGTTCTGCAGATCATAAACTTTTCTGGTAGCTTGCAAAGAAGCAACATTAAGAAATGATGGCAGCCATTTTAGTATTGATTTTTTTTCTTTTTTTCCCCTCCCCTGAAATTATCATCATTAAGACTTACTTGTGTATGTAAAAAATAAATAAATAAAAACGATGATCCTGGTTTCTTCCCTTTAAATTTGTGCTGAGAAGGTCCCTTCCTTTTAAATTCAATTTGTGCTGAGAACTTTTGTTCTGAAAGGGTCTGTGCATGGGACAGAAAAATCATGAGTTAAGAAATGAAACATCAGACATTTGACTGAAGAAGAAAAGAAAATAATACCTTGTGTGATGCCTTGTGTGCAGTTGGAAAATTCACCCTGCTAATTTCTGCTTTGGTGCTTCCACTGCTGCTTGTAGCAATTGACTGGCTGTTGTACCTACTGGTTTCACCTCTTGGAATGTCACTGCTTCTGCCAGCATGTTGCTATCACCATGCCACTGATTGGGAGAACAGTGCTCCAGCTTCCTGCCTGTGGCTGTCACCTGGGACCTGAGACCAAAACATGGGGAGTGGGCAGCTCCATTGTAGTGGATTCTGTTGGGGTTTAGCTTCCATTTTCAACTGGTAGCCACATGAGGTGCTCGATGTGTAAAGCAGCTTTTTACTGAAAGTGAATCACTTGCCAAGTTTATTTTAATGATTGCAGCTGTGGATTTGCTACATTTTAGTGCCTGGCTTACAGGTTATGTTTAAGTCTTGCTTAGGATTTTCTAAATCAAAAATTATGGATGTTTATGATTATGGACATGGAAGTGTTGGAGTGGCTCCAGAGGAGGGCCATGAAGATACTCAGAGGGCTGGAACAGTTCATCTGTGAGGACAGGCTGAGAGAGTTGGGGCTCTGCAGCCTGGAGAAGAGAAGGCTTCGAGGGGACCTGATAGTAACCTTCCAGTATCTAAAGGGGACCTACAGGAAGGCTGGGGAGGGACTATTGACAAGGTCTTGCAATGACAGGACAAGGGGCAATGGGTTTGAACTGGCAGAGGGGAGATTTAGACTGGATGTCAGGAGGAATTTCTTTGCAGTGAGGGTGGTGAGACACTGGCACAGGTTGCCCAGGGAGGTTGTGGCTGCTCCTTCCCTGGAGATGTTCAAGGCCAGGTTGGATGAGGCCTTGAGTGAGCTGTACTAGTGGGAGGTGTCCCTGCCTATGGCAGGGGGTTGGAACTGGATGATCCTTGAGGTCCCTTCCAACCTTACCATTCTATGATTCTATGATTTTTAGCCAGAGGTATGGAACAAGGCAAAAAACCAAACCTTGGTACTCAATGAGTTTCATGAAGAACGTACATTTATCATGGAGTCTGTATTAAAAATCACTGTGATAACAACTTCCCTTTGCACACAGTGTAATTATAGACAGCATAAACTAATTCTAGAACTTTTAAGAGCTGAGTAAATAGATTTTTGAAAGCTATTAGTGAAAAACAATGCTATCAGGAAATTCCTTCTCTTGACAACTGAGTATATAAATTGAAGATACTTCTGGAACACTGCTCAGGCAGATGTCTGGCTTCATAATTCTCATGTTTTGATGAAAGGAGTAAGGAAAACTTTAGTGCAACCCTTGGG
This sequence comes from Eubucco bourcierii, assembly GCA_013396675.1. Lineage (NCBI taxonomy): Eukaryota > Metazoa > Chordata > Aves > Piciformes > Ramphastidae > Eubucco > Eubucco bourcierii. The sequence continues at coordinate 31,363 of VWZE01023422.1, read as the reverse complement.
TTTGTTGTGACGTGACACTGAAATGTGTCAGCTGTAGGATGCTGTGATACTCCAAGTGTGCCTCATGCTTTAATTGGGTTAGTATTTTAAACTGACCCTTTATATGGGCATCTCCTACACAATTTAGGCTGGCAGTCAGGTAGTCTTAGGGTGCTGATGGCTTATTGAGGTATAGTAGGGAGGTTGTGTTAGGAGTAAAACATAAATTCTATTGTTCTGTTTTTTTCAGGAACGTTGGAACTGTATTTTGTGAGACATTGCAGCTTTCTTCATCTCTTAAATGCTGGATTGCTTGTAGGAAGCATGAGGAATGAGTTGAGGCTTACTGAATCTGTAGAAGAGGCAGCCTGATATGCTGCTGGGTATGGTCACTGGTTTGCAGTGTTGAGCACTGCACAGTGATTTGCTCCCAGGGTGCACACATGTTCTAATTTGCCTCACATTCTAACACCTAAAGCCGAACAGAATTCCAGGAACCACAGTCCAAATGGCATAAGGAGCTCTAGAGATGAAGTTTAGGTTGTTGCAGATCTCCTTGGTAGTGGTGGGGTGCAGATGGTTGGGCAGAGACATGATGCAAATAGAAGAGAGCAAAACTAGAAGTGGGTAAATTCAGATTGGATATTAGAAAGTTCTTCACCGTGAGGGTGGTGAGACACTGGAACAGGTTGCCCAGGGAGGTTGTGGAAGCTCCATCCCCAGAGGTGTTCAAGGCCAAGCTGGATGGGGCTCTGAGCAACCTGATCTAGCGTAAGGTACCCTTGCCTGTGGCAGGGGAGTTGGAACTAGATGACCCTTGGGGTCCCTTCCAACCCTGGCAATTGTATGATTCTATGATGTGAGGTATTAAATTTGTGATGAGAGTGACATTTCTTTCGCTGCCAGCATGAACCTCTTCAAATAGGTGCAGCCTGTATGCTGCACTGGGAGCCAGCAGGCTTCAGGTTTATTTTTTTTTCCTTCTACTGCAAGTTGGTTACAAGGAGAAGTGTCAAGTCAGAATTGGAGAACACTGATAAGTATGGAGGTGCTTGCAATTCAGTAACATCCCTTCAGACAGGACACTAGTGCAGGCTGAGGAAAGAAACAGCAGAGAGTACCATGGGTGAAATTGGCTTCAGCGCACACAAGCTGTATCCTGTTACAGTTCCTCATCAGCCAGAGCTGATGTAAGTTAATACAAGATTTAGCTGATCCAGCCTGGAGTGTCAGTTTTAATACAACCTTTTGAAGGCTGATGGGGGAGGGGAAAAAAAAAAAAAGAAGATAATCACTGAGATGGTAAAATATTTGTACAAGTTAGAGCGAGTGCAGACGTTTCTGGTGAAATAGCTACAGGGTAAAGAAAACCTTGGAGAAATGAGGTAACTACTGAAAGTGCTCTTGGCTTTTCATTATTTTTTTTTTAAGAGCTACTAATTCTGAATAGAGTGAGTGTAGCAGGGCTGCTGTATTTTGGATCACTTAAGTACTTCAGACATTATGCTAAGAGAGATGAGGCTGCTAAGAGAACATCATTTTCAAGTGTGTTTGATTGTAGATTGCTTGCTGGGGGGTTGAGCAGTTAGTTAGATTTCCAATAGAAGCAGCTTTTGAGTAATAGATGAAACTTTACTTCTATTTATTTACTCCATCTATTACTTCTGAGTAATAGATAAAACCTGGTTCTCTTAGTTTGAAGGTGTGTAGTAGTGGTGCTGCAAATTGCCCATCCTTTGGTTAACTTAAGGAAAAGTAATTAAAGGATTAATAGCTCTTTTGAAAAGCTGATGAACAGAGAAAAGTGGTGAAACCCTTTGCTAGGGTGCATCATGATTTTCAAGAACTAATTGAGGTAATAGACAGTTTAGCCAAACCAAATAATAGACAATTTTAAAGACTCTTTGTCAAAATAAACTCTTGACAGCTTCCTAAGTCTGACTGCAGGAGATTGCAAAAGGATCTCTTTACAATAAATCACTCGTTAAGGCTGGTGCTAAAAGTGTTATGTGTCAAGAAAAACCTTAACTAATCCATACTTGTATCATCATTTTACCAATCTCTTGATTGGTCACTGCTGCACATAAAGATCATTCCCTGAAAATTAGCAGGTGACTAAAGTGGACCATGGGTAGTTTGGATGAAATACTTGAAAGCAAATAGAGAACAAATACAAAAACTCTTTGTCATACTGCTGCTTGCAGCAGTGCCACATTTGTGTCTAGGTGTGGGTAGCTCTCCATGCCCTACCTTAAAAACAATACAGCACAACTGAAAAAGTAACACTGCAAGGTGTAGGATGAAGATAATTAGGGGTCTAGAACTACTAGAGAAGTGGAATATTCCATTTTCAGAAGTGATAACAAAAGGCTCTAGCTGTACCCTGTACCTGGTGTCAGGGTTATAGGAACAAATGGTAATTTTTTGAGCAATGGATTAATGATGGAAGTGATTAAAAAAAAAAGACTTTTACCTAATAATTCCTTTTAAAAGGGCTTAGAAAACTCATTTTCTAAAACTGTTTTTATAGACTGCTTTAATTCTACACAGACATACAAGAAGTTTGTGAAAAATATTAGATGAGCTTTGTCCTCTGGTACAGACACAGGAAAAAGCAGGGTGTACCCTGTGGGTATAAACAGAATTGCTCTTTAGCCAGTCTGACTTTGTAGGATGATCTGGAGGGAACTGCAGCCAGGGAAAACCACTTGCCTAGAATCATAGAATAGGTTGAGTTGGAAGGGACCTTACAGATCATCCAGTTCCAACACCCCTGTCATGGGCAGAGACACCTCCCACTAGCCCAGGTTGCTCTAGGCCTCATCCAGCCTGGCCTTGAGCACCTCCAAGGAGGGGGTATCCACAACCTCCCTGAGCAACCTGTTGAAGTGTCTCTCCGCCCTCACTGTCAAGAATTTCTTCCTAATCTTCAGTTTCAATCTGCCCTTCTCAAGCATCAATTCATTCCCTCTTGTCCTACTCCCTACAAGCCTTTGTCAAAAGTTCTTCCCCAGCTCTCATGGAGCCCCTTCAGATACTGAAAGGTTCCTCTAAGGTCTCCCTGGAGTCTTCTCTTCTCCAGGCTGAACAACCCCAACTCTCCCAGTCTGTCCCCTTAGGGGAACTTCTCCAGCCTCTGATCATCTTGGTGCCTTCCTCTGGACCCACTCCAGCAGTTTCATATTCTTGTGCGGGGGGCAGCAGAACTGAACACAAGAGAGCTCCAGGTGGAGTCTCAGGAGAGCAGAGGGACAGAATCCCCTGCATTGTCCTTACTTACCAGGGTGGTCCTAGCCAGTGGACCTCAGTACTTTCCCACTGTATTGCAAGGAAAGCAATGGTGTTCATTGAATTCTAAGTGTCACTGGAGTATCTTGCTGATGTAAACTCATCTTTGTTATCACAACATAGAGCAGGGACTAAAATGTAATGGGAGCAGTGTGGGGCAAAGCCAGTGTGCTTCAGTCAGTAATTCATGTGTAAACCTGGTTAATGCAAGTCGTACCCAATGTTGAGCTGTACTTGTTTACCATTTCTGGAACCTGACTTGGGCAGAGACCTGTTCCCCAAAATTATGCTCTGATTGCACCATTCTGGGTATCATCTCTGCAATCTTTTTTGCTTTCTGGAGTATGTGTTTAAAAAATATAAGTGGGTGGGTTGGAGCAAGTCATGAGCTGCTTTTCTTCAAAATCCTTGAATTCTTTCCTTTAGTTTTTTTTTTTGTTTGTTTGGGTTTTTGGTTTTGTGTTTGTGTTTGTTTTTTTTTTTTTTCCCCCTCATAAGTGTTTTGGTTGTTTTCTTCTCTTCCTTGCCTGCAGGGATGCCTGCAGTCTGTAACCCAGGCATGGTACCAGTGGCAATGCCACCTCCAGCAATCAACCCTCAGCATCTGTGTAACGAAGAGGACCTGAAATCTATCCAGGACATGTTTCCCAACATGGACAGAGAAGTAATCCGCTCAGTGCTAGAAGCTCAGAGGGGGAACAAGGACGCAGCTATCAACTCCTTGCTTCAGATGGCTGAAGAATCCTAGATCCCCAGCTCCTGCGTAGTCCCTCTCCTTGATGCCACTTATTTTTACTTGCCAAGCCAGGGATTTAGCTAGAGGAAGAATTTCCCAACAGCTTTCTGTTAGCACATCCTGTGTGTGAAAAATTAAACCTTTTCTCCTTGGACATTTGGATCTTTCTCACTTCCTTTCACAGTCTGTACATACTCAGTTCAGCTTGTGTCCTACAATATAGCATTGAAGCATCTTTGCTGTCAGCTGTGCCCTGTGTGGCTGTGTTCTGATGGGGTGGGGAGTTAATGCTGCTTTGTTTTCTTTCTCTCCCTCTCTTCATAAACTTGTTCTTACGAAGTAACTCTATGCAGTGCAGGATTTACTACTGATTGTTAGGTTGAAAACAAAACTCTTTGTTTTGTGTTTTGTTTTTTTTTTCCTTGCATGGAGAGTTTGCTCTTTAACCATAAGCAATTTGTTCAAGTATTTAGGTTTCATCAAGCAGCCTACTTCTGCTAGAAATTAAAAGAAAGATCCTTCCCTTGTCCTCTGGTGTTTAGTTATTGCTGTGATCTATTCACCTGTTTCTGAATTGAGTTTTCACTCAATGAGCTCAGTTTCTTAGGTTGTGCTGTTGATATTTGTAATGAGCATCTTCTCTTCAATCTAATCAGCAGGCACCAAAGCAGTATCTTTTACCTGGTGTGCATTTGGGAGTTTCTCCTCCCAAGCAGTATTGTTCTGGCTCTGTAACACCTTCACCAGGTAACTTTGAACTCCTGCAGCCTGTGTTGCTGTAGCAGAGAAACAGGACTGAGCCCCAGTGTGCTCCCACAGTTAACTGCGCTTTAAGGACTACTTCTGCATTGCCATGGCTCTGGCAGAGGGTTAAGTGCAGAAGGAGAGGCTTTTATACCTGAAAAATTACTGAAACTGCAAAAAATTCTTTCAGGAAGCTGGAAAGAATTATTTCAGGTGTTACAGTGCAAAAGAATGATTTCAGATCTTACATTAAAAAGCAGGAATCTATGATTTGGTTATAAGGCTTCTTTCTCTACAATCTATATTTCAGCAAAATGATCATTCTCTAATAGAGAAAATCTTTTATTTTCTTGTGATCTGAGGTAAGAAGCACACAAAACAGCTTCAGAACCTTTGACTGACACAGTGAGCTGTGGACTACAGTCAGTGAATTTGGACTACAGTTGCTGTAGTCACTTTGATTATATGATGCAGTGGAAACGAATGGTGAGAGAAAACTTAAAACATATCTGAGTTACAGTCTGAACCTCAGAGTGTCGTGGAGGTTGCTTGTATTTATTGTTAGTGTTACTTTGTGGTTTTTTTTCAGCTAACAATTAATTTTGGACCTGCAGAATCCTTACCAGTGTGCCCCAGTTAACACCTGTTGGCGAAATGGCTGCGGTGTCTGGGGTTTGTAGATGGTGAAGTAATGCACTTTAAATAGTATGCACCAAGTTTATTATTTTTTCCAGTGATGTGCAATGTTGCTGTTTTACCTTTGTAAATGTTTTGATTTCAAGTACAATAGCCATAGACCTTTCTATTTTCAAGAGTTGGAATGAATGTACTCTTTGAAATCTAGGCTCTTGAGTGATCCATGAGAACATTAAAGCCAGGTTTGAAACAGGGTAAAGGGACCTGTATTCTCCTCTTCCCCACACCTTGTTTCATGTCCCCACACTTAAAATATTCTCTTTTCTTGTTTGCTGAAAAGCTGATTTCTAATTTTGGTTTTTTCCGTTTTTTTTCCTACCTTCAAGAAGCCTTTTAGGTAGCACTGACAGTAGAACAGGAATATTTATTTTTTTATAATTAAAAGTGATACTGAAACTTTAAAGAAAAATACAGCACCAAAAATCATCCCAGTTTCTGACCTTTTCAAGCTGCCTCTTTGTGATGTACCATTTTTCAGGTTTGTTAGCAAATCCCATCTTGAAATTTCTCTGTCTTCATAGATCCTCCAATTGGCTTTTCGGCGATGAGGTTCGAGGCTGTAGTTTGTGCGCTTCAGTTGTAGAGCACCTACAGCAGATCACACAGGAACACATCCAGACAGCTCTTGAAAATCTCCAGAGACTCCACAACCCCCCTGGGCAGCCTGTTCCAGTGCTCTGTCACCCTCACAGGGAAAAAAAATTCTTCCTCAGGTTCACATGGAGCCCCCTATGCCTCAGCTTCCACCCATTGCCCCTTGTCCTGGCACTGGGCTGGCTCCATCCTCCCAGGACTCACCCCTTTACATATTTAGAAACATTAATGTGGTCTCCTCCTCCCGAAGCTTAAAAATCCTCAGCTCCCTCAGTCTCTCTAATGGTACTGGAGTCAGGAAGAAGGTACCTTAAGGGTCAATAGTGAATGAGACAAAGCACATGTCCCAATGCTTGGTGTTCTTACCCAGTCAGCTGGGATTTAAGGAGTCCCATTTCTCTGCAGTAAACCAGCTATTTTTCAAGGAACTAGGCTGACCCCTTCCTTACAATCATGGTAGATGGAGTGGGAGTTGGAATTGGTCTTCATGGCACCGTGATCCGTGCTGTTGTCACCCAAAAGGCGGCGAGGATTTGTTGCTTCATCTGCGGGAAGAGTTCCTTGCTGTAATTCAGCCTCAGTGTGAATTGCCAGGGATGGAACAATCCAGGGAAAATGTATATATTCCAGTTTTTATATTAAAAAGGTTGGGATCCACAATGCAGCTTTTTATAAAAGCAAGTGGGCACGGTTCTACTGAATGGCTGCTAAATTGGACTGCATCCTTTCACAGCTCCACTTTCAGCCCTAACCACCAGGAGGGAGAAGTGTTGAATGCTGAGTTAAGCCACCCATAAGGGAGAGTCCTGCTCTTAGAGTTCTTTTGTTTGATGTGTTCTAGCCAAAGAGGGTAGATGTGTGAGTTGAAGGTGGGGATATGTAGGAGCAGTGTGGCCAGGAGATGGATTTCAGCATCTTTCTACTAAATACTGCTCTGGAGATTTAGTGTTGATTTAATTAAGTGTTGCAGCTGAAACTCCTTTGTCAAGATGTGCTGCTTTATCTTGTTAGCAAGAGCAAAACCTCTGATCATAAGCCCTCCCCAGCTTTTCAGCACACATATCTTCTCAGTTCTCTGTCGGGTTGGGAATAAATAAAAGAAAAAGGCAGGGAGCATTTAGTTATTCCAGGGTCTGTGAAATTCAAGTGTTGGAGCTGAAAATCTCTTTCTTGGTGTAAAACAAATGAGTTGTTGCTCGTTATGGTTGGAGCTTTTGACAAAATGCTAAATGGGATGATCCTGTGTTTGATGCTGCTCTTCTGCTCAACAGCTTCAAGCAGCTTGGAGCCAAAGCCAGCTGTGTAAGAGCTGGCATCTGCTACAGGTTAGTGCATTTAGTCCTAGCTTGGAGTCCTGCCAAGAGCCGAAGCTTGCTAAAGGTAGGAACATTTTTTGTCTAGCTAGATCCTTGCTACTTTCTTCTCTGCTGCTCTTTGCATCTGCTGATGGTACTGAATGTTTCTTTTTTTCCCCCTTACCAATGTTACTGCTTGTTTGGTTGGTATGTAATTCCCTACAGAGGATGTTTTTTGTTTTTTTTTGTTGTAATAATCCTGAAGACATCATTTCTCTGTATCAAACTCCCGTGTCCAAATGTGTTTCTTGCACTCTAAAGTACATTAAATTTTCATTCTAATTTAATAAATATATCATCTAAATGAAAGTGTGTTTATGTCTGTGTTGGAGAGCACCTCAGTCTGAGTCTTTGGCTGTGAGCTGATCTAGAATCCCAGATGCTGTCTCTTATTCAGCTTTCTGTGGTAATTAACCAGTTACAGTGGTTCTTAGTGGCATCATCTGGTGTGGGACTGGTGCTGGAAACTCTCAGAAGTATTTGAAGCATTCATCTTTGGGTGGATGCTTTTTCCTAACTCTTCTGTGCTATTTTCTCAGTATTGCAGGTCTGGAGAACAGAATGAGGGGGCAGAGAGTTGGTGTTATTCAAAGGCCTGTTCTCCCAGGCAAGCAGTGACAGAACCAGAGGACACAGCCTCAAGCTGTGCCAGGGCAGGTTCAGACTGGATGTTAGGCAGAAGTTCTTCCCAGCAAGAGTGATTGGCAGTGGAATGGGCTGTCTGGGGAGGTTGTGGAGTCCCCATCACTGGAGGTGTTTAAAAAGAGGCTGGATGAGGCACTTGGTGCCATGGGTTAATTAATTAGGAGGTATTAGGTGGTAACTTGGACTGGATGATCTTAGAGGTCTTTTCCACTCTGGTTAATTCTGTGATACTGTGACTTGAAGGCAAGGAAGGAGAAACTGTGTAAATGTGGAGGAAATAACAGAATGGCTTGGGTTGGAAGGGACTTTAAAGACAATCTTATTCCAAACCCTCTGCCATGGGCACAGACACCTCCTACTAGAGCTGCTTGCTCTAGGCCAAATCCAATCTGTCTCTGAGCACTGCCAGGCTTTTGCAGACTCCACAGCTTCTCTGGGCAACCAGTTCCAGTGCCTCACAACCCTCATGGGGAAGAATTTCTTCCTAATGTCTAACCTAAAATGGTGATCTTCCAGTCTGAAGCTCTTGCTCCTTGTTCTGTCACTCCATGCCTTTATAAAGAGTCCCTTTCCTGCTCTTTTGTAGCCTCTTCAGATACCAGAAGGCTGCTCTAAGCTCCCCCTGAAGCCTTCTCTTCTCCAGGCTGAACAACCCCAACTCTCTCAGTCTGCCATCACAGCAGAGGGGTTCCAGCCCTTGGATCATCTTCATGGCCTCCTTGGGCCCTGCTCCTGTGCTGAGGACTCCAGAGCTGGCCCCAGCACTGCAGATGTGGTCTCAAAAGAGCAGAGGGGCAGAATCCCCTCCCTCCAGCTGCTGCCCATGCTGGAAGTGTGAAGGGATTGAAAACTCTCCATTTGAGTGAAGAGTTATGAAATAGACCTTGGGAGGTGATATTTTGGCTACCCTTAAGAGCTGGCATTACCTGATGTAGAACTCATGATTCAAAGATCTGGTTTATGTAGTGAAAGGCAGTTTGAGGTCCCCTCACAGCATTACTGTGCTGGGTGAGTATGAATCAACTGGAGGTCTGCACTATTTGTTAATGACCAAGGTAACATTCTGGAGTTTGCTCTCCAGTTCTTACTGTGTTTTTTGTCAGGAGGTAGATGTGTTTTAACATGATGGTTGAGAGGATCCTTTCACAACTGAACTTCCTTTGATTTATTTTCTGAGAGTACTCAGTACCTGCTCTGAAATGTTGTGTTCACCCTGGACTTTCCTCCTACCCTGAAGGATCAATTTCCTGGTCTAAAACCTGCAGTTTGCTTTCAGGTTTCTCCTGTGTGCTGAAGAGATTGGAAAAGTGAGAATTAATTTACTTAAATACTGCCCTTCCTGTGGCTGCTGCAGCATCCAGTTAGCATTTTCATATTTATTAGCTCTTTCATTTCAATGCTAATCAGGCAGTGATGGTGTTGGGGGGGGTGTGTGTGAAGAGAAATTGGTGCACTTTGTATTAATCAAACATTTAAGCCTATCAGTGAGAGCAGGACCCCTAGGAAGAAATGCAGATCTGGGGTTTCTTAGATTAAGTAGGGAAAGTGCCACACACACCCCCCCC
>VWZE01023422.1:0-13272 GCA_013396675.1 Eubucco bourcierii | reverse complement strand
CGCTCCAACACTTCCATGTCCACATCCAGGCAGCTTTGGAATCTTCCGGGGGGGAGACTCCACAACCTCTCTGGGCAGCCTGCTCCAGGTCTCCAGCACCCTCATACCTGAGAAATTTGTCCTGATGTTGAGGTGGAACCTCCTGGGTTCCAGCTGGTGCCTGTTGCTCCTTTTCAGTGATGCCTTGTGACAAGACAAGAGCCTGGCACTTTCATCCTGACACCTCTCAGGTATTTCTAGACACAGATCAGATCCCCTTTCAGCCTTCTCTACTCCAGACTGAAGAGCCCCAGTCTTCACAGGTGAGATGTTCAAGTCTCTTAATCGTCCTCATAGCTTCCAGCAGATCTCTGTCTCTCTTGATCTAGGAGGCCTAAAACTGGATAAAATACTCCATGTGTGGTCTCAGCAGGGCAGAGTAAAGGGGGAATTATTTGCATGTTTCTGTAGTTCACACACTGCTTTTACACAGACTCAGCTGGGTTTACCCTTCACTGTTGTATCACTTTAAAGAAAACCAACCTAAAGTCCAAGATTTCATTGTTTGACTTTTATTTTTATAGTGGTTTTTTTTTTTTTTCCTGTTACAAGTCAGAATAGAGGAAAGATGATAACAGAAACTGAGGTAAGATCTGTTACAGAAGGAGCACAAGTTGTCCTGGGAAAGAAAACATGATTCCAGCTTCCCTAGAATCTCTGCTTTCTCTTTCCAGCACTCATCTGCCCAGGATGCTCTTTTTCAGGGCACTTTATCCCTTGGCTGTTTTGGTTTGGACATCCTGCTGTGCAGAGCTTTCTGAGGAGCAGGCATTTATGCACTGGCAGTTCTCCACGTAGACATATCTGTAATTGATGCTGGTCCCGTTTTGGCATGTCAGGGTTGCCTCTCTTGTCTGGGTGCTGAGCTCATAGCAGCAGCTACACTCGTGGTACATCTGGTTTGCTTCAAGAGAGTACCTGCATTCCACCAGAAGACAATTGACCTTCTCATTATTGAGCAACACAGCAGAGCCCCAATGACTCTTGGCTTAGAGTTTGTTGGGCCTTTTGGGGGTGTTGGGTTTGTTACATCCTCTCTTCCTGCCTCATGAAATCTCAGAACTTTAGAGGCTGGAAGGGAATTCTAGAGGTCATCCAGTCCAGCCCCCCTGCCAACTAGGATCACTCAGGGGAGTTCACACAGGAATGCATCCTCTCCAGAGAAGGAGACTCCACAACCTCTCTGGACAGCCTGCTCCAGGGCTCCGTCACCCTCACTGGAAAGAAATTTCTCCTTATGTTGAGGTGAAACCTTCTCTGTTCCAGTTTGTAGCTGCTGCTCCTTGGCTTATTGCTGCTGACCACCCAAAAGAGCTTGGCCTCGGCCACTGACACCCACCCCTCAGATACTGGTATAGATCAATCAGATCCCCTCTCAGTCTTCTCCAGACTAACCAGCCCCAGGGCTCTCAGTCTCTCTCCCTAGGGGAGATGCTCAAGTCCCCCAAGCATCCTTGTGGCTCTCCACTGGACTCTCTCCAGCAGGTCCCTGCGTCTCCTGTACTGGGGAGCCCAAACCTGGACACAATATTCCAGTTGTGGTCTCACCAGGGCAGAGCAGAGCGGGAAAAGAACCTCCCTAGCCCTGCTGGCCACAATTCATGATGCTACCCAGGCTGCCATTGGCTCTCTTGGCCACCAGAGCACGTTGCTGTGCCCATGCAGAACTTGCTGCCTAGGAGCACTCCAAGGCCTTTCTCCACAGAGCTGCTTTCCAGCAGGACAGCCCCAACCTGTACTAGTGCCTGTTGTTCTTCCTCCCCAGATGGAGGCCTCACACACATCCTTTATAAATCTGATTTTAATTACTTGTTTCTTCAATAATGAAGCTGTTCTAATATAATGAGTCTGATTCTACTCAAGGAATCATGTAAACACTTTAACTTGTTCTGTGATCATAGAGTTGTTTTGTTTAGGAAAGACCTTTAAGATCCTCAGGTTCAGCTGGGAACCTAGCAGTGCCACATCAGCACTAAACCATGTCCCTCAGCACCACATCTGCACAGCTTTGAAAGACCTATAATATAATCAGGTTCAGCTGGGAACCTAACAGTGCCACATCAGCACTAAACCATGTCCCTCAGCACCACATCTGCACAGCTTTGAAAGACCTATAATATAATCAGGTTCAGCTGGGAACCTAACAGTGCCACATCAGCACTAAACCATGTCCCTCAGCACCACATCTGCCCAGCTTTGAAAGACCTGTAATATAATCAGGTTCAGCTGGGAACCCAGCACTACCAAGTCAGCACTAAACCATGTCCCTCAGCACCACATCTGCACAGCTTTGAAACCCCTCCAGGGATGTGGACTCCACCAGTGCCCTGGGCAGCCTGTTGCAGAGCTTGGCAAGACATTTCCTAACCCTCAGTCCACTGGGACTGATTCAACCATCACTCCCTGGTGCTGATAGATGTTGGGAAGTAACTTGGTGAGCCACTTCCACCAGGCCACTCAGTACCACTGGGTGACTGACTAGCTTGAGGGACCAATGAATGAATGAAACCAAAGAGATGATAAACTCACACTGAGGAGCCAGGACAAGTTCCTTCACAATATGACAGCTCAACAGGTTCAGGAGATTGGCAGTCACCTTGGCGGATCACTGTTTTCTTGCTGTAAGGTTTGCAGTTTGGAGCTTCATAGAAAGAGAGGGGGAGGAAAAAATACACTTTAGATGTCTAGTTCAGCACTGAATCAATGCTGAAACAATTTCCAAGAGCTTGATGTTGGGTTATGGAGAATCTGAAATGCATGGCAATGTTGGGAGGAGCTGTGAAGTGCATCTGGAGTTCTCAGGTTATTTGATCTCAGCTGTGCAGCATCATAGAATTGTTTTGGTTGAAACAGATCCCTCAGATCACCAAGGTCAAGGTAATGTAGGGGCCTGAGCATTAGTGCTCATTCAGGAAATCAGGGAAACAATTTTGCTTCATTCTTTGGAATCAAATAGTGAAGCACAGGGTCCCAATGAACAGGGTAAGTGAAAGCTGGTGGAGAGAGGAATCTTTCCATCCACTCAAAGACAGAAGTTGAGTGCAGTGCTCTGCAAGGAAAGGAAGTGAGCACAGCAGTACTTACGTTTACATATTGTGCAGCAGCCATCAGGAGTTGTCTCTGTTTCATTCTGTGCAGAAGTAAAGAAAGGTTTGTGTTAGTGCCCAGGTGACAACTGCAGGGGTGATCAGCATTACTGACACTGGGCTCCTGCCATGGGAGGGAAGGCTGAGAACTGGGGTTGAGAAGAGAAGGCTTAGGCCAGACCTTATTACCATGGGCTAGGACATAAAGGGCAGCTACCAAGAAGATAAGAGACTCCCTTTTTATAAGGAGTCCCATGGAGAAGACAGGTGATGAGGACGAGTCACTGCTGGGAGAATTCCCATTGGACTCTAGAAGAAAATGTTTCCCTGTGAGAACAGTTGGACATTGGAATCACCTCCCAAGGGAAGCAGTGGAGTCCCCTGCATGGGCAGTTTGAAGACTCAGGCTGACAGAGTGCTGGGCCAGCTCATTCCACCTACACTGTGACCTAGAAAGGTTGGAGCAGATGATCATAGAATCATCTGGGTTGGAAGCAACCTCCAAAGCTCATCCAGTTCAACCCCTCTGTAGTCAGCAGGGGCATCCTCAAGTAGATCAGGTTGCCCAGAGCCCTGTCAAGCCTAGCTTTGAATATCTCCAGGGATGGGGCCCCAACCACCTCTCTGGGCAACCTGTTCCAGTGCTCAGTCACCCTCATGGTGCAGAGCTTGTTCCTTACATCCAGTCTAAATCTGTTCTGCTCTAATTTCAAACCATTGTCCCTTGTCCTGTCACTGCAGGCCTTTGTAAACAGTCCCTCTGCAGCCTTCTTGCAGGCTACCTGCAGCTCCTGGAAGGCGGTGAGTAGGTGCTTGGAGTGCCTTCCAACTTGGCAGTCTGTGATTCTCTGAACACTAAAATGCTGTCCCCACCACAGAAGCCTTGAGCCCTCATAACCTCCTGTAACAACACTAAAGCTGTCCCTGGTACTACCACCCCAGCAAGCTTTATTTCTGAGGGCATCCCTGCAACCGCAGTGCAGGTGGGTTTGTTGTGTTCCTCCTCGCTCCCTCTCTCGCCCTCTCTCCCTCTTGTTCCTTCCAAGCTGCATTTGATAAATGAAGAATCAATCCCAACTTACAGGATCACACTCTCCTGGCTCGTAGGCAGGGCACACTCGTTTGGATTGGACTGCAACAAATTGATCTTCGATTTTTTCACACTTGTAATGGCTGCAGTTGTCGAGCCGCAGGATCTCATCCACCTAAGAGTCAGGAGGGAAAAACAAACAGTGATTGGCATTTGGATTGTGTTTGGTTGGCTTCTTTTTTTATTTCTTTTTCCTTCTTTCAGTGCAATCAAAATTATAGCAGCCTGATGACATCAAAACTGACTTGGTTACTGATGTTCTCATGTCTCAGAGATGCTCAGAGGCTTCTCAGCTTCTTTCAAGTGGTAAAAGCAAAAGCTCTGCAAACTGGATTTAAGCCAAACCTGAAATCCAGGATGTGGATGCTCAGGGTGCAAATCAGAAACCATTACCTGCTTAACTACATAGATTAAAGTTTTGTTTTCAGAGATTCATGGAATGGGTTAGATTGGAAGGGACCCCCTATGGCAGGGGGTTGGAATTAGATGATCTTTGAGGTCCCTTCCAACCTTACCATTCTATGATTCTATGACATTAAAGATCACTCAGTTCCAATCCCCTTGCCATGGGCAGGGACACTTCCCACCAACCCAGTTTGCTCAACACCTCATCCAACCTGGCCTTGAACATCTCCAGAGAGGGAGCAGCCACAACCTCCCTGGGCAACCTGTGCCAGTGTCTCACCACCCTCACTCTCAAGAATTTCTTTCTAATCTCCAGTTTATATCTGCCCTCCTCAAGCATTAATCTATTGCCCCTTGTCCTGTCACTCCCCAGCTCTCCTGTAGCCTCTTCACAGGTACTGGAAGGCTGCTCTGAGGTCTCCCTGGAACCTTCTCTTCTCCAGGCTGAACAACCCCAGCTCTCCCAGCCTGTCCCCATAGCAGAGGTTCTCCAGCCCTCTGATCATCTTGGTGGCCTCCTCTGGACCCTCTCCAGCAGCTCCATGTTCTTCTTGTGCCAGGGACACCAGAACTAGAGGCAGTGCTGCAGGTCTGAGCAGAGCAGAGGGGCAGAATCCCCACCCTGTGCTGCTGCTCTCCTCACTCTGGATGCAGCCAGCACACTGCTGGCTCCTGGGCAGTTTGGCACCAATTAACACCCTCCAAGGCCTTCTCCTCCAGACTGCACTCAAGCCACTCTTCCCAGTCAGTGTCCAGTGCAGAAAATGGGTGTTGTTTTCAGAGTAATTTGAGTATTAATTAGATTTTTACTAGTAAGGGACAGGAGCTGAGTCAGAGCTGCTCTAACCCCTGCTGGCTGATAGACTGCAGGCAGAAGGGTGCTTACCTTGAGCACATGGATGGTGCCATTACTCAGTTTGATCTTGCAGGCGACTTCGATACACTTCCCACAGCACTGTCCATCCTCAACCATGTATTGATAGCCCTACTCAGAAGGGAAGGAAAGAGAAGGTGTGTGGGGGTTGGAGATGGGTAACTGGAGCCCTCCTGTTACAGGGCTGAGCTGAGCAGCCCTCAGACCCTCAACTCACCAGCGAGCAAGATGTGTTGCACTGAACCCTTTCACACTGCACCAGGTTTTCCTGAGTCTCTGGGTCTTTCTCAGAACTGCAGGTGCATTTCTGGCACGAATCAATTTCTGTTGTCATTCCAACCTGGAAGACAGGGAGGGGGGGAAATCAATTCCAGTGGCAACAGTTTCTATCTAATACAGGCAGAGCTGAAAGTGTTGCTGAGGAGTGCTAATGCTGCTGAAATGCAAGGGTGACTGAGGTGTTCAACACTCTTTGGGCACCAAGTTGTTTGGTTTTTTATTTGTAATTGATAACTGGAGATTGAAATATTTGGGGAAAGGTGTAAATCATAGAATGGCAAGGTTGGAAGGGACCTCAAGGATCATCTAGTTCCAACCCCCTGACATAGGCAGGGACACCTCCCACTAGTACAGGTCATTCTTGGCCTTGTCTGACCTGGCCTTGAACACCTTCGGAGGGGGGGAGCAGCCACAACCTCCCTGGGCAACCTGTGCCAGTGTCTCACTAGCCTCTGTGAAGAACTCCTTTCTAACATCCAGTTTCAATCTCCCCTCTGCCAGTTCAAACCCATTGTCCCTTGTCCTGTCATTGCAAGACCTTGTCAATAGTCCCTCCCCAGCCTTCCTGTAGCCCTCTTCAGATACTGGAAGGCTACTCTAAGGTCTCCTGGAAACCTTCTCTTCTCCAGGCTGCAGAACCCAAACTCTTGTAGCCTGTCCTCAGAGCAGAGCTGCTGCAGCCCTCTGAGCATCTTCGTGGCCTCCTCTAGACCCACTCCAACAGTTCCATGTCCTTCAATTACAGTAATGCAGATCCACAAACAGAGGTGCACAGGAATCATAGAATGGTTTAGGTCAGAAGGGCCCTCGAAGGTCATCCAGTTCCAACCCCTTGCCATAGGCAGGGACACCTCCCACTGGAACAGCTCACTCAAGGGAATTGGATTTTATGGGAATGGAATTGCAAGGGGCTATGGATTTCACTCTTTCTGAAATGCCTGCCCAAGAGGCTTCAGTGCTCTATTATTATTTGCAAAAGTTTTAGGTATCAATTAAAGCAAAAACCCAGGCTTTGCTTTTGAGGGTTCTCTGAGCTTATTGCAGAGTGGTTGAGTTTGGGCTATTCATCAGCTCACTTGGAAAAACCATTAATGCCACAAGGAGAAAGAAAGTACATCACTGAAACTGGGACACTTGGTTTGTGCCATGTGTTGGTAAAAGGAATGTTCTCAAAGGCCTCTTTTGGAGGGAAGGGTCTCCATGTCCCTTCAGCACTGTAAGCACAGCATCCTCACCATGTACACTGTGCCATTAATCACACAGGTGTCAGGCATTCGTCCTGAAAAACAAAGGAAATAGCAAGTTTGGAGTAAGCTGAACTTGTGAGACCACCTGAGAAGTCAAAATGTTAGCAAGTTCTGTTAGTAATGCACAGGTTATGGAAAACCTGGATTCAGACCCCTTACATGCTTAGACCTGAGGCACAGGAAGTTTAATTTAAACATGAGGAATTTTTTTCACTGTGAGGGTGGCAGAACCCTGGCACAGGCTGTCCAGTGGGATTGTGGAGTCTCCTTCTCTGGAAATGTTCAAACTTGCCTGGATGTGTTCCTGTGTGATCTGCTGTAGGTGATCCTGCTCTGGTAGGGGGGTTGGACTGGATGAGCTTTGGAGGTCCCTTCCAGCCACTGACATTCTATGATTCTATGACCTCCTGCTCATTATATCTGTAGTTTAACTTCAGCTTCACTTTCATAGAATCACAGAATTGTCAGGGTTGGAAGGGACCTCAAGGATCATCCTATTCCAAACCCCCCTGCCATGGGCAGGGACACCTTACACTAGAGCAGGTTGTTCAGAGCCACATCCAACCTGGCCTTAAAACTTCTGAGGATGAGAGTTCCACCACCTCTTTGGGCAACCTGTTCCAGTGTCTCACCATCCTCATGGTGAAGAACTTCTTCCTAACATCCAATGTGCAATCTACCCACTTCTGGTTTTGCTCCATTTCCCCCAGTCCTATCCCTACCTGACACACTAAAAACTCCCTCCCCAGCTTTCCTGTATCCCACTTCAGACACTGGAAGGCCACAAGAAAGTCTCCTTGGAACCTTCTACTCTCCAGACTGAATAACCCCAACTCTCAGTCTATCTTCATAGGAGAGATGCTCCAGCTGAAATTATTCACCCCTTTGAAATCACTGAGAAGAGTTGAGGAGGAATGGCTACCAACTTGAGCTAGGCATGAAAAATCCCTTTTGGTATCAGCTTCACTTCATATTAAATGAGTTGTTTCCTCTTGGAAACATAGAGTTCCAGACACCTTCAAAGATGCCTTTGTTACTGATCCCTGATCACAGAGCCATGAAATTGTTTGGGTTGGGAAAGGCCTTTCAGATCATCCAGTCCCAACTATGAACCTAGCGCTGCCAAGTCACCACTGTACCATGTCCCTCAGCACCTCACAGATGTCTTGGATGGAAGATTGAACTCTGGCTGAATTAAAGGCTGTGGTCACAGAATTAATTAGTCAGCATGGCAAAGCCCCTTTGTGTCTAGCACAGAACTTGGCCATTCCTTTGCTCTGAGCTTTCTGTTTGAGGCTTCATTTGTGGCTACTTTTTTATTCCGTTGTATAAATATATGTGTGTGTATATATATATATATATACATACACACACACATATATTTTATATGCAAATAAGCATCTATAGCTTGAATTTTTATTTTTTTCCTATCATTCAGTGACAGTGTAAAAGTGTAATTATTTTTCAAACAGCAGCAATGCAGTTACTGATCACAGCTGACTTTGTTTTACTTGTTTTTATGGTTAACTGTTACATTTTCTGCTGGCTCCTTAACTTAGCTAACCTTAACGTGTTCCAGTGGTACATGAGTAACACTAATGAACATCCTTTAGTAATCTTTATGACTACAGATACAGAGATAGCTGAGATGCATGGACCACTTGAAGGTCCTCTCCCATCCATTCTAATTCCCTCAGCAAACTTCACTGGTATTAGCATTTTGATTATCACAGAATCACAGAACCTAAGAGGTTGGAAGGGACCTCCAGAGATCATCCAGTCCAAGCCCCCTACCAAGGCAGCATCACCCACGGTAGTCCACACAGGAATGCATCCATGTGGGTTTTGAAAGTCTCCAGAGAAGGAGACTCCACAGCCTCCTGGGCAGCCTGCTCCAGAGCTCTGTCACCCTCACTGTAAAGAAGTTTCTCCTCATATTGAGGTGAAACCTTCTGTGTTTGTGCATGTTGTTCCTTGTCTTATTGCTGCCAACCAGGGAAAAGAGCTTGGCCCCAGCCGCTTGACACCCACCCCTCAGGTATTTATAGACATTGATGAGATTTTTTTTTTAATATATAGACACTGATGATTGATTAAGCATCCAATGCATATTCAGCCAAAAAAGAAAAGATTAATTTTCAGTGAGCCTACACAATTTGAGGCAGACTTTGCTGGGACTGATCCATGAGAACCTGCTGAGGACTTGCATTTGCAGAAGTGGGAGTGCAGCCTTGGTGTTTCTAGATGCTTTTGGAATACTCACGGCATTCATGTTGAGGACAGCATGGCTCTGCTTCTGAGAGGATAGGCATGGAAATAAATCCTGGGGCACACTTTTGTGTCTGGTTGGTTTGGCATGGCAGTGGCTGGCATCGTGTGGTGGTGGTGCTGGGGTCACAGACGCACTCCTGGCAGTTACTTATCCAGGTCTCTCCAGGCTGAAAATAGGGAAAGGATTTGTTCATAAAGTGCTTTCTCATCCTGGTTGTTCTCTTTCAGGTTGATGAGACTGAAAATTGGTAGGAAGTTCAGACTGGAGTGTTCTTAGAATCACAGAATTGCTTTGGTTGGCAAAGTTGACCTCATTGAGTCCAACCTAACAGCTCCGTGCCCACTGTCCCAAAGTGCCATGTCTATGTGGGTTTTGAACATTTCCAGCCTGCTTCAGTTCCTGCCCACCCTCTCAGTGAAGAAGTTTCTTCTAATGTCCCACCTAAACCTACCATGGCACAGCTGAAGGCCATTTCACTGAATCATAGAAACACTCAGGTTGGAAAAGCCCATCATAATCACCAAGCCAAACCATTAACCCTACTCTACAAGGTTCACCCTAACCCATATTCCCAAGCACCACATCTAAACAACCTTTAAACACATCTTCTCATTCTATCACATGATAATAGGGAGGAGACCAACCCCCACCCCACTGCAACCTCCTTTTGGGGAGCTGTAGAGAGTGAGAAGGTCTTAGTGTATGGTTTTAGGCTTCAAGGCAAGCTGAGAACAACCACAGAATATTCTTCTGTGTGGAAAGCAGGAGAGTTGAAGGCCATGGCAGATTGAAGACCTGTGCACTATGGGGTCATGTGGAAAGGAGCTGAAGGTGATGTAAGGTTGAAGACCTGTGCACTGTGGGGCATGGGGGAAGGAGCTGAAGGTGATGTAAGGTTGAAGACCTGTGCACTGTGGGGCATGGGGGAAGGAGCTGAAGGTGATGTAAGGTTGAAGACCTGTGCACTGTGGGGCATGGGGGAAGGAGCTGAAGGTGATGTAAGGTTGAAGACCTGTGCACTGTGGGGCATGGGGGAAGGAGCTGAAGGTGATGTAAGGTTGAAGACCTGTGCACTGTGGGGCATGGGGGAAGGAGCTGAAGGTGATGTAAGGTTGAAGACCTGTGCACTGTGGGGCATGGGGGAAGGAGCTGAAGGTGATGTAAGGTTGAAGACCTGTGCACTGTGGGGCATGGGGGAAGGAGCTGAAGGTGATGTAAGGTTGAAGACCTGTGCACTGTGGGGCATGGGGGAAGGAGCTGAAGGTGATGTAAGGTTGAAGACCTGTGCACTGTGGGGCATGGGGGAAGGAGCTGAAGGTGATGTAAGGTTGAAGACCTGTGCACTGTGGGGCATGGGGGAAGGAGCTGAAGGTGATGTAAGGTTGAAGACCTGTGCACTGTGGGGCATGGGGGAAGGAGCTGAAGGTGATGTAAGGTTGAAGACCTGTGCACTGTGGGGCATGGGGGAAGGAGCTGAAGGTGATGTAAGGTTGAAGACCTGTGCACTGTGGGGCATGGGGGAAGGAGCTGAAGGTGATGTAAGGTTGAAGACCTGTGCACTGTGGGGCATGGGGGAAGGAGCTGAAGGTGATGTAAGGTTGAAGACCTGTGCACTGTGGGGCATGGGGGAAGGAGCTGAAGGTGATGTAAGGTTGAAGACCTGTGCACTGTGGGGCATGGGGGAAGGAGCTGAAGGTGATGTAAGGTTGAAGACCTGTGCACTGTGGGGCATGGGGGAAGGAGCTGAAGGTGATGTAAGGTTGAAGACCTGTGCACTGTGGGGCATGGGGGAAGGAGCTGAAGGTGATGTAAGGTTGAAGACCTGTGCACTGTGGGGCATGGGGGAAGGAGCTGAAGGTGATGTAAGGTTGAAGACCTGTGCACTGTGGGGCATGGGGGAAGGAGCTGAAGGTGATGTAAGGTTGAAGACCTGTGCACTGTGGGGCATGGGGGAAGGAGCTGAAGGTGATGTAAGGTTGAAGACCTGTGCACTGTGGGGCATGGGGGAAGGAGCTGAAGGTGATGTAAGGTTGAAGACCTGTGCACTGTGGGGTCATGTGGAAAGGAGGAGAGTTGAAAGTGATGGAAAGCTGAAGACTTGTGCACTATGGGGTCATGTGGAAAGGAGGAGAGTTGAAGGCAATAGAAGGTTGAAGACCTGTGCACTGTGGGGTCATTTGTGACACAACCAACTCTGTTACTCAAGCCCACACAAGGTGAGTTGAGTTGGCTATCAGAGGTCAGGTATTGGGCTGGTTTGTGGTGATGACGGTGTGAGAGAGCAAAAAGGGGAAGCACCTTTCGTGAAGGAAGGACATCAGTGCAGTTGGTGGGGAGCTGTGGTGTGGTTGTTGGGGCAGAAGAAGGCAGAGATGTGGAAGACATGGTTTGTGTGGTAGCTCTTGAGGTGGCTGTAGTGGCAGGAGTTGTGGAGGGACAGGCACCCTGGAAAGCCTCAATTTCACACTCCTTACTGCAGAGCGCATAGAAGTTGCAGCCAGCCCTGTCTGTCCTGTTGTAGACCACTTCCCCTGGAGAGGAAAAACAGGAGAATGAATTAAAAGACCAATGAAGATACTTAGGGAAAAAAACCAAACCAACAAAACCAAGCCAAACACCCAACCAAACAAGAAAATACTGGGAAAATATAAAGTAGATAAGAAGTTCTACCTTTGGGTGGGTTCGAGTGGTCCTCTTTAACTGAATGGAGTATTGAGGGCTTAGGGTGGTGGTGGGCATTTGTATACCCATAAAATCAGGCACTTACCAGGAGAAAATAGATTGTCAAAGACATGGCAAAAGCAGGGAGTGGTTCTGCTTGCTTCTGTGGTGCGAGGTGTGCTGGAGGAAGAGCTCAAGATGGTGGAAATCCTGGTGGTAGCACGTGGTGTGCCAGCTGTAGAGACTGTGGAGCACAAGACACACGTTCAGATGGCAGCACAGCATTGGGATCTCAGAACTTAAACATATTAGAGCGGGCCAACTGAGCCAACAGGAAGCTTCATGGAAACATGAGGAGGAATTTTTTCCTTGTGAGGGTGACAGAACCCTGGAACAGGCTGCCCAGGGCGAGTGTGGTGTCTCCTTTTCTGCAGATATTCACAACTCACAGAATCATAGAATTGACCAGGCTTGAAGAGACCTCCAAGATCTTCCAGTCCAACCTATAAACTCGCCTGGCTGTGTTCCTGTGTGATCTGCTCTAGGTGATCCTGCTTTGGCAGGAAGGTTGGACTGGATGAGCTTTCGAGGTCCCTTCCAGCCCCTGACATTCTGTAACAGTGTGATTCTGTGATTCTGGTTTGTGGCCTTGACCCAGTGCTGAGTGGAGGCTGTGGGAATCTTGAAGCTGTGCGTTGAGTATCAGGTGGGAATCACAAATATTAGAAGAGAAAGATCTAATGTTTTCCAGTGTTTCAAAGTCATCTCTGTCTCCCTCTAACTCAGGATGAGTGATGCTAGGATGGCAGTTCCACTAGCACACTCAGAGGGGACAGAGATGAAAAAGAGCTTTGCTGGAAAAACCAAGATGGGTACTAGAATAACAGAGAGAAAACAATGAGAACAAGGTTCTTCTCCTGAAATAGTAATGTGTAACCTTTCCAGAGACATATGGGGACGCACCTGGGCTGGTTGTGGTCACTACATTTCCTGTGGGCACAGTGGAGGTGGTGGTGGGTGATGTAGGGGCCTGAGTGGGCACAGTGGATGTTTCTGCTGGAGCAGATGTGGTTGCAGCTGTTGTGGTGCTTCCTGTGGTGGTAGTGGAGGTGCTGGCAGTGCTGCTGGCTGTGGTTGTGATGGTTGTTGTGGCTTGTTTTGGAGGTGGAGATGTCTTGGCTGTGCTGGTGCTGCTGGTGGTTGTGATGAGAGTAGTACCTTCTGTTGTTGGGGCAGCAGTAGTTGAGCCAAGAGTGGTGCCAGCTGTGGTCACTATTTGTCCTGTGGGCACAGTGGAGGTGGTTGTGGGTGATGTAGGA
>VWZE01023421.1:31180-41583 GCA_013396675.1 Eubucco bourcierii | reverse complement strand
GACAGGCTGAGGGAGTTGGGGCTCTTCAGCCTGGAGAAGAGAAGGCTTCGAGGGGACCTGATAGTAGCCTTCCAGTATCTGAAGGGGGCCTACAGGAAGGCTGGGGAAGGATTATTTACAAGGTCCTGCAATGACAGGACAAGGGGCAATGGGCTTAAACTGGCAGAGGGGAGATTTAGACTAGATGTTAGGAGGAAGTTCTTTACAGTAAGGGTGGTGAGGCACTGGAACAGGTTGCCCAGGGAGGTTGTGGCTGCTCCCTCCCTGGATGTGTTCAAGGCCAGATTGGATGAGGCCTTGAGTAACCTCTACTAGTGGGAGGTGTCCCTGCCTATGGCAGGGGGTTGGAACTAGATGATCCTTGAGGTCCCTTCCAACCTTACCATTCTATGATTCTATGATTCTATGATTTCATCCCATCAGCCTATATAAACTGTCTGTATAGTCAATTTCTGCCCCTTTTTCTCCTTCTCCCTACTCCAAGCAGGACCTTCACTCTTGTAGGGCAGGTTTGCAGCCTGGCTTGGCTTTGGCCGAGCTGATTTTTACTGCATTATTCAGGTTTGGGTAGGGAGGTATGGGGCAGGAGGGCTTTGAGGTCTGCCTAGTTGAGGGGGAGGTTTTGGACAACATTGGCCTAGTGAGGTTTGGTAAAGTCCAGATTGGAAAGAGTGGAGGGAAGCTGAATGTGGCTTTTGTTGATGTGTGTTTTTGTAGTGCTGTACACAGCTGTGAGTAGTACTTCAATTTACATTTCCTTCCAATCCTGTGTGGAGCATTTCATTTTCCTCCTCTGGGGAGGGCTGAAAGGATTTGTCTGCCCTAAAACCACAACAAGAGGTGTCTCCAAAAAAATTTTTTTCCTTTACTGTGAAGAAACCACAGCTGTACACAGAGACAAAGCAGTAGCCAGTGTCATCAGAGCTGCCAAAGTCCAGAGCTCCTTACCATCATCA
The DNA here is from genome assembly GCA_013396675.1 of Eubucco bourcierii. Lineage (NCBI taxonomy): Eukaryota > Metazoa > Chordata > Aves > Piciformes > Ramphastidae > Eubucco > Eubucco bourcierii. The sequence continues at coordinate 40,627 of VWZE01023421.1, read as the reverse complement.
CTGAAGACTGGGACAGTGAGCAAGTACTGCAGAACCTTCAGATCCCTTTCAAAAGGACACTCCACTTGTTTCCACGTCATAAACTCACTGACTTGTTTTGCCAATTCCCAAAATTTCTGCCAGGACAGAAGAGAAAACAGAAGTGGTGCCATACAGTCAGCATTACTATTTACCCTAAACAGTCTTTTAAGAGACAGCTATCTTAGTTTCAGGTCCAAGGTTGGATTCTCCCCAGCTTTCAAGTTAGAATTGAAAGTGCTCTGGCCCCACAACTCAGCTTTTAAGTTTTGCATTTCTGCTTCAAACTGAGATGAATTCTCACCCCTGCAGCCTGACAACATGGTGGTTGTTCATGAATATAAATAGTAGATCACAATCTGCACTTCATTTCTCTTCAAGGAGTTGGTAAAGCTCCTTAAGCCCAAGTCTTCACTGTGATGATGTTCATGCTTATTTGTTTCACTGTGACATGTTTAGTAATTTCCACTTCAAAAGTCTTTCTATGCTTACTGCTGACATTTTGAAAGTCAGATGTTCCACTTTAGTTAGCTCATCTGCAGTGCTCTCATTTTCTTGCTGGAAATTGATTCCAGAAATAAATACTCCTCGTGTAGTCTGTGCTGATGTCACTCATTGACAAATTCTTTCAAATAAAGGTTAATGTGCCTCAGAAGCACATGGATTCCTGGAGTAAAAGAGCATTCCAGGTCATCATCAGAGAATTACAGAATGGTTTGGGTTGAAAGGGACCTCTAAAGGTCATTCAGTCCAGCCTTCTCTGCAGTCAGCAGGGACATCCTCCACTAGATCAGGCTGCCCACAGCCCCATCCAGCCTCACCTTGAATAGCCTAGGCCTAACTACATCCCTGGGCAATCTGTTGCAGTGTTCTAGCACCCTCATGGTGCAGAACTTGTTACTCACATCCATCTAAATCTGTTCTTCTCTTGTTTGAAGCCATTGTCCCTTGTCCTATCCCCACAGGCCTTTGCAAACAGTCTCTCTACATCCTGCTTGTGGACCTCTCCAGGTACTGGCAGGCTGCTCTGAGGTCACCCTGGAGCCTTCTCTTCTCCAGGCTGAACAACCCCAGCTCCCTTAGCCTGCCCTCATAGCAGAGCTGCTCCAACCCCCTGATCCTTTTCATGGCCTCCTTTGGACCCTCTCCATCAGGTCCATGTCCCTCCTGTATTGAGGCCTCCAGAGCTGGACACAGCACTCCAGGTGAGGTCTCCCCAGAGCAGTCTATCTTTAGAACAAGTTGGTTCAGACTGATGACTACAAGTGAAGTGTCCTGCAATTCTTTGTGTCTGATCCAGGCTTCTTGAAAGCTGAAAGCACCAGCAAACAAATCACTGAGCAACCCACACTGCCAGAGAACCAGCAGGAAATCGGAGGCAGAAAAACTACTGAGAAACAAGAGACTCAAAACTCCTTCACTGCTGCTCTGTCACATTTCTTCAGAGACAGTCTGTGACTTAACTGCACAAAAATCACTGCCTGCATTTGGACAAAGGATGAATTCAACTCGTACCTGAAAAAGCTCTGAAAGTCTAATTTGACTGAATTTGCCATAAAGTATAATAAACTGGAGTTGAAAGTTCAGATGAAATTGGGCACTGGGAAAAAAGTTCTCTTTTTATCTACAAAAAAATGTGAACACCATCAGGGTTTCTACAAACATTCCATCCTCAGGAAAACTTCTTTCTGAGCACCTCCTAGCTTCTGTGAGAAGCAGCAGATACACTCCAATTCCAGTCTAATTTTCCTCTCCCTCTATTCAGTGGAAGCTGAACCATGATGTGGGCTGAACCCTCTCTCAGTACCACACCGGGCACTCTACTTACCTCAAAATTGACATGGCCGTTTGGAAGATGATTGGCACAACCCTCATTGAGGAAGTAAATATCTTTGATCAAGAGGCTGAAGAAAGGTATCACAATCTGAGGGAAGAACAACATGATTCTCAGTCTGATCTCAAACCAAACCCATAATGCTCTACAGAGAAAATTCAAAGGAAGTCAAGTGGTACAAAAGCAAAATCCTAAGGGAGCTGTAGGATTTCCCTCTCTCACTACACAATTCTTATTGCATTCACTGAATTTTTTAATTCCTGATGTTTCTCTATAAAGGAAATCCTCTCAAGGAAGGTAAGATAATCCTTGTAGTTTTATTTCCAGATCTGTGCCAAACTGCTACCATTACCTTGAACTGTTCATGGTACCAAGTGCCACATCCAGTCTCTTTTTAAACACTTTCAGAGACAGGTACCCTGCCAAGACCAAAGCTTAGCATGTAGCGTAAGCACCACATTTCACTGCTCCCCACTGCCAAGCCATGTGCAGAAATACCTTCTCTCTGCTGCTGTGAGCTGTCAGGGACCTCTGAGTGGCTCCACGCAGAGCAGTTCGGTAGTTATAGAAATTGCTGGAGGGGTCCATCTGATGCTGTGAGGCATGAAAGTCATGTCAGAAACCAGTGTGATACTGTGAAACCAGCCAGTGCCAACACCACACACAGGTCTTTTCACTTGAGCAACTGCTTTAAAAAGGCAAGAGGACTGCTGGAGAGCACCACAAACATGGCCTTTTAGAGGCCTGCAGTATCTCTTCACTCATCCATTTGATCAGAAGATAAATTTGTTTTCATAGAATAAGGTTTGGAATTAAAATAATAGTAATAATAATAATAATAGTAGTAGTAATAATAATAGCAACAGTAACAATATCAATAATAACAATAACTACAACAACTTCAATTTCTTTCTTCCAAACCCAAAGAACACAAATTGGCTGAACAATTTCTATTACATCTTCCAGAGTTTCATAGACATTAAATGAAGCACTTTGTAAGGAAGCCAAACTCAGATTTTAGAACAGTTAAAATACCTTTACAGGCCCACATCCAAATACTGGCCACACATACCTCAAGAATGTCAAATTTGTCTGTCTTCACTTTGGCCCAAGTCTTCTTTAACCGAGACACAGGACTCATGTTCATCCCAGCTTGATATAAGAGAGGGGAATTGTTTGGAGTAAGTAATTCTAAAGCAAAGCAGCTGTTAACAGTAATGAGTATTTTAAACAGAGCTACTTAGAAATCAGACTCAATTTTATTGAGGTTCTATTATTAAAAACAAAGCAACTTTAGGAACAAATTCAACATCTCTTACACAGTCATAGAATCATAGTCACAGAAGTTGGAAGGGACCTCCAAAGATCCAACCACCCTGCAGTCAGCAGAGACATCCTCAACTAGATCAGGTTGCCCAGAGCACCTCAGCCACCTGAGCAACCTGTTGCAGTGCTCAACCACCCTCACTGTAAAGAACCTTCCAGGGAGTTGTGAAGAGCAATGAGGCCTCCCTTCAGGCCCCTCTTCTGCAGACTGAATACCCCCAGCTCCCTCACCTGCTCAGAAGACATTTTTTAATTCTCCATGTTACAGGAAGAAGTTAAAAAACTTCTTCCAATTTAGCACTAAAATTGGTTTCAAAAGCTTCATTGAAACTGTGCAGAGATTGAAAACTTTGTTTTTCTGTCATTTACACTACAGCAGTAAATAATTTCTTACATGCATAATGCTAGAAGAACACTGAGCAATTCTCAAACACTTCCCTCCCTCTCAGTTTTACCCTGAGCCTGTTAAGCAGCAGACTTTTGGATAAAGCAATTCCTTTTCCTATATCCAGATTCCAGCAGAGCCAAAAGGTCCCAGGACACATACTTACAAATAATGGCCATTAAGGAGTTGAAGTTGCCAATGTTAAAACATTCCCGTGCCACGTCAGTGAAATATTCTATCACTCTTGCTCTGTGCTTCTTCTTCACAGGCTGCAAGAAAGGCCACCAGTGTTACACCCCTCAGGAAACACAGCACTCTGACCCACCCCCAGAAGAAACAACACCCCTCTTAGAAGACTTTTCCACATGTACCACCACTTCATATGACGCTTTACGTGCAGAGGAGGCCACAGTGCTGTGTTCAAAAGCCCTCAGGACAGCAAAGAATCTAGATACAGGGCAGCTAGAGAGCAAATACAATAGATACTCTGCTAAGAAGTATCTGAAGAACAGCAGAGCAGAGAAGGGGTCAGCACAGAGGAGAGAAAGGATGTTTCCTCTAAGAAGGGACATTTACAGGAGAGAAATGCAGGCCAGATGCATTCCTGTGCCAGGAAGGGCTAACCCGGCAGAACACTGCCACTGTGCCAAAGAAAAAAGCCTGAGGATGATGCTGAAAACATGGAACTTCTTTCCAGTTCAGCCTTGTGCTGACCTCATGACACGTGAAAAAGCACAAAGCTGAGAGAACAAGAAGGCAGAGAGCACACTGAAAGGGCACCAACCCTGGAAGGGCCGCATAGTTACAGAAGACCAGACCAAACAAGACCTTTTATTAGAGTAAATCCTTGCTCACCATACAGATTTCTGTTGCAACCAAGTAACTGAGCCTGTTAAACCATTCCACGTAGGCTTCCAGATTCTGGGTCTTCTTTTGGTCTCCATAGCACCTCTGCAGACAGGAGAAAAACAGCAACTTTCAGTGCAATCTTCATCTTTTCCCTGAAAGAGACCTTCTGACTTTCTGCATTGCTATCCCCAAACACTGTCAAGTAACTAGGAATAACTCAATTATCCACTGACAAAAAGCTTGGAAGGAGAGCGGCAATGAGAGCCTTTGAACATTTCTTTTTGAGCTGCAGGTTTGGTAAAGCACTCAAGTAGGCATGCAGAATCCATCCTTGCTGTAAGTCCTACTAGGATGTCCTTAAGTGCCAGGTTCACACACTAATTGAACACCCCCAGGGATAGTGACTCCAGCACTGGACAGACCATTCCAACGTTTGAGAACCCTCTCTGTGAGAAAGTATCTCCTAGAATCCAGCCTGAACCTCCTCTGGTGCAAACTGAAACCATTTCCTCTAGTCCTGTTGCTTGCCACCAAGGTTGCTCCCTCCTTGCTCCAACCTCCTTTCAGGAAGCTGCAGAGAGTAATGAGGTCTCCCTCAGAATTTGTCCTCCGGGAAGAAAAACCATCAACAGAATTTTAATATAATAAGTCCTAAAGCATTTTGACTACAAAGCTCTTTTCTGATACTCCTCATTTACTGCTTTCAGCTCATGGGACATCTGAACTCCAGGATGTTAAATGCCTCATTTCAGAGTTACTCCAGATCTTTGCCAGTTACCTTGTCATTATCCAAAGGATCCTTTTGCACAAAGGCCTGAACAAATTCTTCTGGTCCAATATAATTGAGCCTCTCCTAAACAAAGCATACAAGCAGACAAATCATAGCCTTTCTTAACCCACATTTCAAAAAGAGGGGGGAAAACAAAACCATACTCAAAGTATAACAACTCACAAGCTCTATGTGTGTCAGCTGCTGAGCCAGCACATAGGGATCGTTGCACACAGTGATGATGTCCCTCTGGATGGTCTGGGGCTTGGTCTTTAGAAGTGTGAGGTGATCTTTGGATGTGGCATTAATTTTTGCAAGTACTTCTTCATACTGGCCAACAGTGGTGAGCTTCCGAATCAGGTTCTGGAGGAGCTGTTGTACTTTCTTCCTGTACACCTGTCAGGACATGAAATATTTAGGAGATGGTTTCACAATGTGAGAAGACAGCATTTTGCCCAGACAAAAATATCCATAAAAAATAACAATCCCACTGGGATTGTCCTCCCCTCCATGCAGCACACAGCTGAAGCCTCAGAGCTTTTGTCCTGTCCCTCCCATGCTCATGTCAAGCAGACAGCTACAGAGCTAGGGGAAACAATGTGCTGGAGCCATATGAAGTGGGTGCTGTGAGGCTGTTGGTGGAGACAGCAGTGCTGCAGATGCTTAAAAGAGATTTTGTACCACATGCAATTCTATTATGGGTTTGGGGATGGAGTGAAGTCTGCCTGTACAATGAAAAGGATCTGCTTATCATAGAACGGTAAGGTTGGAAGGGATCTCAAGGATCACCCAGTTCCAACCCCCTGCCATAGGCAGGGACACCTCCCACTAGCACAGGTCACTCAAGGCCTCGTCCAATCTGGCCTTGAACACCTTCAGGCAGGGAGCAGCCACAACCTCCCTGGGCAACCTGTTCCAGTGTTTCAGCACCCTCACTGTAAAGAACTTCCTGCTAAGGTCCAGTCTAAATCTCCCCCTCTGCCAGTTTAAACCCATTACCCCTTGTCCTGTCATTGCCAGACTTTGTCAATAGTCCCTCCCCAGCCTTCCTGTAGGCTGACCATCTTCGTGGTTCTCCTCTGGACCAACTCCAATAGTTCAACGTCCTTCCTGTGCTGGGGGCTCCAGAACTGCACACAGGACTCCAGATGGGGTGTGAGGAGAGCAGAGCAAAGGGGAAGAATCCCCTCCCTTGCCCTGCTGCCCACATTGCTCTTGATGTAGCCCAGGACTCAGTTGCTGTCTGGGCTGCACTCACACTGCAGGCTCATGTTGAGCTTTTCATCACCCTAGACCCTCAGGTCCTTTTCCTCAGGATTGTGACGTTTCTTTCTAGGTCTAACTGTTAGAATGCTTTGCCCACCAGCACCTTCATACCAAGTTCACTCAGCCACTCAGAACCACACCATGTTAATAACAACAAACCTGCACTACCAAAAGCATTAAAGAAACACCTTTTTATGCAATAACTTTGTGTACAGAACTTACCTCATCCCCGCTGGCTATTCTTTGCGCTAACTCCTTCAAGTTCCTCATCATTCTTTCATCTCTGAAATCGTACGGGAAGGTCTCTGTCCACTCAGTCAACAGCTGCAGAATTTTGGGTGCAATTTTTCGTATCCAGTTCTATTTGAAAACAGAATGCTACATGTAACAACCATGCAGCACATAAATAACCCAAAAGGAAACAGAATTCCCTTCTGAGGGATGCTGTGGAGCATAAGGGTATCAAAGTCAGTTAAATTTCCAAGCTTAGTTTAATTCAGCATTGGATTACAGGCCCACCAAAGTGAAGAGAGTGGCATTGGCTGAAATGACCTGGAAATTAAGCTCCATGTTGCTGGCAATCCCTAGAATGTTTCTCCTCATTACCAGGAGTGTCTCAGTGCAAGACATTCAGCAGTGTTTCCATAATGTGGAGCCAACTGCCAACAACAAAAAAATAGAAGCTCCAGTTCTGCATGAACTATACCTTCAAAGTGGAAAAGCAATGGAATTATTTCAGTATCTTAATTTAAATAGTGTTGTTTCCTGCTGAGGGAGAGGTTCCAGCCAGACCTCCACATTCTTACCTCTTTCTGCTCTAAAAATGACATACAACCCCCCCATGCATCCCCATCCAAAGGGTACAGCAATCTAAGCCACTCCACAGAGACTGCAGCAACAACACAGCTTAAGCACGCAAGACAGGTTAGTGTCACTGCCACTGGTGTGCTTAAGTCATTGTTACATCTTCCCAACATTCTGGCATTATAAACAGGTCAAGACAGTCTGAACCCTGAAACACAGGCAGCTTCTGAAGGGCCAGTGCAGGATACAAACAGTGGAACACACACTGCAGCAGCAGCCTGCACAGGTTGAGCAGTTTGGATGTTTCCCATAAACATCAGTAAATAAAGGGTCACATTCCGGCTGCGTACATCAGGTTTTCAGCCTGTTTAATCCCACTGAGGGCTCTTCTGAGTAGCAACATTTTGTTTGGGGTAGGGTAGAAGCATTTAACTGGAACTGCCAGGAGGCCCTGAGCAAGGCATCCTACCTTGTCCAGGCCAGGCTCACTTAGTCTCCACTGCTCCGTGCACAGGTGGCAGACTTTGGCCATGAGCTCATAGGGGTGCATGAAGAGGCGAGAGCTGAGAAGGAAGGTAAAGATGTATGTCCTCTGCAAAGAAGAGAGAGAGAGAGAGAGAGAGAAATTACTGTCAGGTGTATACTTGCTCAGCACAAAGAGAACTATGACAGTAACAGCAGCTGAATATAAGCGGAGTTACACCTTCAGCAGGAGCCTTTCCACAAGCAGAGATGCAGTTTCATCATCCCCAACTGCCTCCTCACTCTTCTTCACTGACTTCTATAAAATGTCTCAGTGCACACATGCATCTGGACAGGCCAAAAACCCTCAGGTGACAAACATTCCGTGCTCAGGGCCAACCCTCTGTCAACTCCAAACAGTTCAGCACTTCACTTGGTCACTACAAGATACGAGTGGGGCCTTAGATGAGCAATGGTAAATATGCATTAAAACCTGCTAAGTTTTAAATTAAATACTGTCCTCCTGTCACACCAATGGTCAAGCCTTTCTCCTCAGCTTGCCTGACAAGTTTTTAAGGGTCAGTTGTACATATAATCCATCCAACTGGAAGCCACATTAGGTAGGTACTTCATAAATTAACCACCAGGGTTGCATCCCTCACAACAGAGGCAATAAAGAACGAGACTGGCTACGTTAAGTAGCTTACTGCAGCTGCACTCACCAAGAACATGTGTTTACCCTACCATTGCTAATTAGTCACCTGAACCTCTGCCACAGCCATTGGTGTGACACATTCTGTCTTTGCTGCACATCTGAGAGTTCCCCTTTACAAGATGCAGCCATACAGGTAGCTGGGTGTAGATACTCACATCAGGATAGTAATCTACACTGGGTACCAAGTGCTGGATCAGAGCTTCCAGGGACCCTGAGAGAAGGTTGTTGTCATGGTAATAGAGCCCTCCACAGCTGTCCTCTTTTGACTGATAGAGGTTCCTGTTGTAGCCACTGCTGTCAAACATAGCTGCAAAGGGAGGTGTCTGTGGCATACTTTCCTGAGGAGATACACAAGATAGATAGGGGAGAATTAGCAGAAGGTGGAACATAAAAGGTTTTTCACACTGCAGAGGAGCAAAGCTAGCAGCACAGCCTGGACTGCCTGCAAACAGCACTAAAGATTGTGCTACCTCCCAGCCCAGGCAGATGTCTCACAGAAGGGCCCACACAGACTCTCATCACTGCACTTCTTTTGTATCTTCTTTTTCTTGATCAGGTGACAGACAAGAAGTCCAGGTACAGGGTTAGAAGGAGTGTACGGGAATCCAGGCAGATTTTGGGAACTCAAAACTTTCTGTGAAGCTTTTGAGGATGTGGCATGTCATAGAATCATAGAATCATAGAATGGTAAGGTTGGAAGGGACCTCAAGGATCATCTAGTTCCAACCCCCTGCCATAGGCAGGGACACCTCCCACTAGTAGAGGTTACTCAAGGCCTCATCCAATCTGGCCTTGAACACATCCAGGGAGGGAGCATCCACAACCTCCCTGGGCAACCTGTTCCAGTGCCTCACCACCCTCACTGTAAAGAACTTCCTCCTAACATCTAGTCTAAATCTCCCCTCTGCCAGTTTAAGCCCATTGCCCCTTGTCCTGTCATTGCAGGACCTTGTAAATAATCCTTCCCCAGCCTTCCTGTAGGCCCCCTTCAGATACTGGAAGGCCACTATCAGGTCCCC